>CM068385.1:93994021-94594021 GCA_034770075.1 Aralia elata
TAGCCCCAAATTGATTTAAATGTACACTTTGGTCATAAGAGGGAAATAGAATTAATTCCCAAACTGTGGCATTAGTAATGCAGGACGGTGGAGAAACCAAGCCAAAAAAAGAGGGGAATGAAAGGAAGGGGGCTAGTGTGAAGTAAGAGGGGAGAGAAGCAACGTGGGCAACGAGAAAAAAATTCGCATAAATGGGAAAGTCTAGCTACATGCATGCATTGCAAGTAAACTCCCACAATTTTTTCCAATTTTCTTCTTCCATTTTCATAGCAACGCTTTCTTGCAATTAGGTTGTTTAACATGTTTTAAACCAATAAAATGATTAATGATGGAATAGTAAGAATAGTTGTCATAATGACCAATATGTCCCTAACTCTATCTTTAGCTATAAAGAAGGAGGACACTATTTCTTCATTAAAATTTCACCAAATTCACGAAGTTACGCAATGGACCTCATTGAGGAAATTGAGAGAGATTGAGAGAAAGTTTCAGATTATGTAAAATATCCAAAAACAAAAAAATAAACTACAAAAAAAAAAAATAAAAAAAACAAACAAAAGACAAAAAAGAATAATAAAAAAAAAACGAACAAATTTAAAAAAAAAAAAATTATAAAATAAAAAAAAATTAAAAAAAAATAACAAAAAACAAAAAAATAAAAAATAAAAAACAACAAAAAAAAGAACAAACAAGGAGATTGGTGAATGAAAAGCTAGATTACTTTGCAGGCTTAAGCAAGAACAAGAATGGTTAATACCAAAAACCCTAAAATTCATTTCCAATTATATGTTTAGTATTAATTGCTTTGTGTTGTTATTATTATTGTTGTGAAGGATTTATGAATATCCAAAAGAATAAGTGATAATGATTATATCGACTAAATCACTGGCTATTTGCCATGATAAGCAAGAACGATTCTATAATAAACGAATCAAAACCAAGAAAAGATGAAAATAACGATTTGTGTGAGTGGACTTGTTTTTGCGGTCATTTGGTGTAAGGTTCCAAAAAACGTGAAAATTAAGATCTTGTAATGATGAGATTAGTACTCTTATGAGTTATGAAAATAAAACCAATTGGATACGAAGCAGAAAGAAGTTTAAATGCATTTATGGTGAAACGTTTTAGTAAAGAAAGGTCTTGAAACCGAAAAACTAGGTCGCTGCTGACCTTAAGGCCAATTTTGTGACTAGTTAAAAGTTTCCAGAAAATTCTGATGATTTGGGAGTTTTATAGTATAACTGATTAAGGAAGCCGTCAGCTCAAGAAACAAAATCCATTCCTTGATGTCGGATCGAGGGAAGTGATGACGTTCGGAAAATAGGTACATCAAAAACTGCACAAAAGCTGGAAATATTTTCAGGAAAAACTAGTAAACTGTCCGTGTTTTTGTAAAAGGCAATTGTTTAAATTCACAATATTTTTTTGTTATTTTCATAACAAAAGTATCGCCTGTAGAATTTGTATAGTTGATGGTTAAAAACCGTCGCTATCCATCTTATAGCGACACTTTTGTTGGTGGAAATAACATTTTTTTGTTGTGGATTTAACAATTCCCTTTGTAAAAATTCATTATCTCTTTGTGCATAAATGTGTTTAAGAGATGAACCTTATATCAAAAGAAAGCTCTGGAAGTAAGCTATAACACAAAAATATACGATCATTAAAAACTATTTTTGAAATGAAATTTAGTTTATGATTTTTTTAGCTGATGATGGGGGTAAATTTGGCCAGTTTTTTTGTAATAATCTGACGTTGTTTGAAAAACTAAAAATATGTTTTGATTTGAAGAAGGGGGTAGAACCCAGGGTTCTAGATGAGATTAAAGTAGATTGTAATTAAGCTTTATAATTGACATCGAATGGAATAAAAACTGGGAATATGTAACTAAAGAGATATGATAAAACAAAAACTATGTTTCTGTTAAAGAAAAAAACTGTGAAAAACGAGCGAGTTTTATAACTCGGATTGTTTTGAAATGAAATTTTGGAATAATGATATATTTTGACGTAAGAAAGAGATTGTTCAAGATTTTAAGAATTTTTAGACGTAACTCCGAATATTGGAGATTTTAAATATGGAATAGAGTTAATATAGACCAATAATTGGCGTCATTATGTGGCTAATTGTTGTTTTATTAATACTGTAAATGATGTAGGACATGGAAAGGAGAATTTAACTTAAATTTGTAAGCCAGCGCCCAAGGCATGTTTCTTAACTCTTCATCATCGATTTACTATATTGCTATATGCAAGTTTCCTAACCTTACTCATGTTATATTTGAGCAAAGTTTTCCTAACTCTTGTCTAACTTTTGTGGTATGGTAAGATTTCTGGTCTGATGTGCAAACGGTTTTTGTTTTGTACACAGATGTTTAGACTGTTGATTGTGCTATATTGGCTAATATCTGCACTTATGTGCTATTGAGATGAAAATGTTTTGTTATTTGAACTGTTTCCAACGTGGTGTTACAAACTTCTATTATTCACAAATGTTTTGAAGGAATGTGGTCGATGCCAATTGTTTTCGGCGTAGGACAAGTGATAAAATGTGAGACATTGAAGTTAATGATCACGGCAGGATGACACTGGACACCAGTTTGGTGTTTATTGGCTAATGAAGTACAGGTAATGTCAAAAACTAAGAAAGGAACACAGGGAAAGATTAAAGTCTTGAGGACTAGTCAATATGTCTTTTCATAAATAATAAAACGAGAGGAAAATTAGTTATTCATGTTTATTCGAAGCTATTTCACAACTATTGTTCAGTTGTTAAATGTTTCAGAGAATATGTTGATATTCATTATGTTGTTGATCATTTATTCAACTGTTATACTTGCTGAGAAATTGAATGCTCACTATTGCTTTAAATAAAACATTTTCAGCAAAACTAGAACGAACCGAGGAATCCGTGTGAAGATTAAGGAAATGATCAATATTTGATTAGAAGATTACATACTAATTTTATATGTATCTGTTGTGGCGGAATAAAAGTCACCTATGTATTGTTGTAATAGAAAAATGATGTATAAATTATTTTTTTGTATGTATTGAAGATGTAAAGGTATTAGAACCTGAGATTAGAAGTGGCATTTTGTAATATATTGAGGTTACATTGATGTCTTAAGAATTTATTATGGGTGTTTATGTTAAATGAATAGTACCGTGACACACCGGACCCGAGTTTGAAGGTAGACTCAGATTTCGGAGGTGTTTACACTTAAATTTTTGGAACATAAGGTGCACATGGTTATTAATAATTGTAATCTATTTTTATTTAGAAACCACGCATCAAATTAGTTTTATCATAACGTGTGGTTGGAATCACTGGTTAAAGATTAGAACTGTCTTAAAAGAGAGGTCATGATAATAGCACTAGGATTATAAATGAAGTGGGTCGTTACTAATTGGCGAGCTCGGACTCATTGAGCTCCGAGTAAGTTTCTTTATTAAACACCCCCCCCCCCGCACACACACGCGCATATATATATATATATATATATATATATATATATATATATATATATATATATATATATATCTAAACTATTTTTGGCCACAACTATTTAGATTAGTTCAACACAAATATACAATAATAATACTTACGCTTACAAAATGTACTCTGCCATGCGTTTCATCGAGGGAAAACGTCAACAAGGGCGGGCTCTTACCCGAGTACAAAGGGTATTGAGCTTCAAAGAGCTAATCCTAGTCTTTCTCAATTCCTTTTCCTAGAATTAACCATCATAAAATATCCACTGATTTTCATTTTACATTAGTTGAAATTCAGTTGATCTCTATTGCATGTGATTGATATACAACTTAGCGTTGGCACCATTATGGTGCATACGGCAACTTAAGCTACTGATTTCTGTAGCTTTAGCCCCGTTATTGTGCGCATGAATTTTTTCAGCATATATATCATATATCGGCAGTTAATTAGAATTGAATTCCCTACCAACAAAGGATCTCAAATTTTGTTAAGCCTCCCGTCTCTTGTTGGATTTTCTACCTAAGATCTTCAACTACAAGTTCAATTAGATTCTTAGTTTCAAGAACTCACCAACTGAATAACTTAAATCTTGTGTTCTTATCTTTAATTTTGTTTGCTAATTTTTGTATTTGTTATATAATTTATTGTAATAGTTCCAAAATAAAAAATCAACTTACTAAAATATAAAGATTAAGAAGATAGCATATACTCTTGGAAAATAACACGCTCACTTGTATTTTCATACTTTGGAAAGTCATATTGATCATTAATTAATGAAAACAAATTTTATTTTGACCTTATATTTTGAAAAGGAGTGAGTTAATTTTTATATATTACACAGTAATTGGAAAATCTTATTTTACTATTGAAATTCACATGTTTTAGCAATTTTAATTTCTTATTGTTGCCGAATTATACTTCCTTTGTCCTAAAAAAAAATATGTTTAAAGAATATTTTTCACTCATATTAAAAAAATTAAAGTCGTAGAGTAAGAATAAAAAAAGTTTCAATGCTACTCATTGTGGACCCAGCATATGTATAATACCAAGCATTTTTCTTTCTTAAACTAGTGTACCCGACTTTTAAAGATAAATTAGTGCTAGTTCTGTATTTCTAAACATCCTTTGGTAGACAAAATTTATTATATATATTTTTTTTTGAAAACATCCTTTTTGAGTATGGATGGAGTATAATTCTTTATATCTAAAAAAATTTAAGTACTACTACGTCTATGTGGGAAGAAAACCTGGTGACATATAGAACTAACCGTTCAACTTAATAAAACGACTAAAATCCAAAATTTCATCCAAAAGTTATTGATGTGATAAAAATTAGTAACTGCAAGTGCACAGATGTAATAAAAATTAGTAATTGCAAGTGCACAGTGTCAAATTAAAAAACTGACAAGTACTGGTCGAACCCACAAACACTAGATTAATTTCAATGTATCATTAATATGTATTTTAGGAAATTAGAAAAAAATATTGATAATTGATTGACTACAACTAAACTAATTAGAATATGAAAACCAATAATAAGGAAACAATCTAAGAATTTGAATTCACTAAACAATAAATATAACAAATAATTTAATCTCTTCTATTTTTATAACTCAAATTATGTCACTGGTTTGGTATACATAATTCGAAAAATAAATCAATTAAGTCCAATTAAAATTAACTATGGTTTTAATTTTTCTTTCCTCTAATTTAGTATTTTAACAATTAACTTGGGCAAACATAGACTATGAAAATTTAAGAATTAACTATAACCTATTAAAACTTTTTCGAGCAAGCATGAATTATGAAAAATTCATATCTTAACAATAATATATCCAAACATCTACATTAACTTAATATCATATAAGAACAAATAAAACGAAAGTATTTCAATAACAAAACATGTAGGCGAAATCAATTAAACATTAAAGCATAATAAATCGAGGAGATGGAGAATATTGTCATGAATAATTATTTAATTTCATCTTCATCCTAGATTAAAGAATTTAGTTAGGCATGAAATAAATAAGACAACTAAGACAAAGAAGAAGAAGATTAGACATAAAATAAGAAAACTCTCTTTATTCAAGATTTTCTAACGAGCGTACAATGAAGAAGTAATTTAATCTACTACTACTCCTAACCTAAACTAATATATAAAACTAATATCTAATCCTTCAAAATAAAGGCCCTATTTATAGAGATAGATTAATTGTGCTCCAAACCAGGTACAATGAACATGGACTATTTTTCTTCAGTGTTGTAGATAATATCAATCTCTTCATCTCCATCTTCGAAGTATTTTTCTTGCACATCTCTTTATTGGAGTCCAAACAAAAATCAACTAGTAAGCTTCTAGAATTCTTTTTCAGCTCAACTTCTTTTATTTATTTAATTCATGCAAAATAAAATAAAATAAATTAATTAAATTAATAAAAATATTAAAATGAACAAAATTAGGTACTTTAAATGTATGAATTATGGAATTATCAGTTATCATTTAGTGGAAATATAGTACCAAATTTTACAATATAACAACAAATTGCTATTTTATAGTACAATTAATAGCGCAAAATTTATATTTTAGATTAGTTTTGTACTATTAATTATACATTTTGGATCAACTTAATTGGCAAAACTAAGGAATACCCCATTATAATTATATTGGCACCTTTTATTTATTAATTACAGTTTAATTTATGCACTTACCATACTAAACTAATTAAAATAATAAAATTGGACCATTCTATTAAATTGATTCAACTTCCGTTAAATTATTTCAGATTTTTTCCTACATGGTTGGTAAAAGAAAACGGCATGGGCTAGGGCTACATGGTTTAAGTGGCTCTCCAAGGTCAAACCTTTCTCTTCCTCTTATTCTCCAAAATCCCCCATTAAAATCCATCACGATGGGACCAAATCCGAACCCCCAAACGACATCATAGAACCAGATCTACCACACTCATCCTTCTTCTCCCTAAAAAACTCCAAAGCTGAAAAACGAAGCAGCAAGAGCTCCTGATCCATGTCACAATTCTTTGTCTCGTCTACATTTTAGCTTTCATCAATTGCCTCTTAAGTATTCTCCGATCCACGAATTTGACCTGTATTCAAACTACCAGACCACTCTTTACCTAACCCAATAAGGATTTTATGCTTTTCGAAACTGGGTTTGATTCAAAGAGTTGGTACCTACTTGATAGAATCATCGGTGGAACCCTCTGTTGAGCAAAAATTGTAAATAATTACTCAACACAATTTCACTCGTGCAATTTACGTACGCAGGTTCTTATTAATGTAGGTCGAACCCATTCGAGATAATGTATCTCTTAATTACATCCCTTTATTTCAAGAACACCCTTGGATTCCATTTTAAAAGTCTAACTATTGAATTTGGGAGTTTTGGGGATTTATTTGATTTAGTGGTTGAGCCTAAGTAATTTTATCTGCTTAGATTGCCTACGTACCCATTAACGAGATCAAGCCGACTCGTAGTCTGTGTAAAATTTATTTAAGAATTTAGTTTAAGTAAACGTGTTTGGCATTGTTTACTTGGGAATTTAATTCAGTTTAAGAATATGATTTTTTAAGTAAATGGGTTAGACACCATTTACTTGGGAAGTTTGAATTTAAGAGTTTGATTTTAAGTAAATGGGTTGAAATTTAAATTTATGTATGAATTTGGTTTAAGTAAACGGTGTCTAATCCAATTTACTTAGGAATTTAATTTATTTATTAAATAAGTAAATAGGTTAGACACCATTTTATTTGGAAATTTTGAATTTATTTAAGAATTTGATTTTAAGTAAATGGGTATGCACCATTTACTTGAAAAATTGAATTTATGTAGGAATTTGACTTAAGTAAACGGGTTAGGCACCGCTTACTTAGAAACTTGATTTATTTATTTATTAATTTAGTAAATGGGTTAGACACCATTCCACTTGAGAATTTAGATTTATTTAGAAATTTAATTTTAAGTAAATGGGTTAGGCATCATTTACATATTAATTGAATTTTGTTTATGAATTTGATAATTTTAAGTAAATGGGTTAGGCCACCATTTACTTATGAATTTGAGTTTTATTTTAGGAATTTTGTTTGAAGTAAATAAGTAGGACATTATTTACTTAGGAATTAACTTGATTTAAAGTAAATGGGTTAGACAACCATTTACTTGGAATTTTGAATTTATGTAGGAATTTGATTTTAAGTAAATGGGTTAGGCACCATTTACTTACGAATTTAATTTATTTAAGAGTTTAATTTTTAAGTAAACGAGTTAGACATCATTCACTTATTAATTTAATTTGTGTATGAATTTGATAATTTTAAGTAAAATGGGTTTAGACCACCATTTACTTAATTATGAATTTGATTTTATTTATGAGTTTGAGTTTAAGTAAATGGGTTAGACATCATTTACTTAAGAATTTGATTTAAGCAAATGGTTTAGACATCATTTACTTAATAATTTGATTATTTAGCAATTTGATTTGAAGTAAATAGGTTAGACACTATTTACTTAAGAATTTAATTTTATTTATGAATTTGAGTTTAGGTAAATGGGTTAGGCACCATTTACTTATGAACTTGATTTGTGAATTTGATTTTAAGTAAAACGGTTAGACACCATTTACTTAAGAATTTATTTGTTTAGCAATTTGATTTAAAGTAAATAGGTTAAACACTATTTACTTAAGAATTTAATTTTATTAAAGAATATATTTTGAGTAAATGGGTTAGACACCATTTACTTAAGAATTTATTTATTTAGCAATTTGATTTTAAGTAAATAGGTTAGACATTGTTTACTTAGGAATTTGATTTTAATTATAGATTTTACTTTTTAGTAAATGTGTTAGGCACCATTTACTTGATATTTTAATTTTACTTAATAATTTATTTTTTTACTAAATGGATTAGACACCACTTACTTAGGAATTTGAATTTAACAAAAGGAATTTGATTTAAGTAAATGGACTAGACACCATTTACTTAGCAATTTGATTTAAGTTAATAGGTTAGGCACTATTTACTTAGAAAGAATTTAATTTAAGTAAATGAGCTAGGCACCACTTACTTATGAAATTTAAATTTAATAATAGGAATTTTATTAAAGTAAATATGTTAATAACTATTTACTTAGTAAATTGATTTCATATATGGATGGATGATCCATTTAAAAATTGGTAAATAACTAGTTTAATTTAATTTGGAATTATGATTGTACCCATTATAGTTTTGGGTTGCTTGTGTATCTATTTGTCAGAATCAAATCAACCGTAGTTATAATATTCTAAGATTTACATACAAATTTATAAAATATATATTGTCTAAATATACATTTTTTTTAATTTTTTAAATGTGTTTTGGACACTTGAAACGAATTTTAAAATGAACAAATGAGGTACTAGACTTTTATTAAAAAGATGTCTAATGTGATATCCCGGAATTTTCAGAAAATTATTTTAATAAAAGTAAAGTAAGAATTTAATAAATAAAATTCTTATTATGGGACGTATCGATTTGAAATTAATATATAAATATATATGTGTTATATATATATATATATGGGATTTATGGGATGAATTTTACATTTCTTAGCTAATTTAAACATTTAAAAGAAGCCACGAAAGTTAATTAATTTATATTAATTAATTTAGGATAAGATAAAATTATATTATAAGTTAATATAATTTGAAAAATATGTCTTGTGTAGAAACCAATTAAATTACGATGAATTAAATTTCATATACGAGCTAATGAATTCTGTTATTTAAAATTTAAGAATTGACGTATGCATTTTGTTGAGAGAGTTAATTTAAACTTATTTTTAATAATATATTACGTAAATGTAATATATTATCGTGATGACTTAATATATAATATTATGCCAACTTGATATAATTAAATATCAAACGAGGTTGAATATATAAAAAATATATATTGGAACTAAATTAGTAAATTAAATTCATACTTGAATAATGAATAAATATGTTAAATAAATATATTTAATGTATAAATAAATTGTTTGAAAACAAGTTATGGAATGAAGAAATTAATTAAATTTAGTTATACAATATTAATTGTATAAACTAAACGAGCTATTAAAAATAATTAATGAAGTAAATATTAATCATCTTAATAAATGATTCGATATATAATTAGTTAATTCCATTTTTATGGAAGGATTTTATAAACATGTATAAAAGTTACCCAAGTATATTTTTATTAATATCACATGTATTGATATTAATTATATTGAATGTAATATATCGATTAAAGTGATGAGATGCAATTTAATAGTTGGTCGAGACTAGTTTCAACTAAAGAAGTCAACAATTTTTTATCAAAACTCATAAGCTATAACAATGTAGCAGGGTATTTTTCATCATTTGATGCCTAGTTATTTCTTCATAAAAGGAAGAATCTTCAATGTTGGACCAACAATAAGGCTTTACCTGCTGGTCTTTTGAGCTTATACAACAACTTTGGTTAATTGTATATTATGAAGATTTAAAACTTTCAATAATACAAAGCATTTAAGTATGGGTATGTGTGTTTTTTATAACATGGGTTCACCCACCAAGTAATAGTCCTAAGGTGCATGCTTGTGGGAAACACACTGATCAAATAAATTCTAGCTAGGGTGCAATATGCATGCATGTAAAGCACTTAAAATTATAAGTCTAAAATTTAAAGGTGGTGGATGATTTGATGAACTGTAGCCACATATAGCAAAGAAATTGGTTCAATAATAACAATCATATATTAATGTTTTCCCTTAAAACTAAGTGATATATATATACACCCTACCGAGTGTCACTTGCAAGAAAAAGATAAAAGAAGGGGACAAGCCCCAAAATAAGGAAAAAGTGAGGCTGCTCAGCTTTGTGGGTTACAAATTTTCAAGAATTTCATTTCAAATTCTACTAGTGGGTTTGTATGTGGGGCTTAGAGCCTGTTCGGGAACTACTTATAAGTTGGGTTGACCAACTTATAAGTAGTTTAGCTAAAAAAACTGTTTGGGAACAACTTTTTTTTACTTATAAGTCGAAAAAAAAAGTTAAAAAAAAATAAGTAACCTTTAGTTGCTTTAAAAAAATGACTTATAAGTCATTTTTTTAAGTTGGTCAACGACTATGAAATGACAAAAATGTCCTCTTTTATTTTTAATGTTCTTCTTATTAAAGGACATTTTAGTAATCTTTTTATTTTATTTTAACTTATAAGTCATTATTAGCCGAACACATCTACAATTATTACTTATAATTCCTGACTTATAAGTAAAAATAATGTCGAACACTATTACTTATAAATCTACTAAAATTTTAACTTTAAGTCAAAAAAAAAAAAAATAAGTCGTTCCCGAACAGGCCCTTAGATGTTGTTCATTTGATGCGTCTGGTGGCTTAATTAATATTCTCTCTCTAGCTTTTTATCCATACACAAACAAACAAAGAGAGAATAGTAAAATGATGCATGAAATATTATTATTACATGAATATGATTTACTTTAGTTGCCACATGCTTGCTCGATTTAAGAATATGTTAGAAGGCCCACGTGATTGGCAAGTAGCTCTGCAGGTATTTGCACATTATATGAAGCTTAGCCCACTTTTCATGCTTTGCATGGATGATAAATAACTTGCATGGTTTCTGATCCATGCATGAGGTTTACATTATTTCCATGATGGGGTCTAACCAAGACATATAACACATCACTCTCCATAAAAGACTTATGCAGGGAACTTTTGGAGTACTCATTCGGGTGGTGGGAGACCATCATCTACTCTAATAAATTTAATTGGTTTTTGGTATTACAAGTGGGAAAGTGATAGCACACCGAAAGAGAAAAGTTAAACCCTACAACATGCATGTGACGCCACTTAAAACCCTGAACTTTAATAGCTAAGTGTGGGCCCAAGTGCATATTAGGGTTCACATGACCTAATTAGATTAAATGTACAAATTAGGGTTTACAGAAACCTAATTAAATGTACAAATTAGTGTTCATGTGACCTAATTAAATGTACTAGACCCGGGGAAGTCTCCACGTGTTCCAAGGCAGAAGACTCGTGGATGCGACCCATTTTGGGAATTGATTGAGGGATTGGAATTGGTGGCTAGAAGAACAGGGGCAATTTGGGCATTACTTTAATGATTAAAGGATATTTCTGGAATTTTCCCTATAAAAACATAACTAAAGGGTATTTCTGGAATTCTCCTTAAAAACATGTGCCTGGCATGTGATTATTTTCCCAGGCAAGCTCTATAAATAGTCCCTCTATTCTAAGAAGAAGGGATCGCTCTCAAGACATTATACTTGGGACTCTTGAAAGCTCAATACACTTGGAACTCTCTCACAACTCGAAGACTCAAGGAAGGCTCTTGGAATCCCTGCTACCCTAACCCGGTTTTCCGGATTCTAAGAGTTCTGCCACGTGTCATTGGAGTAATTGCTCACCTGTTCTTCTCCCCTCTTCAATCAATCAATCAGTTCCGTATTCTTCGTGGATTTCTCTCCTCTCCCAGCCAATACGAAAACCCTAACCCTAGCAAGGTGTAATTTTCCTTACCTACACTAAGCTAAGTAAATATATTACAGATACATGCATACTTTTATATTAAAGCTACCTACAGGCTATTATATATATATATATATATATATATATATATATATATCGGGGGGTGTGTGTGTGTGTATGTATTTGAATTATGTGAGGGGGTACACCGGAGTACTATTAACATTAACTCCCACTTAGCCGAAAGGGAGTACTACCTTATCTCTTCTATTTTTAGGCTTGACGACCATAAGAGAGAAAGCTTCAAAGAAATATTCCATCAATATTAATATTCCACCGATGAAATGCTAGGCCCAAGCCATTCCCCCAGATCAGTTTGTCTTCCCTATATTCTTCGACCTCATCATCATCATCTCTAAATTTTTGGGAAGAGAGAGGTGTATATATATATACACACACATACACATACGAGTACTCTGTTTTTAGAGGAAAGAAAAAAAAAGAGCAGGAAAAGAATTACTTTTGTGAACCTTGATGGGTTATATTTTAGAGAGAGAAAGGAACCCTCCTGCATGAAACTTAACCTCACCATCGGACCAACACCTATGGTTTTCCCCACTGGGTTCTGCTTGCTACACTGCCACCCTAATTCCCTTCTGCCCATTTATCGGGGCTCCGCTTCCTCTCAGCAGTGCCTCATGAGATTCAACTAAACGTGGAGAAGAGGAGAGATAGAGAAAAAAGAGATGAGGTAATAGTAGCTTGATTGTGAAAGATGTCATATCGTCGATAAGAGATTGGTTGGAGGATCCTTGATGGAAGACTTGGATGCAATAAAGAGGGTTATGGTGTTAGTATTCAAGGTAGATTTGGACCTTTTAGAAGTCACGTTCGAACACAAATGAACTGAATATAAAAAAATCAAATTTAGAGAGAAGAGAGATGGAGTCTTCTAGAGAGAGAAAGCTAAAAGGTTGGTGGTGGGTGCATGGCGGGGTAACTAGGCTGACATATTTCATCATTGCTGACCCATCAGTTAGCTTAATTTGTTTACAAGCATCGACTATTCCTAGTACACTTGTACTGATAAGGAATCTCAAATGAGCTTCTAATGGAACCTAGTATGAGTTGAATTTATACTCCAATGACAAATTTATTATAGTTGCTATAATAAATAACAAGATTCCCTGGTGTTGCTTCTGAGGTAATTTAAGGGACCCGGATTTGGGGGCGTTACAAGTTGGTATCAGAACTGATAGGTTATAAACCTTAGGTAGGAATACCTTAAGCTACAACCATAGAAATGATGATAAAGATGATAAGAAATAAACTCAAATCGAGTTTAAGTGCTAAGAGATGAATTTAAAAAATTCAGTATTTAGATTAAAAGAAGATAAAGAAGATTCAAAGAATAATCTTAAAGAGTTATAAAGATAAGAATTTAGAGTTACCTGACTCTAGTAATAAAGATGAAAAATGATAATAAATAGACGATATTTATAAGATGATAAATGTAAATAAAATCATAATATAATATGATTAAAGAGAAGAATAAGAAGATCGTAGAATAAAACAATCGTAAGGATAAGAAGAAATAATTGAGTGAATGTAATATCCTAGATATTTTAGAAATTTAAATAAGAATTTAATAAATAAAATTCTTATTAAGGGATAAAGTAGATTTGAACATATATATATGTATGTGTTTCATATAATGTGAAGTATGTGATGGTTTAGCCATGGATTAGCAAGAATCCAACAAAAGAATTCAAGAAAAGAAATAAAATGAAAGAAGAACAAAAATAGTTTTTAAGCCTAAAAGCACTAAATTTCAGTCCACTTTAGACTTTTACCATTTAAAATCTATAGCTTCTTTTTGTGATCTGTCAAAGATGGGTGTTAGATATATGAGTTATCTGATGAACTCAAGTGGAATCTATGATAACCCGAAAATTTATGAGACTTGTAAATAAGATCTCGAATAATTAAATAAAGGTTTAAAGGATAAAACCTAGATTTAAAAATAGAGGAGTAGAATGAATAGAAATGACTATGCCTTAATTTCGAGGACGAAATTCTTAGAAGAAGGGGTGAATGTAATATCCTAGATATTTTAAAATTTTAAATAAGAATTTAATAAATAAAATTCTTATTAAGGGATAAAGTAGATTTGAACATATATGTATATATGTGTTTCATATAATGTAAAGTATGTGATAGTTTAGCCATGGATTAGCAAGAATCCAACAAAAAAATTCAAGAAAAGAAATAAAATGAAAAAAGAACAAAAACAGTTTTTAAGCCTAAAAGCACTAAATTTCAGTCCACTGTAGACTTTTACCATTTGAAATATATAACTTCTTTTTATGATCCGTCAAAGAAGGGTGTTAGATATATGAGTTATCTGATAAACTCAAGTGGAATCACTCAAAAAGATTAAACGGATCAGCCGTGGTGTAATTTTTGGCAAAATACTTTATGTTGACAAAAATCTAGAAAAAACAAATGAGTTTCTAGCCAGTTTGCTCCGACCACTGTTTCGGCCACTTTTGTTGCTCTAAAAATTCTGATCTTTTGTGGTAACGTATATCAAGTTAACTAGATGTTGTCCAAAGATGGAAAATTTTCGATGTCCTGAGAGGGAGTTATGGCTTTTATAAGAAAATACGATTTTAAAAGTAAATTGTTATAACTCAGTGAATACAACTCAACAAATTATGAAAATTTAACTAGAATTAGTATATAGTTGTATGAGTCTACCGTATCAATTTCATAATTTTTTGACAAAAGGATAATTTATGATAAATGTTGCCATTTTGGACTATTTTAGCCTATTTAAAAATAGGAAACGAATTTCACAAATTACAACAAAATTATTTTGTAACTAAAATACAATATACTGATATTCCTCAAAAGATATATAAATAATAAATTGTTTTGGTATTTTTCATACCTATGATTAAGTTAAGAATAAATAAAAAAATTAAGTTATGTTAAGCTGAAAAATGTGTAAATGTGATTTTATTACTTAATAACCTTTAATAAGATATATTAAGATTTTATATGGATAATTTGGTCATTTTTAATAAAATATTATGTGTCTGGCCAAATATGTATGTTAACTAAATTAAATAATAAAGGATAAACAATTAAATTAAATTGTTTATAAGTCTAATAAATGATTAAAATATTATTAAATAATTAATAATATTAGATTAAAAGTATTATTAGATGATTAAAATATTATTAAAGGATTAATAATATTTGTAAATAATTAAGACATTAATAAATGATATTAAGTGATCAAAATATTATTAAAGGGTTAATAATATTTGAAAGTGGATTAAAATATTATTGAATGATTAATAATATTAGAAAGTGAATAAAATATTATTTAATGGTTAATAATATTAAGAAGTGATTTTAAATATTATTAAATGATTAATAATATTAGATAATGAGTTGAATATTATTAAATGATTAATAATATTAGTAAATGATTTGTATATTATTAAATGATTAATAATATTAAAGTGTGATTAGAATATTATTAAATGATTAATAATAATTGTAAGTGATTAAAATATTAATAATTCATTAATAATAAGAATTGAATAAAAATATTATTAAATGATTAATAATATTAGACGAAAGTTTTAAGATGATGATAAAGTGATTGAAATATTATCAAAGGACGATAATAATACTGATGGTTTAAGATATTATCTAACATTCGATTATGTGGCTAAATGTTAGATGATTTATTTATAAAGTAGTAGTATTATGAGGTATGATATGATATGCTGATTAAAAGATCAATCTTATAAATGATAGGTCTTTCATAAGAGATTAAATTAGATTGCGTAGCAGTAATCGACAGACAAGACAAGTTTCCTAACTCAAACTTGAGTTAATATTTTCAAGCATGCTAGTGGTTTAATTATTGTCAATTATTCCACATCAATGATATTTATTATTTAATCGCACTTAGTGCAAGTTGCATATGTTTACCTGATATGAAAGGCTGATCACCTTGATTACCAAATTTATTCATGGTCATTGTTGGCCACTCAGCGATGTTGATTTAGTTATTCATTTATTGAAATTTGATTATCAATCTTTCACAATTATTATATATTGTTGAAAATTTAAAAGTCTATTTTTTTGAATCATGATATATCTTTCTTGTATTTAAACTTGTCGAGCAAAGTAGTTGCTCACTCTTGCTATATCATGATAATATTTCAGTTAAGCTCGAGTGTTTCAGGTAGGACAAAGATAAGAGGAAAAGTTCAAGAGTAATTTAATATGCGTTAACTATTATGTTATCTTATGAAAATGATTATGTAAACCTTTTGAGTTATTAAAGTAGGTATTGAGTTAAGGTTGTAGACTTTGGGAAATGTTGTAGAATCATTTGAAATAAACAATGTGACGCTCCCAAATCCATGTACTAGCTACTATGGAATGGTGCTCACTATTCAACTTGAACTTCTTCTAAATACATAAATGTTAAACTCACACTACTAGCAACCAGGCAATTCTCAAGAAAGAGGGGGCCTTTCGTATAAACGGCGCGCAAACAAATAATCTATTTTCTTGATGGAACATTCTAGACATTGCCAATAATGTTAAATCTAAATTAACAATACACATACCTAAATAATCATAACTTAAATAGTTTATTACAAACATCTCCATCTAGTCTCAAGGTTCTTATAACCTTTACACACACACACACACACACACACATATATATATATATATATATATATATATATATATATACAATCCTTCAAATTCATTACAAATATTATAAATATTTAATTATCGCATAAAATGCTTCCTATTCATCCATCTTCCCTTTCCCTTTATCTTTGCCCGAGCCTTCGACTTTTTAATTTTAGCTGCAAATATTAGGTTTAAGCAAGAATGAGTACAAATTGCCCAACAAGTAATATGAGAGTTTAACATCGAACATCAAAAAAAAGGGATTATCTACATCTGAACTTCAACAATTGGAATAAAATTGAGAAGTATTTGAATAACAAGAAATAATGAGATTTCAAGTTGTTACCATCGTACTGAGCGGTAATAAATACCTTGAACAAATAAAACCATCAGGATGAATATCAACCACAAAGACCGACAAACATCCTCCGCAGGTACTTTAGGAGATCATCCTATCGTACCATATATTGTGCATATATATAAAGTTTTTTAACGCCTAAGCGTAAATGGGACTATATGCCCGACATCTATTATCCCTTTTCAGGGTTGTTCATCTCAGTTTTATACCACGAGTCCACACCAAAGCAATTTGAATTGGTTTGACTTTAAATTACATCTATGATTTGAACGAATTCAACAATATATCATCGTACATCAATATTGTCTAGCCGAAACAATTGGCTTCGACACATCTATTCAACAGTTCATGAATATTAAGAACTTTAATAACATAAGAAATTCGATAACGAAACAATATTTTTAATGTACATAAGTACGAATACTAGCATCTATCATCAATTAAATAATTTATAATTCAACAATAAAGGAGACTTGCATAATATGTAAACTTGTGTAAGTTATAATATCATCATCATAAGAACTTGTACGGAATAATAATTGCACAAGTTAGGAAACTTACATTCAATAAAGAAATCGAATGAAGTTAGGATACTTGCATGTTATGTCGTTTAAATATAACGTTATTAACTTATCCTTCAAGTGACCTACACATTTAAGTCACGTTGAATAACCAATTAATCATAATCCAGCTTTAATAAATCACTTCCTTTACTAAACACTTTAATATATTTCTTTTTATTTGAAATATAACCTTTCACCCACATTGATTTTTTTTTTTAATTTTATTTCGGTCATTATAACCGCTTACAAATAAGACTCATTCTACTATACATGAAATAATTTCAGCATTATCACTGCTTATAATATGAATTTTCTAATAAATACTTGAAGAAAATTGAACATAGTAACTGCTTATAAAAGTATATTTTCTATTTTATAAAAGAAATAAATCGGACATTATAACTGCTTGTAAATAGGACTTTTGTACTATTTACTTAAAATAATTTGGGCATTATAACTGCTGCGACGCCCCCAAATCTGGGTACCTTAACCCTTGGATTCGGTACTCACGATCCAACACATACATCATATAAACTACCCATTAAATAAACATCATAAAAGATAATCCTTAATAAAAGGTTACATTCATAAATATATCCCATGTCAACTAACCTTAAATAACATAATAACAATGGAATAATATAAATAAATTCATTACATAATTCATCACAAATAGAAGATAGACTACGAGTTGTCTATTCATGCAGTTTGCCCTTGCCCTTGCTTGAAGATGGTTCCTCAAGCTTCTCGTTCTTAGCTGAAATGTTTTGTACAAAGGTGAGCAAACAAATTGCCCACAAGTAGAAAAATATACATTAAACAATATATGATTGAGCAAATGCTTATTCATTAGAATCAATCAACTGATAATCAAAAGCTTGTGAATTCAATGGAATAATCATCTATTAAATCAAATCATCGATATTGAGATCTGTTGTATATATACTGAGGGTCTCAAGACCACAAACTATGTCCTAGGTTTACAAGCATATATACTGTAACCTTTATCAGCCTAATGGTTGTAGACTATCCATCTCGTACTCCAGGTGATCAGCCTTTTGTACTATGTATTGTGGACAAACATATTATCGCTATTGCGTAGTTCAGAATTATAGTTTCCGATAACATATACCCTTTATATAGGGTTGTTCATCTCAGTTTTATCATAGGAATCTGTACCAAAGACAATTCGGTTTGGAATAACATTAGAAAGAATTCTAATTTTTTAGAACGTTCATCGACTATGTACTAGACGAATCAAATGAGTTTGATAAACAATCGAAGATTTAATAACAACATCATCTCGAATAATTGCAATAAATATGCCATGATTCAATAACTTATAGTTGAATGAGTATTATTCATCAAAGTAATGCTTTTAGAAAAGGATTAGAAAGCTTGCATGTCCATAGGAAACTCGCACTAATATGAAAGAATTGTACGGTTTAGGAAACTTTGCTTAATATTAAAGTATAAGCAAAAGTTAGAGAACTTGCCTTGCGCGTTCGCTACAAAGTTATGATATACGTTCTTCAAATATCCTACACAACATCATTAATAATAACATATCAATTAATCACATATAGACTTCACATAAAAGTTTACAACTTCTATTATAAGTCACATTTCATGTTGTTCGCATTTTATAATAACGCGACCAATCTTCAAAAATGTCTCTTGGCCTTGCAGCGTTCGGAAATGACACGACCCGTTTATCTCCCTCTTATGATATTTTACTTCAAAATATATCATTGCTCAAAATTCATTTCAATCCGAGTTATAAAACTCATTTTCGCAGTTTTTCTTTAACAAAACATTGTTCTTGTTTTTATCATATCTCCTTCGTTACTCATTCGTTTTTGTTCGTTCTTACGTCAAATTAAAGCTTATCCAGTGTACTTTAACAGTAGCTAGGCCCTGGTTCCAGTCCCTTCTTTAATAAAAACAGATTTTTATTTTTTTCAAGCAACGTCAGATTGCTACAAAAAAAAACCTGGCCAGCTTTACCCTCGCTCACTAAAACAGTCATAATTATTTCATTTCAAAAGCTTTTTGAGCGATTCTTGCGCCCACGCGAAGCTAACTTCCGGGGCTACAAGGCCAGAAAATTCGTACAAGAAGTATGTTAGTATCTGTCCATTTCTGCGTTTCAGCTTTACCATGTCTCGCGAAAAACGTCATAACTAATTTATTACAAAACCTTTTTGAGTGATTCTGTTTTTTTCTGTGTTTAGCTTACTCTTATAGCTTTCTTTTGATATAAGTCTCATCTCCTAACTCATTATACACAAAACGTTATGGACTTTATAAGAACATGGACAGAAACTCATTTTTTTGAAAATTTCGTATTTTGCAATTTTTTGCACCTACTTCGCACATTCAGAACTTCTTCATTTTAAGCCCGTTTTAGCATTCTAACTAGTTTGTCTTCGTATCTTAGAGGAGTATAACATAAAACCTTCAAACTAAATCTTTAAACGTAAAATCACAATCATAATAACCTCTAAACAGTCCAAAATGTCCAAAATCAGTCCATAGGTCCATTTTTTTCTCCTTTACGCATAGGATCGAATTTGTTTGCTTTTGGTTCCACTTGTATGTTGCTATCAGTTTGTTTAACACTTGAAATAACTTATAAGAACTCTTTAACAACTCATGCAATCAAAGCAACAACTAACTATGAAAATCTAAGAAATGAAGGTTTAAAGCTTAGAATTGGTTTCTTACCTCTTAGCTCCTCTTTTGGTTGGCTAGAGAGTGTAAAAGGCTTGATTAAACTCCATCTTGCTTATCTTTGATCTTCTGAACACTTTGCTTCAAATTTACCGAAGACCCATTTCACTCTCTCTAGAAAGCTTAAGCTTTAATGGAAGTTTTGGAGATTAATGGAGGTTAAGGATGAAATGGAAGTAAGTAACGGTTTATATTTACTAGATAGCTCCACTCTTCTTCCCTTCTTGCTATGTTGGCTTCCTCCGATGGTTTTTCTCCGGTAGCTTTTGTAGGTAAGGAAATTACACCTTGCTAGGGTTAGGGTTTCGTATTGGCTGGAGAGGAGAGAAATCCACGAAGAGCACGGAATTGATTGATTGATTGAAGAGGGGAGAAGAACAGGTGGGCAATTACTCCAATGACACGTGGCAGAACTCCTAGAATCCGGAAACCGGGTTAGGGTAGCAGGGATTCCAAGAGCCTTCTAGAGTCTTCGAGTTGTGAGCGAGTTTCTAGTGTGATGAGCTTCCAAGAGTCTTAGTGTAATGTCTTGAAAGCCATCCCCTTTTCTTAGAATAGAGGGGCTATTTATAGAGTTTTCCTGGAAATAGTCACATGCCAGACACATGTTTTAAGGGAAATTTCCAAAATACCCTTTAATTATATTTTAAAGGAGAAATTCCAGAAATGCCCTTTAATCATCAAAGTAATGTCCAAATCGTCCTGTTCTTCTAGCCACCAATCCAATCCCTCAATCAATTCCCAAAATAGGTCGCATCCACGAGTCTTCTGCCTTGGAACACGTGGAGACTTCCCCGGGTCTAACGCATTTAATTAGGTTTTTGTAAACCCTAATTTGTACATTTAATTAGGTCACATGAACCCTAATTTGCACATGGGCCCACATTTGCCCCCTGCGCGAGAGTCACGATTCCTGAGAGACGCTCGTGCAAAATACTCCAAGCTTTCGAATGATTTTGTGTGACTCCCCTTGTTCAAGTCTTGAAGTTTAGAGTTCTAGAAGTGGGAACCCCTAGGGGCCAAACCATTAGGGTTAAACCCTAAGGAGGCAAGACCTAGAAGGGCTCTTCCTTGAAACTCTTGGTAGATCATCTGAGAGCTTCCTCATTTTGCTCAATATTTATTTCCTTATTTTCTGAGAATTAAAACAAGGAAGATCATCAGATATCATTAAATAAAATCCAATAATCAAATCGTATTTTATTATTTAGAAACAAAATCTTCCTTTATTAAAATTTTATAAAGCAAGATCTTTTCCCTTAAGAAAATCAAACAGTCAATATATATATATATATATATATATATATATATATATATATATTCGAAATTGTCCTACTGTTAGGAATAAAATATCAGATATCGAATATATATATTTTGAAATTCTATTAGAACACCAAATCTAAACAAATTTTCGAAAATATATATGTTTATTAAAAAAATAAGCTCAAATAAACTTATCTTTATATTTCGAAATCTTCCTTAAGAGGAAAATAAAGGTTGCTTCTCTCCTCCATCAAGTCCGAAGATCACCAAGAAGTCGTCAAACAATCGTTCATCATCTTAGAAAAGAGGTAAAAAAACAATTCCACCCTATAAGGCCAAATCCTAAGGGTTGAACCATATAGGATCATTCTTCCTTCTTCTTTTTCTTTCAAGTTTTTAGTTTATTTGAGTACTTTCTTCCGAACTTCATCTTGACTTGCTTCTCCTACGTTTCTTCTCAGGTCATTGTAGCTTTTCTTTTGTCTTCCGAGCCCCGTTACTTGGATCATATCTCGGTAGGGTTCCCTCGGATAATAAAGAAAAATACAATATTTATTATGACAAAGAAGCATTCGTTCAGAAAACATTAATTTGTGGAGCGTCAGAATTTCCAAGGTACACAATAGAAATCCCCTTAGGGGGACGAACCCTATAGGTGGCCGAACGAACCCTATAGGGGAAATTGAGCCAAGCAATTTTTTTTTTTTTTTTTTTGCGGCCTGGCCGAACCCTAGGGGGGCCGATCCCTAGGGGCCGAACCCTAGGTGGCCGAACCCTAGGGGCCGAACCCTACCAAGCCAACATTTTTTTTTTTTCAGGAGACCAATCCCTAGGGGGGCCGAATCCTAAGGGAGCCGAACCCTAGGGGCCGAACCCTAGGGGGCCGAACCTTAGGAGAAAATGTATCAAAATTTGCACATTGGAAAGCGTGATCACTGTTTTGACCATAACTTTTGTTCCGTTTGGAGTCTCAGGGCCCATAATATATCAAAATGACCGTATCGACGAGCACTTCAAAAGTCATCGCCAACGGCCATGATATATATCAAAATAATCCAAAAAATGGCTCCGAAGGATGCATTTTGGTTGTCCGAAGTTTTTTGGAAAAATCTCAAATCTTATTTTTCTTTCATAATTGTAATTTTGATACTTCCCTGACTTCATTTCTTCTTCTTTTCGGGTATTCTCAAGTGAAAATCTCAGATTCTCCTCTTGTTATGGTAAGCCTCCTCAAGCGCATATGCTTTACTTGACATCCTTAGTATCCTCATGTGGAGTCTTCCTTACGTGCAGGCCTCGTGTACCGGATGCTCTGAAGACTTGAAGACTTCTAGGGTAACTCCCTTCGTCAATGATTGTGGAAAGGCAAAAAAGCTTGTTTCTTTATGTCGCGGCTTGCGAAGGTTGGGACGACTTCCCCCATTCCGGTCGCATTCCCCGCATGTGCATAGAGATACCAAGTGCGTTGCATGCTTGATAGAAGCTTCCAGGCGGACTGACCATTATACTTCATGATTTCATGATGACACAATCCTTTCAGACTTCGTCTCGGGTACCTCCTCGAGTTCCTCCCCCAGGATCCTCTGCTGTCGGGGAGATGAGATGTACTTACTCTAGAGTAAAGCCGAGGATCCTTGTTTTTAAATTGTCAAGGATGATGATGATGATGATGATGATGATGATGATGATATTCCCATTGGATTTCGCATGGATACGGCAAGTGAGGTGGAGACCTCCACTACTTGTGAGCCTCGCTGACAGAACATGATTGTTGTCAAGTCCTCCTCACCTCATGATGATCGTGTCAGCCTTAATGTTGACGATTTCATGTCTGATGTAGGCTTAGGTCCTGCTATGGTTAGTACAGTTCCATCGTCACGCCCACATATAACGTCTTCTCATGACAGCTTGGAGGATACCGGTGACACCCATGTTGATGCTGATGCTATTATGACAGTTAATCCTCCTCCCCCGAGGGGGAATCCTGCGAAACCTATTGTTGATTTCCATCCTCCCCAGAAGGATTCTCCCGAGGCTTCACCTAAAAGGGAGGGTATAGTTGCGAGTTCTTTGGGTGGGGCATCGATGCTTTACTTTCTTTGCCCGTTGAGGAGCTCGCTTTCTTCATCTTGATTCTTCCACCTCGCCTTTTAGTGACCTCGACTATCCACCCAACAACAAAGATGTCGTGGAGTTACAGGCATTCTCTAAGCCCGTGATTTGTGCAGCTCCTCTCCCGATGAATATTTTCTCGTGCGGGGCTGGATTTCCTCATTTCTAGGTATGGCTTTTTGTAACTTTTTGTTATTTCCTGTATTAAAGAACTCATTTATATGTCATTTATCATAGTAGAGTTTCTTTAGCATTAGTGATTGTCTTTAACTTGAATTTTTTTTTTCCTTAAGACCCAATGTTTAGTATTGAATCATAAGTTATTCAAATTAATACTCCAAGACAACAATATTCATAATAATGAGAGTAAACATGCAATTTTTCGATTTCTCGCAAACTAACACTTGAATCCATACTTTTAAAATCAAAGAATATTCAAGTATAAGTGAAAGTTTGACATTTTTATTAATAATCATATTGAAAAGCACAATGTTTCAAAAAAATTTCATAATAATAATAGATTTTGCTTTTGTCGGATAAAGCATAACGTTCGCCACTTTTAGAGATAAAGTGTAACTTTCTCGGGTTTGAGGGCTTATAGTCAGGTGCCTCGATTACTTTTAGAGTTGAAAGTATAACTTTGAGGACTTATAGTCAGGTGCCTCGATTACTTTTAAAGTTGAAAGTATAACTTTGAGGACTTATAGTCAGGTGCCTCGATTACTTTTAAAGTTGAAAGTATAACTTTGAGGACTTATAGTCAGGTGCCTCGATTACTTTTAAAGTTGAAAGTATAACTTTGAGGACTTATAATCAGGTGCCTCGATTACTTTTAAAGTTGAAAGTATAACTTTGAGGACTTATAGTCAGGTGCCTCGATTACTTTTAAAGTTGAAAGTATAACTTTGTGCCTTATCCCTTGGTACGTTGTGCCAATTGTTTGGCGTATAGGGTTTCATAAGGGCTTAAGTTGCATGCCTCGTCACTTGGTCATCCAATTTCTTGGCAAGTGAAATCCACGAGGACTTGACCACCATCGTGGGTGGATTTTTAATTCGTCAATTCTTGTGTCTCCTCCCTTGGTCATCCAATTTCTTGGCAAGGGATACTCTTGAGTTTTTTTTTTCCGACCTCTTGGGCTACACCCTGGGTAATAATGTTGCATGCTTCTTTTCCTTTGTGGTTTAGAAGTGTCTTTTCATACACGGTGCTTTTCTTTTCACAGTTCGATTTCTCCGGCTGCCAGCTTCTCATGGTATATCATCCGCATACTGTAACAGTCCATAGTGGAATGTCCTGCGTACTGGTGGTACACACAGAAATCTGGTCTTCTTTTCATCTCTTCCGTCACCACAAATTTAGGCGTTGGGGGTTTCACCACTCCGTGCTCAACCCATTGTTCGTACAGGCCCCTGAATGCCTTCTCACTGCATGTGATAGCCTCTGGAACTGACATCCTGGTATACTTGCCCCCAAGTTTTTCTTTACTTTGTTCAAAATTTCGCTCATTCTTCTCCCTCTTGCCCCCTTGTGGGTTTGACTGAGAGTCAGCCAAAGCCACAGTTGCTGTTCTCTTACCCTTCCATGTAACCATCGCATGGTTGATGGGAACTGTCACGATTCCTCCCAAATCTTGTGCGAAGGATGAGAGGGTTGCAAATGAATCACAGGCCTTTGTAATGAGATGGGGCTTGAAGGAGTCTAGAGCACCATTGTTGCATATGCTAACCAAGTTCTTCTCTTCAATTGGCTCGGCACACTTTTGTGCTTGGGCCCTGAATCTGTCCACATAATCTGACAGCTCCTCATTCGGCTTCTGCTCGAATCGCATCAGTTCTACAATAGTTACCTGTTTTTGCACATAGAAAAATTTCTTAAAAAATTGCAATTTCAGATCATCCCAATCATGGACTGATCCCTTCTCCAAATTGTAGTACCAACTGAAGGCACTATCCGTCAAAGTCTTGTTAAATTCCCTCATCAACAAATTATGGTTATTCACCTCATCATAACCCAACCATGGAGACATCGACTCCACGAACCTGGCAATATGCTCCCTGGCATTCCCTTTCTCCCCGTTATACTTTGGGAACTGCGGGGGGTGCTCAATATACCCTGCCGGGTACGGTTGTCTCCGCACATGTGCCGGATAGGGTGGAGTAAAGTCCAACTCTGAAGGTCGGGATGTCTGCTTGCGAAATTGATTGATCACATCGATCATATCATCCTTTGTCACATACTGGCTCGTGGTATGGACTCTTTGAGGGGTTGTGATATATTGATGCATAGGTGGTGCGTATGGTAAGGAAACTGGCTGGTGTACACTTGCATCCTGCACAGTTTGCATCGGCGGTATTTGTCGACTTGTTCGTTGGATGTGGCTCGGGATGGTCGGTATCTGCACTTGTGAAAATGCTGGGAGAGTGGGCGGGACGATGTTGGGCTGAGGTTGACTCACTTCCAATCTGAGTTGTGGCACATCACCGCTGTTTTGGAGCTCTAAGTGGATGATTGGAATCGGCTGACTCTCCGTTGTTGGAGGCACAGTCGGATTCTCTTTGTTGTTGTTGTTGTCCTCCACTTCTGCTCGTTCCCCCTGCGAACTTCCTGGGAACATAGCCCTGAAAGTGGGGATTTGCATCAATTGCTGGCGGAAATTCTCCATCTCTTCTTGCTTCCTTTGCATTTCCAACATCATGGCCATCATCATCCCTTGGCCTTCTCGTGCCTCCTGTAATGCCTTGAGCATCTCCATCTGCACAGCATTCGCAGTCGTTTGCGCTCCAGTTACTTCCTCACCTTGCCTTCCTGCGCTTGTCTGTCTAGCGCTGGTTTGTTGTTGATCAGCCATTTGAGGTGATGTTGAGCTTCCTTCCGAAACGTCTTCTAAGATAGGTTGATCAAAATCCAGATTCGCGCTTTGGAGCACTGGATTTACTTGCCTTGAAATCGGATCCGGTGAAGTGATGCTTGTTGTCGGTGAAACTCTTCCTGTAATTCTCCCACTTCGAGTTGTGGGCATACCCTTCACGAATTCTACACCTCCCCAGCAGAGTCGCCAAATAAATGTAGGTAAGGAAATTACACCTTGCTAGGGTTAGGGTTTCGTATTGGCTGGAGAGGAGAGAAATCCACGAAGAGCACGGAATTGATTGATTGATTGAAGAGGGGAGAAGAACAGGTGGGCAATTACTCCAATGACACGTGGCAGAACTCCTAGAATCCGGAAACCGGGTTAGGGTAGCAGGGATTCCAAGAGCCTTCTAGAGTCTTCGAGTTGTGAGCGAGTTTCTAGTGTGATGAGCTTCCAAGAGTCTTAGTGTAATGTCTTGAAAGCCATCCCCTTTTCTTAGAATAGAGGGGCTATTTATAGAGTTTTCCTGTAAATAGTCACATGCCAGACACATGTTTTAAGGGAAATTTCCAAAATACCCTTTAATTATATTTTAAAGGAGAAATTCCAGAAATGCCCTTTAATCATCAAAGTAATGTCCAAATCGTCCTGTTCTTCTAGCCACCAATCCAATCCCTCAATCAATTCCCAAAATAGGTCGCATCCACGAGTCTTCTGCCTTGGAACACGTGGAGACTTCCTCGGGTCTAACGCATTTAATTAGGTTTTTGTAAACCCTAATTTGTACATTTAATTAGGTCACATGAACCCTAATTTGCACATGGGCCCACAGCTTTCTCTCTCTCTCCCTCTCTACTATCAGTGTGCTAACTGAGCTTAGCAAAGAAATGAAATGCATAATGAGAGTAAGAGAGTTACCTTAGCTTAACTGATTGCTAATGGAAGAGGAAAGGTCAGAGAAGTTGAGTCGTTTGGAGAACTCGGGGACGTTTGGTTTTCTAAATGTTTGGTTGCCTGCAAGTCTCTTTCTCTCTCCTTCCTTATTGGTCCAAATATCACAAGTTAAATTCTAATTGGTTAACAATTGACATGCATGGTTTTAATTGGTTTTAATTGTCTGCTAAGTTATTAGCATGATACTTAATACTCCCACAATGCATAATTTTAATGGATAAAAAATAAACACCCACTTAATAACAATCAGGCCAATTTCATTGACATCACAAATTGTATTTTAAACTGGGTTTGTTAAGGAATTAAATTAGACAAATAAATTATTCTACCCATTAAAATATTTATTCAATAAATATTTATTACTATATTACAAAATTTAACTCGGGTAACAATCATTACAACTGCTTGTAAATAGGACTTTTGTACTATTTACTTAAAATAATTTGGGCATTATAACTGCTTATAAATATATAAAAGAATGAAAATAATAACTACTAGAGTAATACCTCTTGTAGTTGCTAGCTTTACTTCCAATCGCGTAACACTTTTATGCTTCGAAGTAATATATATCTATATATTATTATTTTTCTCTCACTATAGCTCTCAAATTATTTGTGTAGAGTAACTCTAACTCTTGAAATGTATGAAAATAATGAATGGAGAGTTCTCTATTTATAGAAAAACTAAGTTTTATTAATTGCGCATTAAGGGCTTGACTTATTACACTTTGATACCTCATTAATTACACCTTAGTACATGTGACATCATTATGATGACATCATATTTGTGTTTCTTTGGGCCTTATGTCATGTCACATCATGCTCACATCATCTTTTGTGCTTCTGTGAGTCTTATGTCATGCTACATCATGCTTACATCATTCTTTGTTACGATTGGTCGATTATATATCACGAAGATTGGTCCCCTTAAACTAATCTAACTTAACCCTTAATTAGGGTTTAATTAGTTTAATTTAGTTTTTCTTTATTATTTGCTAAATAATTTAGTTAGTTAACTTTTGTTAACTTTTTCTCCAAGTTTGACTTTTCGTATAAATGATAGTATTTTTGTATAAATAGTACTTTTGTATGAATAGTAATTTCGTATTTATACCGTATAATTTTCGTGTCCAGCTCGTATTATTCTTGCATTCTACTCGTATAATATTTCATATTATACTTGTATTTTACTCGTATAATATTTCGTATTATACTCAATTAACTTCCGTATTTTGATCGATTAGCCAAAAAAAACTAATTCTTTTCTTTTGTGAATTTTTATTAGATATTACATCTCGTGACCTCATATAAACGCTATGACGTAATACGAAAATCGAAAAAAATGTAAAAGCGTTTTTATCGTGAATAGTCCCTACGTGAATAGTGATCGCGTGAATAGTATCCACATGAATAGTGATCACGTGAATAGTACCTATGTGAATAGTGATCACGTGAATAGATTTAGCCTTATTACTAGACTTCTAGATTGTCACATGCCTAATTCAATTTTTATTGAATTAACCATAACATATATGCATATATGTGTCCACACAACCAATTTTTAAAACATTCTCATTTTTTTATTACAAAATTTATTCACAAAATTCTCGGGTATTACAAACAATGTATGTTTATATGTTTTGCGTTAATTGTATAATGTGTAAGAAGATGATGCATCATGACACACCAGGTCCGAGGTTTAAGGGACCCGGATTTGGTGGCGTTACAGGTAATAACTACAGACATGCCTCAGCACGGTTACTCTTACACCAATATATGCTTCAAACAAACTATAGTAGAGAATTAGTGGGTTACCTGAATATATTTATAATTAGAAAGAGAAATTAGAGAGAGAGAGAGATGGTGGGTTACGGGCTTCTCCTTGTATCAGATTTAATATGGAAGGGTTATTGATAGTTGCTTCAACAAATGATAATGCCATCGTGAAGCTCCTGCCATGGTCGCGTTTGGTGCTTCTAATGCAATTGTTGTAGCAAACTTTACTGCATGGAGTAGGTCATTATTTGAAGGAATAAATATTATATGTGAATGAGATACTAATAAAAGATTTTCATATAAGCATTGGATGAGATACTTGAAAAATGTCAAGACACGATCCGTTCATTCTAAAAGAAAAAGAAATATGGGATGCGAATAATCTAGATAACGAACTACGGACTGAGGCAAGTTTTTCAGAACTTGCCCCTATGTGTGAAATGTTATATAACATGCTATGAACGGTTATTGTTAACTATTATATTCAGTTGAACTGTTGTTATGTTATAACATGCTATAAAATGTTGTTATTAAACTAATGATTAAAGTTTAATTATTTTTGATGACATATATAATTGCAATACATGGGTATGTTGCTATGCATGCATGCTATACGAATTATGTGTTATGTGATAACTTGCTGGGTAACTGATGAGTGGATTTTATACCTGTGAATTAGATATATATTAGGCTTATTTCTTTACTATCTTTGAGTATTTTTAGTGTCATTTTACTTATTTATGTATTGGTTTTGTAGGAAACGACTTCAGAGGGTTAAAAGAGGAAAATTGAAGCTTAATGGCATTTTTGTAAATTTTGAATCAGAGTTCTCATCGGGGCTAGAATCTCAGGCTTAATTTCTCGCTGGGGCGAGAATGCGCGGAAAGGAATTATAATTCAATTCTTTTGGGAAATCGATTTGGAATTGGATTCTTTCTACTGATTTGATTTAAAAACTATAAAAGAGACAGAGAGAGATGAAAATAGGGACATACATACATATATACACATAGATAGATGATACATTCATAGATACACATTTGCGCAATGATTGAGATACAGAGCTGAAGTTGGAGATTGGAGACTGAAGAAACTTCGCAAGGAATTCCGATTAGAGAATTGAAGATTGAAGAACTTCTACTGAGTTTTTCTTATCATCTATCTTAGATTTGTAATTAAATTGTGATGACTTATTTGGAATTCATGATTTTTATTTTCAGTATGAACTAAATTTGCAATTAAGGCTACAATTGAATCTTATATGTTTATGGATTAATTATCTATTTGATTCTAGTTATTATTTCATATTAAGTTATCTATCATATTTTGTGTTTATTGAGTAATTGTCTGATCAACAATTAGCGGGATACTTTAGATGAATTCGGGAGATGAAATCTAGGGTTAGATCTGAATGTGATAGCATGTACTCTTAATTATTTGCATGGGATGAATAATTGGGGTTGTGAAGTGAATAGGGATATTTCTTCGATGCATGTAACTATTAGGAATTGATGCTTAATGAATTTAATTCTTTAGTTTTGTATAGGAATATCGCAGAATTAATTGAGTTAGATAATTTTATTTGATCACTTGGAAAATGGCTTATAAATAATGTTAAATTCCTATTAACAACTCTGTTAAATTTGATAATTGGATGAATTGGATAAATTAGTTTATATTATATAATTGGGGATATTGTAGTCTTAAGCTTTAAAAATCTGAATTTCAACCTTTGTGTTAGTTCTTATTTTTAGTTTTGATTTAATTAGTTTAATCATTATTCAAATTGTGATTGTTTAAATAAAATTGAATTAATATAAAACTAGTAGTTGGGAATTATTGAACAGAGATTCCCTGTGGGTTCGACACTCTATCTTACCACTTAATTACTTGTTGATCGTGTATACTTGCACGTAATTGTTGATTGTGAAATCGGACAACAGTAACGTGGTTACTCAACCTAACTCCAAACAATTTTTTGCAGATATCGTCGAATGACCTAAAAGGTCAAAAGAAGATGGTTAAAAAGAAATGTTAAGGAAGAAGAATTAAAGTTTATGTTACGTTATAATATTATTTTAATATTGTAATATTATTTACAATAGTTGATGTATTATATACTCGGAGTTGGAATGTTTTGTATGATTAAAGGTTAGAAAACCTGGGATTAGACTGAGATGTGTTGTTTTATTATAGAAATTACATTTACGTTATAAGAATTGTATTGTATAAGCAGTAATGTGACGCACCAGACCCGAGGTCAAGATGACCTGGATTTTGAGGTCATTACATTTGGTATCAAAGCTGATAGGTTATAAAACTTAGGTAAGAGTACCTTAGACTATAATCTTAGAGAAATAACGAAGATAGTAAAGAGATAAACTCGAATAGGGTTAAGTAATAAGAGATAAATTTAGAAAATTCATATTTAAGTAAAGAATGAGTTAAAGATATGTATGCAGATAAAAGGAAATATGGAGGATTATCCAAAAATGGATTTTGAAGAGATGATAAGTGATATCTTATGATAAGATTTTTGAGAAGTAGAAAGAATGTGATTAGATCGTAAAGTGATCTATAGTAGATGTTTAAAGATGAACTCATTAAAAGTTGTGAATGATAGAGTATGAATAAAGAAAATTCATGATAAGCGAAGAGAAAGTTAGACATTTGTTGTATTTCAATTGAAAACTCATGTAAGTAGCTAAGTTGAGCAAACCTTTATATGGACAGGGGATTTGTGTTTGGTTTAACAACAATTTAGTTTACCATATTGATAATCGTTGAAATTTGGTGTTAAGCTATATATATATATATATATATATATATATATATATATATTGTGAGAAGATGATTCTTTTCTCATATATATATATGTATATATATATATTAATGCTCTCTTCGTCCCATGATAAAAGTCCTTCATTGACTTTTGTGGTCAAATTGGCCATTTTTCAAATCAATATATCTTATTATTCTTTTATATATATATAAAAAGCCTATAAACATTATAAACTACATACAATTTAGTACTAGTCTCAATGTTTGCTTTTTTGAAAATCTAAATATATATGTTTAATTGTAAATTTTAAAAATAGTCAATTTGACCACAAAAGTCAATGGAGGACTTTTATCTTGGGACGAATGGAGTAGTTTATTATTAGGGAATGATAAGGCTATATGTGAGTTCTGAAAACTCATACTTATGGTAAGTTTATGACTCATAATTTTATGATAAGTTTTTGAGCCCCTAAGCGTATGGACAGTGCTTGAACTACGTATTGCTAGGACAAGTTCCTAACTCATATTATTGTGGTAAGTTCCTAAACTTCTAATGTGTGGTAAGGTCGATGAACAATGCTTGTGGTATGTCATTATAGACCATAAATTGGGTTATAGAGTGGAATTTAAGAGTTCTAAGTGATGGGCGAACATTAGTAGAATCAGAAGTGAATAGAGTTGTTAAGTAAAAAAGGGATGAGAAAATTGAGATGATTGAGGATTGTAGGTATTCCAAATCTTCTAGCAATGCTAGATTCTAAAATCGTGTTTGCATTCGCACTTATGTACCTTTGAAAAAAAATTGTTCAATTATTGAACTGTTAAATTTTAAAAGTGTTATTGTTCAGATGTCTATGTTAATTGAGTTGGCTAGACAAAATTTGTTTTAAAAACTTCAAAATGTATTTATGAAATTATCATATGCCATTAAAGCCATGGTGTGGAGATGATTAATGACGGAATCCTAACATACTGTTGCAACAATGCAGTATTATGACGTCCTAAAAATGAATTTCAGTTACATTAAAAATCTAGAAGGATTTTCAGTTCATAATATACGAATAGTTTATTGATGCTAGTCTAGGCCAATTGTTTCGGCTAGATGGATGTTGGAATGATTTATCGAATGTTTTTGAGTCGGTATGAAACCCTGATAAAAAGGGATAATTTTGTCAGGAAAAATCTGACTATGTGCGCGGATGTGTAGAAATATTTTACAGATTGTTAAAATTTCTAGAGGTTTACAGTGAAAATATCTGTTAAATCTCGAGATGGGCTCACAGACTTTATGACCACTCGACATGATTGGAAAAGTTTTTAAAGGAATTTCTTTTATTTCCTATTTGTTCAAGCTACTTCACAATCATTGAACAATTGTTGAAGACTCCTGAAAATATATTCCATTATTCTAGAAGTTAGATGTTTAGAAGGTGTAAATTTCTTAGAGAAAAGTGGTCGTAGAATGTGATGGTTAAAGATGAATATTTAAAGAAGGAAAGAGTAGAGTAGACACTAAGGTGAGAATGTAATCAAAAATGATTAACTAAATGTTAACTTGAAAACCTAGTTATGGTAGATAGAATGAACAGAGATTAGTATGCAGTAATTTCGAGGACGAAATTCTTAGAAAAATGGGTAAATGTGATATCCCGGAGTTTTCAAAAATTATTTTAATAAAAGTAAAGTAAGAATTTAATAAATAAAATTCTTATTATAAGATGTATCGATTTGAATTAATATATAGATATATATGTGTTATACACACACACACACACACACATATATATATATATATGGGATTTATGGGATGAATTTTTACATTTCTTAGCTAATTTAAACATTTAAAAGAAGCCGCAAAAGTTAATTAATTTATATTAATTAATTTAGGATAAGATAAAATTATATTATAAGTTAATATAATTTGAACAATATGTCTTGTGTAGAAACCAATTAAATTACGATGAATTAAATTTCATATACGAGCTAATGAATTCTGTTATTTAAAATTTATGAATTGATGTATGCATTTTGTTGAGAGAGCTAAATGTAATATATTATCGTGATGACTTAATATATAATATTATGCCAACTTGATATAATTAAATATCAAATGAGGTTGAATATATAAAATATATATATTGGAACTAAATTAGTAAATTAAATTCATACTTGAATAATGAATAAATATGTTAAATAAATATATTTAATGTATAAATAAATTGTTTGAAAACAAGTTATGGAAGGAAGGAATTAATTAAATTAAGTTATACAATATTAATTGTATAAATTAAACGAGCTATTAAAAATAATTAATGAAGTAAATATTAATCATTTTAATAAATGATTCGATATATAATTAGTTAGTTCCATTTTTATGGAAGGATTTTATACACATGTATAAAAGTTACCCGAGTATATTTTTATTAATATCACATGTATTGATATTAATTATATTGAATGTAATATATCGATTAAAGTGATGAGATGCAATTTAATAGTTGGTCCAGACCAGTTTCAACTAAGGAAGTCAACAATTTTTTTTTCAAAACTCATAAGCTATAACAATGTAGCAAGGTATTCTTTATCATTTGATGCCTAGTTATTTCTTCATAAAAGAAAAAATCTTCAATGTTGGACCAACAATAAGGCTTACATGCTGGTCTTTTGAGCTTATACAACAACTTTGGTTAATTGTATATTATGAAGATTTAAAAGTTTCAATAATACAAAGCATTTAAGTATGGGTCTGTGTGTTTTTATAACATGGGTCACCCACCAAGTAATAGTCCTAAGGTGCATGCTTGTGGGAAACACATTGATCAAATAAATTCTAGCTAGGGTGTAATGTGCATGCATGTGAAGCACTTAAAATTCTAAGTCTAAAATTTAAAGGTGGTGGATGATTTGATGAACTGTAGCCACGTATAACAAAGAAATTGGATCAATAATAACAATCATATATTAATATTTTCCCTTGAAACTAAGTGATATATATATATACACACCCTACCGAGTGTCACTTGCAAGAAAAAGAGAAAAGAAGGGGACAAGCCCCAAAACAAGGAAAAAGTGAGCCTGCTCAGCTTTGTGGGTTGCAAATTTTCAAGAATTCCATTTCAAATTCTACTAGTGGGTTTGCATGCGGGGCTTAGATGTTGTTCATTTGATGCGTCTGGTGGCTTAATTAATATTCTCTCTCTAGCTTTTCATCCATACACAAACAAACAAAGAGAGAATAGTAAAATGATGCATGAATTATTATTACATGAATATGATTTACTTTAGTTGCCACATGCTTGCCTGAATTAGGAATATGCTAGAAGGCCCACGTGATTCGCAAGTAGCTCTGCAGGTATTTGCACATTATATGAAGCTTAGCCCACTTTGCATGCTTTGCATGGATGATGAATAACTTGCATGGTTGTTGATCCGTGCATGAGGTTTACATTATTTCCATGATGGGGTCTAACTAAGACATATAACACATCACTCTCCATAAAAGACTTATGAAGGGAACTTTTGGAGTACTCCTTCGGGTGGTGGGAGACCATCATCCACTCCACTAAATTTAATTTTTTTTGGTATTACAAGTGGGAAAGTGATAGCACACCGAAAGAGAAAAGTTAAACCCTACAACATGAATGTGACGCCACTCAAAACCCTAAACTTTAATATCTAAGCTAAGTAATATATTACATATACATGCATACTTTTATATTAAAGCTACCTACAAACTATATATATATAAGGAGGATTTTAAGAGCAGGACTCTTAAAAAGCATAACTAGCAGAACACCTTTGCGACGGACCGGGCGACAGTTTGGTCCGTTGCCATAGGTCCGGTCTGTCGCTACAGCATTTAGCGACGGGTCCATCGCTATATAACCTATGGCGACGGAACAAACCGTCGCCCTGTCCGTCGCTAAAGGGTGTTCTGCTAGTTATGCTTTTTAAGAGTTCTGCTCTTGATCCTTGCTCTCTCTCTCTATATATATATATATGTCTGTGTGTGTGCGTGTATATTTAAATTATGTGAGGGGGTACACAAGAGTACTATTAACTTTAACTCTCACTTGGCCGAAAGGGAGTACTACCCTATCTCTTTAATTTTTAGGCTGACGACCATAAGAAAAAAAGCTTCAAGGAAATATTCCATCAATATTAATATTCCACCGACGAAATGCTAGGCCCAAGCCATTCCCCCACATCAGTTTGCCTTCCCTATATTCTTTGACCGCATCATCATCATCTCTAAATTTTTAGAAAGAGAGAGAGGTGTATATACATATATAAACATACATACGAGTACTCTGTTTTTAGAGGAAAGAAAAAAAAAGCAGGAAAAGAATTACTTCTGTGGACCTTGGTGGGTTATATTTTAGAGAGAGAAAGGAACCCTCTTGTATGAAACTTAACCTCACCATCGGACTAACACCTATAGTTTTTCCCACTGGGTTTTGCTTGCTACGTTGCCACCCTAATTCCCTTCCGCCCGTTTATCAGGGCTCCGCTTCCTCTCAGCAACGCCTCATAAGATTCAGCTAGACGTGGAGAAGAGGAGAGAGAGAGAGAAAAAAAAAGAGATGAGGTAATGGTAGCTTGATTATGAGAGATGGCATGCCGCCAATCAGAGATTGGTTGGAAGATCCTTGATGGAAGACTTGGATGCAATAAAGAGGGTTATGGTGTTAGTATTCAAGGTAGATTTGGACCTCTTAGAAGCCACGTCCGAACACAAATGAACTAAATATATATAAAGATTAAATTTAGAGAGAAGAGAGAGGGAGTCTTCTACAGAGAGAAAGCTAAAAGGATGGTGGTGGGTGGCGGGGTAACTATGCTGACATATTTCATCATTGCTGACCCATTAGTTAGCTTAATTTATTTATAAGCACCGACTGTTCCTAGTATGCTTGTACTGATAAGGAATCTCAAATGAACTTCTAATGGAACCAGGAAGAGTCTGCTCATGCCGAATGCCATTTTTACTATAATAATCAGCAAACTCCTTTGATGTGTATTCCCCTCCGTTGTTGCTGCGAAAACACTTCAATAATTTTCCAGTCTCCCTTTCAACCATAGCATGAAAACTCTAAAAATGCTGGAATACCTGGTCTTTTATTTTCAGCAAATATACTCGCACCTTCCGTGAAGCATCATCAATAAAGGTAATAAAATACATATTTCCACCCAAAGACTCAACCTCAATGGGTCCACATACATCAGAATATACTCTATCTAGTAACTCTGATTTTCTTTTAGCTGAACTACTAAAAGAAACTCTATGTTGTTTCCCAAACAAACAATAATCACAAGGGCTTAAAATATTACCTTTAGCAAAAGGAATGAGTGACCTTTTTACTAATAACTGCAACCCTTTCTCACTCATGTGGCCAAGCCTCTTATGCCATAAGTTTGGCGAAGAGTCATCCTCTGCTGCATTCAACTCACTAGAACACTCCTTCACATGAGTCTTGTACAACGAGCAACAAGCAGCACCTCTTGCAATCACCATAGAGCCTTTGGTAAGCTTCCACTTTCCACTGGCAAAGTGATTCTCATAGCTTTCTCTGTCCAAGGCCATGCCAAAAATTAAGTTAAGACGCAAATCAGGAACGTGTCTAACATCCCTTAAGGTAATAGTGCAACCAACACCTGTCTGTATACAAACATCTCCAATTCCAATAATCTTGGACTGATCAGTATTCCCCATTCTCACATACCCAAAGTCTCCAGCTTTATAATTAGTTGTGAAGAATTCCCTCTTGGGTGTAGCATAATACGAAGCACCAGTATCCACCACCCAATCAACTTTCTGATCATCAACATGCAAGCATTCTTTTTCCCCAAATAAAAGAATCACAATATCTTCGGTGACTGTGGCTGCAGTGTTCTTCCCTTCAACCTTTCCTTGCTCACCATTTTTCTGCTTGTCTAACCAACTCTTGCAATTTCTTTTGTAATGTTCTTCTGTATTACAATAGAAGCATCTATACGTATCGCCTTGTCTGGTCTTTGACTTGCTCCGGGAATTTTTACTTTTGCTACGACTTTTATCTCCTTGGTGAGATCTCCTGAAATTGCTTCTGCCCCTGTTCTCTGCAACAAGAGCCTGTGTCTCGAAATTAAATCCTTGCTCCTTTCGCCTAGTCTCCTCATTAGAAGATTGTCTTTGACCGACTGCATAGTTATTTTTCCTGTTGGAGCTGAATTGCTTAGAGACACCACCAAAGTTTCTCAGCTGTTCGGCAATGAACTAAGAAGCAAAAGAGTCTGAATCTCATCATCAAGATTCAACTCCATGGTAGACAACTGGTTCACCAAACCTTGAAACTCACTCATATGCTCCGACACACTGCTCCCGTCTTTGTACTTCAAGTTCACAATTTTTCGAATCACAAAAGTTTTATTTTGTGTATTCTTCTTCTCGTACATGGACTTTAGTGTTGTCCGTAGAGTATGAGCATCCGTCTCCTGCGAAACATGGTGGAACACACTTTGATCAATCCATTGCCAGATGTGACCAATAGTCTTCATGTGCATCTTTTTCCAATCAGCCTCAGATTTATCCGCGGGCTTCTTTCCCTGGAGCTCTAACGGTTCATATAAATCCTTATAGTAAAGGATATCCTCCATTCTGGACTTCTATATCGAAAAATTTGAAGAGGTCAATTTAATCATGACTCCACCTTATTCCTCCATAGAATTTATCAAAAACAACTGAGCAAAATAATATTAGCTCTAATACCAATTGTTGGAAAAAATCACCTCCCAAATACTGTTGCCTTTGATAAATTAAATGGCCAAAAATATCAGTACATGTCAAACAGATTAAATTTGCAATTCTACCAAAATAATAATCACTACTGGAAATAATGAGTAGAGATAACCAATCACGAGACACCAAGATTTTACGTGAAAAACCCTCTATAAATAAGAGGTAAAAATCACGGGACGATCTCCGAAAAAAATCCACTAGAATAAACTGAGAGAATACAAAGATATCCTAATTTGAGTACACACTCAAATTACCTCACCACAATAACTATAATGAAATCCAAACAAAATACCTATTTGTTTGATCTTAATTTCTCTCTATTTTTCTAAACTTCAGCAGAAGTTTTTCTCACTCTTTTCTCTCTTACTCTCGGATGTTTTCTTTCTGATTTTTCTTAATCAAATGGGCAGCCTTGATGGGTATTATATAGCCAGAAAAAGGAAACCTTTTTCTCTCTTTCCTCCTGATTTTCTGCCGAAAACAAGGAAGGTGTTTTGTTGCTTTTCTTTCCTCCTTTTGCTGCCCAAAACAAGGAACGTGCTTTGCTGTTGAAAATAAGGAACATGCCTTACTTTTTTTATTGGTGAGGACCCACCATGGACATGCAACATTATTCTATATTATTTTATTTGTGTACTTTATTTATTTGTTCCTGGTATTTTTTGTAGCGGAAGGAACAACAATAAATTTGTAAATGTAATATGAGGTACCCCTATTGATTCGCGTGCATCATTTGAGATAAATACAGTTTGATCGAAATAAACAAAGCCACTAATTAATCAATAAGAGAATTGCCCTATAAATTCTGCATTAAGCAACTAAGAAAGGCAGAACGCTTTTGCAAGCTCAAGCTCACCCTCAATTATTGAACTAAACATTCAACTTAATAAATGACTAAAATGCAAAATTTCATCTTAAATTTATCATTTAGTGAAGATATAGTACCAAATTTTACAATACAGCAAATTGCTACTTTATAATACAATTAATAGTGTAAAATTTACATTTTAGATTAGTTTTGTACTACTAATTAGACATTTTGGATCAACTTAACTTGTACAACTAATTTCCGTTGACTAATTTTTTACTTTCACCATTCGTTTATTTGTGACATGATTCTATCAACTTATCTAGTCATATTTCAGACCACAAACATGAATCATCAACGACATTCAATTAAGATCATATAAAATAGAGAAAGACATTATTTTCAATCTAGCAAAATAGAAATATTGGAATGATTCCATACGAAATGAGTTTATTCAAGATCCTCGAAAGCAATCACAATACTGAAATGATTCCATACAAGATGAGTTTATTTAAGAATCCCCGGTACTGTGCTTATAAAGAGTTCTGTCATGCCTTGATCAAGGAAAAACTTCAATGAGAGATCTCAACCCAAAGTACAGGAGTAATCTTATAGTCACTAAAGCCAGCACTTCTAAAGAGTTCTTCCCAATCTTTCTGAGTTCTCTCTCTTCCCCCGGCATCAACCATCATCAACATATCAAAAAAAAGTTTTGTTTCGATTGATCTATAGTAGTCTCCTTTTTGGTTATCCACTACCATGTCTATGATGATAACCTTTCCTCCCTTTTCCTTGCTTAGAATTGCCTTTTTGCATTTCCTCAGCACTTTTAGGCACTCTTCATCACTCCAGTCATGCAATATCCACTGGTTTTCATTTTTTACTTGTATTAGCAACACTTAAAATTTAGTCAATATCTATTGCATGTAACTAATGAGATATGTCAACATGCAGGGAAGTGAAAGTTTCTTAAGGCGTTAATTTGTAGTGGATTCGGAATCAAAGAAGTTAAGGGTGAATATATTGCTCAGCCCATTGGTCAATTTGGCAATTAATTGCATTTTTGCAAACGATATTGCATCAACGCATCTATTTTGTATTAACTTACATAAAAGGTCAAGGAGATGCAACTTTGTTTTGCACATATACAACTTTGTGCTACTTAATTGGCAATGGTCAATTCACCCGGCCCTATTTTGATCACATCAGCTGGAAGATAGGGGTGTTGCCTCGATCTCTTTTGCATGGGAATGAATTCAAAGAGTGGAAGGGCTAGCTACTAATTACTATCCACAAGAATTTATTGCGGATACTTTTTACGTTAAAATTTAAAACAAGTAAGAACACTCATTCCCTCTCTTAACTCAACCTTTTCTCTTTCTTAAATCAAATTTTGAAATTCAATAATTTTTTGTTACAAATCTAAAATTGTTAATCTATATATCATTAAAAAGCTCTCGTTAACATCTTTAAAGCAAGATCTATTGTTGATATCTTTTTATTTAATTGAAATGACTAAAATTGGGATTAGAAATTTGTATTTTGAAATACACCATTATAAGCTTTATGGTTGCAACTTTTGATATTTTAACTATATCAAAACATATCAATAATACCTCTTATTTTGAAAAAAAAATTGAGATCTTTTCAATGACATATAGATTGATAATTTTAAATTTATAACAAAAAAAAAGATATTGAATTTTGAAATTTAGTTGAAGAAAGAAAAAATTTTATTTACAAAGAAGGAAATAATTTACGCGCTAAAGTCTGTAAAGGTTCAAAGGCACCTGGTCCTGACGGTTTTAATCTACTGTTAATTAAGAAATTTTGCAAGTGTATGGAAAGTGAGATATTGTAGTTATTTCAATAGTTTCAAAAGCATGACAAAATTTCTAAAGGATTTAATAACTCCTTTATTACGTTGATCCCTAAAGTTACTAATCCCCAAAATCTCCATGAGTATAGACCGATCAGCCTGATTAGTTCTGTATATAAAATAGTAGCAAAGGTACTGGCCTTTAGATTGAGGAGTGTGCTTGGCAACATTGTTGAGGAAAGTCGAATAGCTTTTATTAAAGGGCGCGCCAAATTGTGGATGGGATTATGATGGTGAATGAAAATATTCAAGAGGTGAAGAAGAGAAAAAAAAAGAATTAATTATTAAAAAAAAAGCGTATGATAAAGTGGAATGGGAGTTTTTAGTTTAAGGTATGAAGATGGGTTTTGATAAGAAATTTAAAAAATGGAAATTGTGCTTCTTATCATCTGCAGAAGTGGTTGTATTAGTTAATGGTTCAGCTTGTTATTGGGTTGGGGTTACTGAATGTATCATTCAGCTCGGTAATCTTTGATTTGGTTATCTGTTTTTCAGTTATTGTTCTATGATTTTGATTATTGTACTAATTAATTGTAATCCATATTATTTTAATAAAATTTCTTCTTCCCTATCAAAAAAAAAGTATTCACAAGAACTTTTTACTGTATATAAATCGCTCCAAATATATATATATATATATATATATATATATATCATGTATGCATATAGATGCGTACCTTTAAGAAAGCAGCATCTGCATAAGGAATTACTTCAAACATGTCCCCTCCAACGTAGCTCAAGTTGCTGGTCCCTTCCAAGTTAGCCACCACATGTCACATGTGGCAGATCAAAAACAATGCAGCTCAAGTGAGGGAGCGCATCTGCAATAGCCATAGCCACAGCTCCGGTGCCACCACCGACATCTACAAGTGAATTGATCCCCTCGAACACTCCCTTACACTCTTTAATCACCACATTCGTGATAAACCGCGCATCACTAGCCATGCCATGCCATTGTTGAACAACTGATTAAACTCAGGGTCATGACCAGCATAATCCCATACTGACCTCCCATGAGCCGTTTCAAATGACGTTGAATCATCATTTTTGAACCATTTGCTCACAAAATGCCACGGCTTTACAAGGATTGGACCAAGCATGACTATGTAAAGTGGCCTTACGCTAAATGGCTCATCTTTTAGAAGGAGCCGAGATGAAAGTGTAAGCAAATAAGCTTCCTCTTCTTCTTTTTGATCATTTTTGGGTATGTTTAGCTTGAGGAAAAAGCCGGAATGAACTAGAATGCGCATGAGGCGGTAGATACACGGCGGCAGGGCCTCCACTAACTCCGATAGCGTCATTGGTCCGCCATGGTTGTGGATGACATCCGGTATTTCTAGTTGAATGGCGCAATTGAGTGACATAGAGTTTATGAAGTTGAACATGTGATTCCATATGTGAGCTTGAGCTTTAAGTAGCTCGCTAGCTTGATGATGATCACCATTCATCAGTTCCATCTGATTGTTATTTTTCTGAATGTTTCTTGAGTTGATAGTGATAAAAAAGATTAAAGATGTATGCACGTACTTAAAAGAGTATGTTTGCTTTTATAGTGTGATAGGCATAGAGAGAAATAGATATGGAAGTGTCACTCATTAGTGGCCATCAAGTTTTAGTACGTTTTTGTTGACAATGACAATATAATACGGCGACCCTATTGATTTGATGGCTCTAAAGCTTTAGTGACGTAGAATTATGAAGCTGATCATGACTTGCTCACCATATGAGAAAATATGGACGGTCTGGGGTACCTTCATATTTGTTTAATAAGGCAAAGATAATTAGGATAATGGATATATAGCTGTATTATGAATTATTGTGTCATAGATGTTATATCTATCTATACGAAAAAGAAATCACCTAAGAAAGGTGATTCTAATTATTTGTATAAATGGTATTTCAAGCTTGAAACAATGATGAAGAAATTAATGATACTTCTTTATCTTTTGAGTTGTTCCGTCGGATCGGTTGCTCAAAATCTTTAATTAGTCTCTACCCAAATTCGATGAAAAAAATAGGGTCACTTCTTATGGCTCGTTCTTCATTCTAAAATATAAAATTATTATTGACTTTTTAAAATTAACTTCTCAAACTCAAAATTGTTAACTTCTCAAACTCAAAATTGATATAGATTATTTTAATTTTAATCAATATAATAATGAACATTGTAAACTATCTAAAACGTATTACTTATTATAAAATTTATCATTTCATAATTTTTACTGAATCATTTCGATTTTGAGTTTAAAAATATATTAAATTGATTTTCAAAAGTCAATAATATTCTTATGATTTTCAAAAGTCAATTATATTAAAAGAAGTTTATTTTCAGCAGGATCAGTTATTTTAGAAGGTTGATGTTAACAAGGATTCTTTTTATAAATCTAATGAGGAGATTATAAGAGACATATGAAGGCATGAAAAAGGATATAACAGATTGACAATACAAACACGGGGAGATTGGATTACAGAGCTGATTTGTAGAGATTGGAGAGTAGAAGAACTTCTTGAAGATTGCAAATTTGTGGCTGGGAGATTGAATAAACTGATTGAGTTTTTCCTAAATCTTTTATCTCATATTTGTAATTAATTACAATGGTTTATTCTAGGGTTTTGGTTTTTATTTTCAGCATGACCCAAATTTGAATTAAGGCTGAAATTGAACCTTTTGTGCTTATGACTTAAGTATCTTATTTAATCCAATTATTATTTCATATTGAGTTATCTAGCTTGTTCTGTGTTTATTGATTAATTGTTTGGCCAACAATTTACAGGATATCTTAGATGAATTCGGGAGATGAAATCTAGGAGTAGATCTAAATAAGTTAACATGTATTTTTAATTATTTGCATGTGATGAATAATTAGGGTTGTGAAGTAAATTGGGATATCTAGTTGCTACATGTGACTATTGGGAATTTGTATTTGATGAATTTAATCTTTTAGTTTTGCATAGGAATATCGCAGAATTAATTAAGTTAAATAAATTTGTTTGATCACTTGGAAAAGGGCTTACAAATAAAGTTGAATTTCTGTTAACAACTCTACTGAACTTAATGATTGGATGAATTGAAGAACTTAGTTATCTTGCATGATTGGGGATATTGTAGTCTTAAGTCTTTAAATCTGAATTTCAACCTTCGTGTTAGTTATTGATCTTAGTTTCAATTTAATTAGTTTTAATCAATATTCAAATTGTGATTATTTAATAGAATAGCAATAATCTAGATTGGTAGTTAAAAATATAAAACACAATAATTCTCTGTGGGAACGATACTTTATTTATCACTTTATTACTTATTAATCGTGTATACTTGCACGTAATTCTTGATTGTGAAATCGGACAAGTATATGGCGCCGTTGTCAGGGAATTATTTGTGTTTATAATTTTCAATATCAGTTTAATTAAGTCTGTTCTAATTACGCAAACTTATTTTTCTTTTATTTCCTGTTTCAGGAGACTTTTGGTTCGTTTATGCAAACGCGATCAAAACAACCGGAACTCGTGCAGTGTGAGGATAATCGTGAGAATAAGTTATGCCAATTGAGGAAATTTTGCCAAGAGACGCTTGAAAAAGAGAAAATGGCGAACGAAGAGCATAAATCATTGAGGGACTATGATATGCCCCAAATTGATGAGCTAAAGTCAAGTATCACAAGGCCAGCTATCACTACTAATTCCTTTGAAATTAAGCCGGGTACAATTGAGATGATTCAGAATTCAATACAATTTGGGGGATTGGCTAATGATAATCCGAATGAGCATCTGGTGAGCTTCTTGGAGATTTGCAATACGTTTAAATACTACAATGTTACGGATGACGCAGTGAGACTACGGTTGTTTCCCTTCACATTGCGGGATAAAGCAAAAAGTTAGCTACACTCGCTTCCACCGAGATCCATCACTACTTGGAACGACTTAGCCCAAAACTTTATATCAAAATTCTTCCCGCCAATGAAAACTGCAAAGATGAGAAACTACATTACTACTTTTGAGCAACAACATGGATAATCTTTGTATGAAGCTTGGGAGAGGTTCAAGGAGTTATTGAGAAGATGTCAACATTATGGACTACCCAAGTGGTTACAGGTGTAGACATTCTACAACGGGTTAAGTAGTAATACTCGGACGAGCATAGAAGCAGTTGCGGGAGGGGAACTCATGGCTAAGAACTTTAATGAAGCATTTGAGTTATTAGAAACCGTGGCTGCCAATAATTACCAGTGGCCTACTGCGAGGGTAACTACACCGAAAGCGGCTGGAAAATTTGAAGTAGATGCAGTAACAACCATATCAGCACAAATGGTTGCACTAACGAAAAAGATTGAAGCATGGGGACCACAAGCAACTCAGCAAGTGGCGATGATTTTGTGAATTATGTGCAGGAAATCATGCTACGGATCAATATGCCATCAGTGCAGAGTCGGTACAATTCGTAAGAAGTTATAATAGACCACAACAGCCATATCAGAATGCTTATAATCTGGGGTGGAGGAATCATCCGGGTTTCTCGTGGAGTAATAATGCTCAGGCTCAAAACCAAGCTCCAAGGCCACAAAATCCACCAGGCTTTCAGAACCAAGTTTCACAACAGGTAGAGAGAAAACCGAGTTTAGAGGAATCATTGGCAAGATTCATTACAGCGTCTAAGAAGAGAATGAATGATCAAGATAAGCTGTTAACTCAGGTAGATTTAAATGTGAAAAGCCAAGCAGTATCGATCAGGAATTTGGAGAATCAACTGGGACAATTAGCTCACGTGTTGAACAGTCAACCACAAGGAACACTTCCAAGCGACACAGAAATTAATCCAAGGACGAATGAAAAAGAACAGTGCAAGGTTATAACCTTAAGGAGTAGAAAAGAGCTTCCTAATGAAGGAAAGTCAAAACCAGAAAAAGTTATGGTGAATGAAGAAGAGAAGGAGAAAAGTGAGGTGAAGGATACAGGGTTGGAGGCCAAAGAAAAAGAACTCAAGCTAGATAGTGTAGTGCCTTCTGTTCCATTTCCTCAGAGATTTCAAAAGGCCAAGTTAGATAAGCAATTTTCCAGATTCTTAGATGTTTTCAAGAAACTGCACATCAACATACCATTTGCAGAAGCCCTGGAACATATGCTCAGTTATGCAAAATTCATGAAGGAGATCTTGTCGAAGAAGAGAAGATTGGGAGAATTTGAGACGGTGGCATTAACCGAAGAATGCAATGCTATCTTACAGAATAAACTGCCACCCAAACTAAAAGATCCAGGAAGCTTCACCATTCCATATGTAATTGGTAACCAGTTTTCTGGAAGGGCATTGTGTGACTTAGGAGCAAGTATCAATTTAATGTTGTTATCAGTTTACACTCAGCTAGTGCTAAAATCACCAAAACCGACAAATATTAGCTTGCAATTGGCAGACAGGTTAGTAACATACCCTAGGGGTATTGTGGAAGACATTTTGGTTAAGGTCGATAAATTCATCTTCCCGACTGACTTTATCATACTGGATTACGAAGAGGATAAGGAAATCCACATTATATTAGGTCGTCCATTCTTAGCAACAGGGAAAACTTTGATAGATGTTCAGAAAGGTGAATTAAAAATGAGAGTGCAAGATCAGGAAGTCACCTTCAATGTGTTCAAATCAATGAAATTCCATAAGGAAGGCGAAGAGTGCTTACGGATAGACCTAATGGACGAAATAGTGACTGAAAGGACTAAAGCAAGTTATATAGAAGATCCATTAGAAGCTGCCTTAGTTGGAATAGACACTTTTGATGATTTGGAAGAGTGGGATTATGTCAAGGTATTAGATGCATTACCCATCTCTTGGAAATTCAGTAGGCAATTTGATATACTTGACCGGCCGAAAGGAGAAAATAGGTCCAAAACGTCAGTGGAGGAACCCCCTGTGCTTGAACTCAAACCTCTTCCCTCTCATCTAAGGTATGCTTACTTGGGAGATTCTGACACGCTACCAGTGATAGTTTCTGCTTATTTGAATGAATCTCAAGAAGAAAAATTATTAAGGGCTTTGCTTGAGTATAAAACAGCAATTCGGTGGACAATAGCAAACATCAAGGGAATCAGTTTGTCGTTTTGCATGCATAAAATTTTACTTGAAGAGAGAGCAAAACTGGTTATTGAGTAACAAAGAAGATTAAATCTGATCATGAAGGAAATAGTAAAGAAAGAAATCATCAAGTGGTTAGATGCTGGTATTATCTATTCGATTTCAGACAGTTCTTGGGTGAGTCCTATACATTGTGTGTCAAAAAAAAGGGGGAATGACAGTGGTTGAAAACGAAAGTAATGAACTCATGCCTACAAGAACAGTTACAGATTGGCGAGTGTGTATGAATTACTGCAAGTTGAATAAAGTGACGCGCAAGGATCACTTCCCATTACCATTTATTGATCAGATGTTGGATAGGTTGTCGAGTCATCAATTCTACTACCTTCTCGACGGATACTCAGGATATAACCAGATAGTAATAGCTCCGGAGGACCAAGAGAAAATGACTTTTACATGCCCTCATAAAACGTTTGCATTCCGGAGAATGTCTTTCGGGCTATGCAATGCACCGACTATATTTCAGCGATGCATGATGGCTATCTTCTCGGATATGGTTGAGCAGAATTTGGAGGTATTCATGGACGATTTTTCCGTATTCGGTGATAGTTTTGATTTGTGTCTTAACAATCTCATCTTAGTGTTGAAACGTTGTATGGAAACAAATCTGGTGCTTAACTGGGAAAAATGTCACCTTATGATGCAAGAAGGGATTATTTTTTGTCACAAAGTGTCAGCTTCTGGTTTGGAGGTAGATAAAGCAAAGATTGAAGCAATTGAAAAGCTACCGCCGCCGACATCTGTAAAGGGCGTAAGAAGTTTCCTCAGACATGCAGGTTTTTACAGACGATTTATCAAGAATTTTTTCAAAATTTCAAAACCATTATGTGCACTCCTTGAGAAAGATGTTCCCTTTAAGATGGATCAGTCATGCATTGAGGCTTTTGAAGTGCTGAAAAAGAAGTTAGTCACAGCACCGATCATAGTTGCTCCTGATTGGACGTTGCCATTTGAGTTGATGTGTGACGCAAATGATTATGCAATGGGAGCAATGTTGGGTCAGCATAGGGATAATATTTTTCATACCATTTACTACTCAAGTAAGACACTTACTGATGCACAATTGAATTACACTACCACAGAAAATGAGCTACTTGCAGTAGTATTTGCCTTTGATAAATTTCGAGCATATCTAATTGGCACCACGGTAATAGTTTACACTGATCATTCAGTCATCAAATACTTGATTGCAAAAAAGGATGTCAACCCAAGGTTGATTCGATGGGTCCTTCTTTTGCAAGAATTCGACCTGGAAATCTGAGATAGAAAAGGTACGGAGAATCAGGTAGCTGATCATCTTTCGAGGTTAGAGAATGCAGAAATTCAGAAAAAGGATGATGTGGTGATCAATGAGTCATTTTCGGATGAGCAACTATTCTGTATCAACACCGAAGTGCCTTGGTATGCTGATTACGTGAACTACCTAGTCAGTACTGTACTCCCGCTGGATTTCAATTCTCAACAACGAAAGAAATTTCTCCATGATGTCAAACAGTACCTTTGGGATGAACCATTTCTCTTCAAGACTTGTGCGGATCAAATGATACGACATTGCATGCCACGTGAAGAGACGGAAAACATCTTGAATCGGTGCCATTCTTCAAAGTATAGGGGACACTATAGGGGAGAAAGAACAACGGTGAAAGTGCTTCAATCAGGATTCTTCTGGCCTTCGTTATTCAAGGATGCCCACCTCTTTGTTCTAAAGTGCGACAGATGTCAACGGGTCGAAAATATCTCAAAACGACATGAAATGCCTCTTAACACAAGTTGAGCTCTTCGACGTATGGGGCATTGGTTTTATGGGGCCATTTCTGTCATCCTTCAACTCTCAGTACATACTTTTGGCAGTGGATTACATATCAAAATGGGTTGAAGCAGCTGCTTTACCCACGAATAACGCCAAAGTGGTTCTGAGGTTCTTGAGAAAAAATATCTTTACTCAATTCGGTATACCAAGGGCAATAATTCGCGATAAGGGTACCCATTTTTGCAACAAACAATTCACCAAATTGCTAGCTAAGTATGGAGTCAGACACAGGATTGCCACGGCTTATCATCCCTAAATAAACGGCCAAGCGTAGGTGTCAAATCGTGAAGTTAAGCAAATTCTAGAGAAAGTGGTGAATCCATCTCGTAAGGATTGGGCAATGAAATTAGACGATACTTTATGGGCATATAGAACGGCATACAAGAACCTCATTGGAATGTCACCATATCGCATGGTTTACAGAAAAGCGTGCCATTTACCGGTCGAGCTTGAGCATAATGCATATTAGGCCATTCAAAAGTTGAACTTTAATTTACAAGCATATGGCGAGAAAAGGCTACTTCAACTAAATGAGATGGAGGAATTTCAACACCAAGCATATGAGAATGCTAAGTTGTATAAAAAAAAGGTCAAAAGATGGCATGACAAGTGAATAAGTGAGCGAAAATTTGAACCAGGTGTTGCCTCTTTTTAAGTCTTAAATAAAAGAGCTCTAACTCACGCAAGTATACGTGGTCAACAAGTAATACAGAGGAAGTAGAGTATCGTCCCACAGAGACATGATTAAATTAATTCATTATGCATCAGTTCTATCACTGTACTTATTTGCCTAAACTATTGTCTTACTTTTGGTGATAAAATTATTTCTAAGTTAATTAATAACTAAATATGCAAATACTAACGAAATATATCAAGCTTGGAATTAATGGGATCCTAACTTCATTTAATAGTTCATCTAATTACCACTATCATGCTAGAAAGTTCACATATCACAGAAAAGTAGCCAAGGACACTAAAATAGACATAACCATTTATCAATGCATTATGACCTACTTACATAATATCCATACTTGATAGACACCATGTAATCACCACTATAACCAAAATCACTATATTTCTATGTGAAATTGCAATTATATTGATTTTAAGCACAAGTCCTTATTTTGACTCTTACGGTGAAACAGTATATTTCTATCTGACTCATACAATATTAAGCTATCCAATTAAGCCTCATATTCGCAAGCTATCATGATTACAATCCATACTTATATGTTATTTTTCAATTCCATACAAGTACTGAAGTCGAATGGTGATCAAGCATTCATACAAGCAAAACAATCATGATAGAAATTCCTTTTGATATGCAAAACAAGCTAACAATCAAGAACGTAATTAAACTACATATTAAAATCCGTTAGAATCCCATAATGGAAATTAGTTCATGTCTGAACCAAAAGCCATTATGAGATCAAAACTAAACATGGTAAATTAACAAACAATTGAAATAAGAAGAATTAGATTGATCAAACCCAATTGAAGAATAAAATCCAAAGTAAGCTTAAACCCACATCAAAATCCAATGCTCGAACAAAAATAATCCACAGAATATCTCTCTAAAAACTATCTCTAAGAAAGTAGAATTAGTAATAATAAAACTAAAAGTCTCAAAGTTTTTATCCTCCAGGTTTCCTTCTCACTATCTGATCAATATGGACTAGAATCCTCCTCCGAATCGACTTCTTTTTCCTCCTTCAGCTGGACAAATGGAGCAAAAACGTGGCCTAGCGCTACTGGCACTAGCCCTAGCGCTGCTGGCGCTATGTCTGGCCCAGACATTTACAAAAATGCCACTAGGTCTATTTTGAGCTCCAAATTTACCCTTTTGCCCCTCCAGCTCCAACCTACAATAAATAAACACAAAAACAAGTAAAATAATACTAAAAACACTTAAAGACCACAATAAATAAGCCTAACAATACCTGATTCGTAGGTATAGAACCCACTCATCAAATACCCCCAAACTTAACCAATTGATTGTCCTCAAGCAATGCAATGATGCAAATGCAAACTAACTATCATGCCTACGAATCAAACAATTAACCAATACAGTATCCAACATCAGGCCTCAAAGATAGCATAAATACTAAAGTAGAATCTCTAACCAATGCAAAGTTTCTAACTTTAACCAACTAATCAAGTTACACCTGTCATCATCCATGTTGTGCGTGTGTGTAAACCAATCATTCCAATCAATTACAATTCAAATCCATCACATAATTGACTTCTTAGAAGAAAACTTTAAATTGCAACCCAATTCAACCCGTGAATACAACCAATTCAATTGATTCAGGCAATCACTAAGCATAAAGGTATCACTAAGGTTATTTAACACATTTAAATCCTTTTTAAGCCCTTCCCCAAGAATTTAAAACAATTTTTTTCTTTTTAGTGAGTGCATTTTATGCTCCATCTCACTTTCTTTTGAACGAGTGCGTTTTACGCTCCATCTCGTTCCATGTGTTTATGAGTGAGTGCGTTTTACGCTCCATCTCAACCCACCACAAGATCCATTCTTCAATTGGGAAAGGTTCAAAATTTTTAAATTTCTCTTTTTGTTTTCTTTTCACACCCCAAGATTCCCCCAAACTTAGATTCTTGCCTGTTTTTTCATTTAAGGGACGTTTCATCGATATTATCAAGTTTTAACCCAAATCTTCCACCAGAAGAAAATTATACAACAATTTGAAATAAACTGACCAAAACAATTGATTGTGTGCTTTCCTTTTTAACAAAAATTTCAGACAGGTTAAACTTCACTACCTAATCAAAGTTATCACTAAGCACTAGTTTTCAATTCTTCACAAGTTAAAACCATGAAACCAATCTTATCATTGGCCACATTAGATACTATACCAATTTGTGCTTAATTCATGAAACTAAATGCATAACACAACCTAAAAATGCAATGCAACTACCATGCATCATGCAAAAACACAAGGAAACAAAAAAAACTATATGCATACTATACCCCCCAAACTGAACAAGACAATGTCCTCATTGAAAAAGAAAAAGAAATTAAGAACAGAGGACTCCCCTGATGAAGAACACTACTCATCATCACTGCCAGCGGCAGCGTCATCATCATCCTCATCATCCGCATCAGGAGGCGAGTCAGGTGGTGGGTAAATAGAAAGAGGAGGAGCTGGTGGAAACTGGAATGGTCCTGCCAAAGGATTCATACGTCCAAACATATCTGCCAAGGCTATCGAACAATTAACATTATACGCATAAATCTCCGCCTGTCGCTGAGCAAGTCGACTCTGCTGTCGAGTCATCCGATCAAAACCCCTCTGAATCGATCCTGCAACTAAGTCTATCCGGCGAGTATGGTGCCGAAGATCCTGTCGGATAGTCTCAACTATAGTAGGGGATGGAATGGTATCCTCAACAGGTGGTAGTTGCTCCGGTGCCTGCTCCTGTGGCAGCGGCTGTGGTAGAATGAAACCTAAACCCCGCGGGTGCGACTCACCTCCACCCCAAACTCTGTACCGTCCCATTGCAGCATGATCAATGGGAGGCAATGGGACCTGCATAACTTCATCTTTATCCCACGGAACTCCCGCTCGACGGCACAAATCAGTGATCAATGAAGGGTGAGGCAGTCCACCTGTGGTACTACCCTCAAGCGTGTGAATGATAGATTCATGAATTATCTCCCCTATATCCACTGTCTTCCCTTTAGCAATGCAGAACAATAACGCCGCCCGCAGATTAATGACATCGCTCATATGGCGGCACGGCATCAACTTAGCACAGATAAAAGCATGCCATGCTTTCCCATATCTACTCAATTTGGCTGATGGAAAGTGCACAGCTTCTTGTTGGTCAGACAGCTTCCATTCAGTCCCTGGTTCACAGAGGGCTTCTATAATCTCAGAATAATCCAAATCCTCTTCCAAGTATTTCGTATAGCCATCCCTGTGAATTTTCTGCAACCCATAATACGCATTAATATTTTTACGGCCCACATTTATTTCCTGACCCCGAACCATAATCAGATTCCCATTAGCTTCTTTAGCATTAGCATAAAACTCTCTCACAATATTCACGGCAGCGGGTTCGGGTTGTGCAGTAAATACCATCCAATTTCGGTTGCGTATCATTTGAGCTAACTCCCCATCTACCCGATCAATAGGTAGCAAGCCACGTTCAGGAATTAGAGATTTCCCAGAAGACCAATTTTTAAACCTATCACTTGCCTCGGGGCTAACAAATTTCTTCTTATCATACTTTACCACAGTGGAGGAACCTGAACTTTCCCCTCTATGTCTTTTGGGTGCCATTAATAACCAATTAAACACAAGTCAAGACCCAAAAGAACCCAAAATTTCGTTGGGGCAATATGTCAAACACTTGGCGTGCACACTGGAAAAACCCTTGTTCAATAGTTCCCCCCAAACTTATGAATAAACCAATTTAGCACAATAAAAATTCCCCACAACTTACAAGCATAAAGATAGACAATTAGAAATTAAACCCAATCCCAATTGAGCCAACACAAATCAATTGGGTGCACAAGCAAAACCAAGAACTATCACCAAAAACTAGCACTGAAACTTCCTAACCAACAATATCAAGTTGTAATTGTTCACAAATATAAAACTCACTTGAAATTGCTAGAGTCCAATGTAGAATAATCAATCCCCTTTTGCTATGGAAGAGAGCTCTTTGATTGCAAGAGTTAGGAAACAACAAGGGTTGAGAGATTGGGTGGAGCAATAATGACTTTGTGGCTCGAAACACACTTTGCTCGGCAACTATTGAGACAAGAAGGCAGGAGGCGGCTGGAATGATGTAGTAGAAGAAGAAAAACTAGCTTTGTAGTGCAAAACTATTAGTAAGCCCGCCCTAGGGTTTTAAAAAATTTTTTTTTTTTATGCCGAGCGCTTCTAGCGCTATGAAATGAGTGGGGCGAGCGCTAACAGCGCTATGGTGCAGTGTGTTGGAGTTTTGGCTAGCGCCGTTGGCGCTATGTGGAGCGCTATTAGCGCTTGGGGGCAAACTGTGTTGGCGTGGAGCAGCGCCGTTGGCGCTGGCTTCGTATGTTGACAAGCGCTGCTGGCACTGGGTATGTACTAAACCAGGCATGATGTAGCGCCAATGGCGCTTGGATGGGCATTTTGTGGGCGCCTCTGGCGCTATGGTCCAGTAGCTCAAGGCGAGGTGGAGCGCCTCTGGCGCTTTGAGTTTGCTAGGTTGGGCGCCTCTGGCGCTATAAGCACACTTGGTCAATTTTTTTTTTTTTTTTTTTTTGCCAATTTCAAGTTCCCACCTGCACATACATCAACCCAAGTCCAAATTTAGTTACAGAAACACTTTTTTTTTTTTTTTTTTTTTTTTTTGAAATAAGAATAAATTACAAAACAAAAGATGGATAAAAGATTAAAATGCTGGGTTGCCTCCCAGATAGCGCTAAGTTATAGTCAATTAGCTTGACTGTCTTTGATTCTCATGTCGCAGAAAGGATTACGGTGACTTTCTGTCGATCCACCTCATCCCCAAAGTAATGCTTCAACCTCTGCCCATTCACCTTAAACGTTTGATCCGGAAATTTGTCGTATACTTCAATCGCGCCATGTGGAAAAACCGTCTTTACTGTGAATGGTCCCGACCATCTCGATTTCAGCTTCCCGGGAAAAAGTTTAAGTCTGGAATTGAAAAGTAAAACCCTTTGTCCCGGTTCAAATGTTCTCTCAATGATCTTACGATCATGCCATTTCTTCACCTTCTCCTTATATAGCTTCGAGTTTTCATAAGCCCGTAGTCGAAATTCGTCCAACTCATTGATTTGGAGTAAACGCTTCTCCCCTGCCGCTGTCGAATCAAAGTTCAACTTCCGAATTGCCCAATATGCTTTGTGTTCAAGCTCCATCGGAAGATGACAAGCTTTTCCATATACCAGCTGAAACGGTGACATACCCAACGGAGTTTTGTATGCAGTCCTATATGCCCACACAGCGTCATCTAGCTTTAAGGACCAATCCTTCCTCGTCGGATTCACAATTTTTTCGAGGATTCTTTTTACCTCTCGATTGGATACTTCCGTTTGGCCGTTTGTCTGGGGGTGATAAGCTGTAGCAATACGATGATTTACCCCATACTTAGCCAGCAACGCTGTGAACTGCCTGTTGCAGAAGTGACTACCTTCATCACTGATAATAGCCCTAGGAGTCCCAAATCTCGTGAAAATACTTCGATGCAAAAACTTTAGGACTACCTTGGCATCATTTGTCGGGAGTGCTGCCACTTCTACCCATTTAGACACATAGTCAACGGCTAACAAGATGTAGAGATTACCGCACGAAGACACGAAAGGGCCCATGAAGTCAATACCCCAAACGTCGAAAACTTCTACTTCAAGGATCGTATTCAAAGGCATTTCATTCCTCTTTGAAATATTACCTACTCTCTGACATCTATCACACCGCTGAACAAAACTATACGCATCTTTAAAGATTGTCGGCCAGTAGAATCCTGCTTGAAGTACTCTAGCCGCTGTTCTCTCTCCGCCATAATGTCCTCCATACACAGAAGAATGGCAATCATGTAAAATCCCTTCAGTCTCACTATATGGGATACACCTTCTTATCATTTGATCCGCACATTGTTTAAACAAGTACGGCTCATCCCATATATACCATTTAACATCGTGCAAGAACTTTTTCTTTTGGTGCCCCACCAAGTCAGAAGGTAACATCTTACTCACCAAATAATTAGCCAATCCGCAAACCATGGGACTTCCCCTTGCACCACAAACAACTGCTCATCCGGAAAAGATTCATTGATTTCAACTTTGTCTTCGATCTCCCTTTCCGGCTGCTCTAGTCGAGATAAATGGTCTGCTACTTGATTTTCGGTACCTTTCCTATCCTTGATCTCCAAATCAAATTCTTGCAACAGCAATATCCACCTGATCAACCTGGGCTTTGCATCCTTCTTCGCCACTAAGTGTCGAATTGCCGAGTGATCCGTATACACTATTACCTTTGTGCCTATCAGATATGCCCTAAATTTATCAAAGGCATACACCACTGCCAATAACTCTTTCTCTGTGGTGGTGTAGTTTAACTGTGCATCAGTAAGGGTCTTGCTGGCATAGTATATCACATGAAACATCTTCTCCTTCCGTTGCCCCAAAACAGCCCCCACTGCGTAATCACTGGCATCACACATCAGCTCAAACGGCAACGCCCAATCTGGTGCTGTGATAACTGGTGCTGATGTTAACTTATTCTTTAAATGCTCGAATGCCCTCCTGCAAGCCTCATCAAAATTAAATTGTGCATCCTTCTCCAATAAACTGCACAATGGTTTAGTTATCTTGGAGAAGTCCTTGATGAATCTACGGTAGAAACCTGCATGACCCAGAAAACTGCGGACACCTCTTACTGACGTGGGTGGAGGTAAATTCTCAATCGTTTCCAGTTTTGCCCTGTCCACCTCAATGCCTTTCTTCGACACTTTGTGTCCCAGTATGACTCCTTCGTGTACCATAAAATGGCACTTCTCCCAATTCAATACTAAATTTGTTTCAACACATCTCTTTAAAACCATTACCAAATTTTCAAGACATAGATCGAAAGAATCACCAAATACCGAAAAGTCATCCATAAATACCTCAACATTCTGTTCGACCATGTCTGAAAAAATCGCTGTCATACACCTCTGAAAGGTAGTTGGAGCATTGCACAACCCGAAAGACATTCTTCTAAAGGCAAAAGTGCCGTATGGACATGTAAACGTAGTCTTTTCCTGGTCTTCTGGAGCTATCGTAATCTGATTGTAGCCTGAATACCCATCCAGAAGGCAATAGCACTCATGACCCGCCAGTCGGTCCAACATCTGATCGATAAATGGAAGTGGAAAATGGTCCTTCCTTGTAGCTTTGTTAAGCTTGCGGTAGTCCATGCAAATTCTCCACCCTGTTACGGTTCGCGTTGGGATCAGCTCGTTATTCTCATTGGTGATCACGGTCATTCCACCCTTCTTTGGTACGCACTGCACAGGGCTCACCCATGCACTATCCGAGATAGGGTAGATTATTCCTGCATCCAGCCATTTCAGTATCTCCTTCTTAACTACTTCTTTCATTATAGGATTGAGCCTTCTTTGCTGTTCAATTGTCGGCTTGCTACCATCTTCCAATAAGATCTTATGCATGCAAAAAGACGGGCTTATCCCCTTGATATCGGCTATTGTCCATCCAATAGCTGATTTAAACTCTCTAAGCACTCGTAGCAGTTTTTCCTCCTGAAAAGATGTTAGTGCAGAAGAAATAATCACAGGTAGCTTTGAATCTTTATTTAAAAATGCGTACCTGAGATGTTCTGGAAGTGGTTTAAGTTCAAGTTCAGGAGGCATCTCAAGAGATGGTTTTAACTTTACTGATGTCTCTCCCGCTTTCGTAAGTGGCTCGATAGGTGTTCTGAACTTTCCGAATTTGGGGGTGGTATTCAGATATTGCACAATTTCAGCACATTCTTCATCCTCCAAATCTGAATTTTCAGCAATCACTCGATGCAGTGGTTCATATCCCAACAAACTTCCAACTTCATCATGCACTATACTATCCACCAAATCTACTCTGAAGCATTCTTCTTCATCGGTTGGAAGCTTCATTGCTTTGAAAACGTTAAACGTCACCTCCTGGTCATGTACACGCATTGTAAGCTCCCCTTTCTGCACGTCTATCAAAGTCCTCCCAGTTGCTAGGAATGGTCTTCCTAGTATGATTGGTATATTTTTGTCCTCTTCATAATCCAAAATGATGAAGTCCGCCGGAAAGATAAATTTGTCCACTTTCACCAGTACGTCTTCCACTATCCCCCGTGGATAAGTGATAGATCTATCGGCTAACTGCAGAGATATATTTGTTGGTCTTGGTTCCGGCAATCCCAACTGACTGAATACTGACAACGGCATCAGGTTGATACTTGCCCCAAGATCACACAAACATTTATCGAAGCTCATCTTTCCGATCGTGCATGGAATTGTGAAACTGCCCGGATCTTTCAGCTTTGGAGGTAATTTACGTTGAAGCACTGCACTGCATTCCTCTGTCAAGGCCACTGTCTCAAACTCGTCTAACCTTCTCTTCCTTGACAGTATACCCTTCATAAACTTTGCATAACTTGGCATTTGTTCCAATGCCTCTGCGAAGGGTATGTTGATCTGCAGTTTCTTAAAAACCTCCAAAAACTTTCTGAACTGTTTATCATCCCTCTGCTTATTCAATCTCTGCGGATATGGAACTCGCGGGTGAACTTGTGATTCTGTATTAACGGGATTCTTATCTGAACTAGCTTTCTCCTTCTCTACTGACTCGTAGTTATCCTTCTTCTCTTTCTGTTCATCTTCAATTTTTATCTCAGTTTCTACCCCAATGTCATCCCCTTGTAAACTCGGTGCTGCTGAGTCTGGTACATTTCCTGAATATTGCTTTCCCGATCTGAGTGTAATGGCCTGACACTGTTCCTTACCTTCTCTCCGTGGATTTGCCTCTGTGTTACTTGGCAATGAACCCTGGGGCCTGCTGTTAAGCATAGTCGCCATTTGCCCCATCTGAGCTTCCAGATTTTTAATAGCCACTGCCTGGCTTTTGATCATCACCTCTGTATTTGCCATGTACTTTAACATCATCTCCTCCATTTCTGATTTCTTTTCCTGCGGAGGTGCGTATGGAGTAGGATGTTGTTGTTGAGAATATCCCGGTGGAAAAGGTGGTCGTGGAGCATACTGTTGCTGCGCCGGCTGAAACTGATTGTTCTGCTGAAACTGCTGCTGCTGATTTCCTTGGTTGTTTGACCAACTAAAGTTTGGATGATTGCGGTTGTTGGGGTGGTATGTGTTCTGAAACTGACCTTGGTCTTTCTTATAAGTGTTCACATATTGCACCGACTCCGAGTTGATAGCACATTGATCTGTGTAAGTTGACCCCGCGCAAATCTCACAAACGAAGGCAACTGACTTGGCTTTGCTTTCCGACAATGAATCTATTTTCTTTGCCATAGCTGCCATCTGTGCTGACAACTGGGTAATAGCATCCACTTCCAACAAACCTGCAACTCTGGGCTGTGACGTTCTGGCTGTAGGATTTTGAAAATCATTTGCTGTCATAGTCTCAATAAGGTTATAAGCCTCATCATAGCTCTTTGCCCCTAAAGCTCCACCCGCAGCTGCATCTACCATCTGCCTAGACTGCCATCCCAATCCGTTATAAAATGTGTTGATCACCATCCAATCTAGCATCCCATGGTATGGACACTTCCTTAGCATCTCCTTGTACCTATCCCAAGCCTCGTATAAGGACTCACCCTGTTGTTGCTCAAATTGAGAAATTGCTGTCCTTAGTTTTGCAGTTTTAGCCATTGGGAAAAACTTGGCTAGAAATTTTTGTGCTAGATCCTCCCATGTAGTAATTGATCCTGCAGGCAAAGAATGGAGCCAACTTCTTGCTCTATCCCTTAATGAGAATGGGAATAGCCTTAGTCGAATGGCATCCTCCGTCACCCCGTTGTATCTGAATATATCACAAATTTCAATGAAACTCAAAAGATGCTCATTAGGATCGTCTGTAGCAGCACCCCCAAACTGGACCGAATTCTGCACCATTTGAATGGTTCCTGGTTTAATCTCAAAGGTATTTGCTGCTATTGCCGGTCTTACTATGCTAGACTGCAATCCCGTGATGTTTGGCATGGAATAGTCCCTCAAAGCTTTATGTTCCTCTCTTTGCTCAATTCTTTGTTCCTCCGCCATCTTTGGAATAGTTCTTTCTAACTGTGCTTGCAAATTCCTACGCACTCTTGCTTTCCAACCTCTTCCGTCAATATTATCCTGAGCTGGTGTTAATTCTGAGTTGGATGAGCGTGTGTGCATAAAACTTCTACAAGTACCTGAAACCCAAAACAAAGGTAAAAATAGAAATGAGAAAAGATTAGAGTTGTCTAAGTCAAACAATATAGCTTAAAACTTATGATAATAATTAAAATCTAACGCCTGTCCCCGGCAACGGCGCCAAAAACTTGTTGCCTCTTTTTAAGTCTTAAATAAAAGAGCTCTAACTCACGCAAGTATACGTGGTCAACAAGTAATACAGAGGAAGTAGAGTATCGTCCCACAGAGACATGATTAAATTAATTCATTATGCATCAGTTCTATCACTGTACTTATTTGCCTAAACTATTGTCTTACTTTTGGTGATAAAATTATTTCTAAGTTAATTAATAACTAAATATGCAAATACTAACGAAATATATCAAGCTTGGAATTAATGGGATCCTAACTTCATTTAATAGTTCATCTAATTACCACTATCATGCTAGAAAGTTCACATATCACAGAAAAGTAGCCAAGGACACTAAAATAGACATAACCATTTGTCAATGCATTATGACCTACTTACATAATATCCATACTTGATAGACACCATGTAATCACCACTATAACCAAAATCACTATATTTCTATGTGAAATTGCAATTATATTGATTTTAAGCACAAGTCCTTATTTTGACTCTTACGGTGAAACAGTATATTTCTATCTGACTCATACAATATTAAGCTATCCAATTAAGCCTCATATTCGCAAGCTATCATGATTACAATCCATACTTATATGTTATTTTTCAATTCCATACAAGTACTGAAGTCGAATGGTGATCAAGCATTCATACAAGCAAAACAATCATGATAGAAATTCCTTTTGATATGCAAAACAAGCTAACAATCAAGAACGTAATTAAACTACATATTAAAATCGGTTAGAATCCCATAATGGAAATTAGTTCATGTCTGAACCAAAAGCCATTATGGGATCAAAACTAAACATGGTAAATTAACAAACAATTGAAATAAGAAGAATTAGATTGATCAAACCCAATTGAAGAATAAAATCCAAAGTAAGCTTAAACCCACATCAAAATCCAATGCTCGAACAAAAATAATCCACAGAATATCTCTCTAAAAACTATCTCTAAGAAAGTAGAATTAGTAATAATAAAACTAAAAGTCTCAAAGTTTTTATCCTCCAGGTTTCCTTCTCACTATCTGATCAATATGGACTAGAATCCTCCTCCGAATCGACTTCTTTTTCCTCCTTCAGCTGGACAAATGGAGCAAAAACGTGGCCTAGCGCTACTGGCGCTAGCCCTAGCACTGCTGGCGCTATGTTTGGCCCAGAAATTTACAAAAATGCCACTAGGTCTATTTTGAGCTCCAAATTTACCCTTTTGCCCCTCCAGCTCCAACCTACAATAAATAAACACAAAAACAAGTAAAATAATACTAAAAACACTTAAAGACCACAATAAATAAGCCTAACAATACCTGATTCGTAGGTATAGAACCCACTCATCACCAGGCCAGACGTATTGTTGTTCAACTCGAGATTGAGGTTATTTCCTGAGAAACTGAAGTCTAGATGGTTAGGTACTTTTGTTGTCACTTCTGTAGCCCCCCATGGGGCAATCGAAGTCGAAGAACCAAACACAAAGTGCACATTTAAGGTCAATGGTCAACGACTTAAACATTATTGGGGAGGCGATGTGGATCGACAAGCAACCTCGATTTATCTCACTTCGCTCGATCAGACTGATTCATGAGACCACAGAGAAAGTCGGGCTGACGACTATAAACTAAGCGCTTGATAGGAGGTAACCCAATCATGTTACTTTATTACTTTAGTAGATTTAGCGTAGTTAATAATTTTGCTTCCAGTTAGTATAATTAGTAGTTTATTTGTTCCTGAATTATTAGTATTTCTCCAATCTCGCGTAGTTGTATTAATCCATGCTATTTTGCGTTGATCAGAGACAAGCCTTTGGGGAATGCATTAGTAGAAGGAACAATGTTTTGGGATGGCGTCAGTTGAAGAAAAGAGGGAAAAAAGCAAACTTTCAAAAATCAGAGTTCTCGCCCCGATGAGAAAAATGACCTAGGAATCCTCGCCCCGGCGAGAACCCCTCTGCAAATCTTCGCCCCAGCGCTCCAAAGCTTCGCCCCAAAACTTCTCTGGACTTTCTTGCCCCGGCAAGCTTATAAGGCAAAAAGTTCTCGCCCTGGTGAGAATCGCAGAATCCAGTTTTTTAAATTTGTTCCCAAATCGATTTCTTTCATTCCTGATCTTATTCAACTTGCCCAAACCTTATGTCTTCCCTCTCCCACACCAACCGAACTTCCCCAAACACATTTTTCTTCCAATTTCTTCTCTTCTCCTTCCCACACTTGGATTCAATCATAAAATACATAAATTCTCTCTCCAAAAACAAACCCTTACACGGCTCTCACTCCAAATAAGATTTCTCTATTTTCTACTCCAAAGCTACATGGTTTTTCTCTTTGCATGAACAAGTGTTAGGGTTCTTACTTAATTGAAGACACAATTCTACCGGTGCAACCGTTCAATAGATATAGTCTCCTGCATTGTTCTTTGCTACTATCAGGGTTCGTTAGAATTTGCTATAATTTGAGTTTGGGGAATTTTTATATCAGTTACGTCAATAGCATCCCACATGGCTCCCAAAAGGCATCGGGGTGAGAGTTCATCTTTAACATCATCAAGGAAATTTGATAGACGAAAATTCGTTAGTGTTGAGGCCGCTGACAGATTTAATTTGTATATATCGGGTAAAGCTCTAACTCCTGAGCATGGTCTCCAACCTGACAAGGTGGTAGATGGTGAGATGATATTGTAGATTATAGAGAGTGGATGGGAAACATTCACAGTCCATCCAGAACCTGCTTGTATAGCCATTGTCAAGGAGTTCTATGCCAATGTAGAGGACACGGCACCATGCGAGGTTATAATCAGGGGCAAGAAGGTTTCGTTCAGTTCCCAGACTATCAATGAATATTATAATTTGAGGCCTGACGAACGCTGCAGATATTCATAATTTCTTGCTGAAGGACCAAATTTGGAAAAGGTTGTGACTGACTTGTGCAAACCGGGGACGACTTGGATATCTAGAGGACCACGTGTAGCAATTTCTTTCCTTAGCAAAGATCTAAATCGTTATGGGAAGGTCTGGTATGCCTTTCTGTCAGCCAAATTGATGTCATCACATCACTACTTGGGAGGCAACCCAAATGCGATGAACTCAAGGTCTCGAATAAAAAATAAAGAAGTCGGGCTGACGACTATAAATCAAGCGCTACTTGGTAGGCAACCCAAATTTCGCATCTATTTCATCTATTTTTATTTTACTTGAGTTTATTTTCATTTAGTTTTATCTGTCGTGTGAGGTTGTTCTGCCTACCAAGCGTCGGGGCGTTGCATCAAAGTCATCAAAGCCAAACATTCTACAGTTCCAGCGCTCCAAGATTATTGACATATTTATAGGAAAGTCCTTTGCATTTGATTCGTTTATTGCTTACATTGAGGACAATGTCAGTTTTAAGTTTTGGGGTATTTATAGTGTTTTTATTAGTATTTAGTATTTGTGTGTTTTTATAAATAAAAAATATAAGATTTTTTTCAATAAAATAAATAAAAATTTAGGGTTATTATTTTGTGTTTCTTGAGTATTGACTTGATTTAGAACAATGACAAATGATTAAAAAAAACCTTGATTGAATAAATTTTAACTCATGATAAATGGACAAATGTTGCTTAGTATGTGTGCTTAACTTTTTTGTTGGTTATTACATTGCTTGAATCCCTACTACGTTTGAGCACTTATCCATTTATAATGAACCACTGATACATTTAGAAAAGGCTTATATATGACTGAATGCTTGTGGGAGAGATCAATAAGCTCTAGAACTCGTTTAAATATCACTCGAAGCAATGTACTCAAATTTGATTTGTTGGTCATGTGGTGAGTTGAGATAGAGCGTGAAACGCACTTACTCATAAACACATGCTTAGGGGAGATAGAGCGTAAAACGTACTCACCTATATATATTAAAAAAAGAAAGAAAGAAAGCAATTAATTACAAATCTTGCGGTGGGTTGAGATGGAGCGTAAAACGCACTCGCCCACAAAAGTAGACTTAGGATAAGATGGAGCATAAAATGCACTTACCTATAGTCCATTGATCTCAAAAATTTTGAAATTTCTAATTTATTTATATTTGTGGTGAGTGATATACTAAGCATGTAGTTTTTCGAGTTTATTTTGATTTGTTTCATAAGGTAATGTGGTTGCATAAGTTCATTCGAGCTATTATTGGTTTAGTGAAAATGGATACACACACAAGGAAAGGATCTAAAGTGAGGTATGACTAACAAGCAAGTTAAAATCCTAGACGTTACGATATTTTGAAAGTTTTCTAGGGTTATCATGTGTTGACATCTTTGAGGTCATTGTTTAAACTTTTTGTCTCATTGCTCAAATTAGATTTTATTAAAAGAGTTTAAATTTTATAATTTGTGTTTGTTTTGCTTGAGGACAAGCAGAGGTTCAAGTTTGGGGGTATTTAATGAGTCAATTTTATACCTATAAATTGAGTATTTTTAGCTTGATGATTTGTGAGTTTTTGAGTAATTTATAATCTTTTTCATGTGTTTTTATCTTATTGGTATAGAATGTGTCTTTGTATCATTTTTATGTATTTTTACTTTGTTTTATATGAAAAAGGATAAAAGGGTATTTGGATCATTTTTCAGAATTTTCCATTAACATAGCAGCCCTTTGAGAGTCAATTTAGTCCTTGATCCAACCTGTATCTCTCAACGCTCAAAGAAGAAAAATTGTAGATCTATTTCTTAGCTTTCCAGAACATCTTGAAACGCCTAAATCAGAGCTCAGATGAGAGAGTTACGGCCAATTTTCCAACAGACGTCGAAGCTGAATATTCCAAGAAATTGCTCGGTTGGACAGATTGACCTCTGGAGCTTCGCTTGTGATTTAGATGGTGTTAAAGTTTCCAAATAAGAATGTGGTCTTCTTGAAGTTTTCAATGGACTTCTCAAGATTTTCAGAATGGTATGGTGAGCAAAAACCGAGTTCATTTGGACCTCCAAATAGTGTGACAAAGTGAACTGATCTGAATCCCGCCTGGACTGGATTCCTGTTCGGACCAGTTAGAGTATTTTGGCCATCATTAGTTATCCAGATTGGAGGGATTTCACGAAAAAAACCCAAGGAAGCAAATACCCGGATAGTAGCAAATACAGAAGAAGAAACTCCAGTAGTTAAACCTTCAGCAAATGTTACCCTTCAGGGTATTATTGGTAAATCATCTATTTTGTCAATAAACTCTAAGAATAGTACTTGGATTATTGATACAGGCGCATCTGATCATATGACAAATGATTCTGGTCAGTTACAATCCATTTTGTCTTCACCTCAAACTGTCATATCCACAACCAATGGTAGTACCTCACCTGTTATGGGAGAGGGACCGGTTACTCTATCCAAAAAACTCATTTTAGACACTATACTTGTTGTTCCTTCATTAGAATATAATCTGTTGTCTGTTAGCCAGATTACTTCTAAACTATCATGTACAGTAATTTTTTGGCCATCTTATTGTGTATTTCAGGACATTCGAACTTAGAAGATTCTTGGTTATGGTGTTAAACAAGGCAAACTCTACTATTTGGATCGGACAGAAGATGAAAAACCAAAGGCAAATAATACAATAAACTCAAGTGAAGTGGACAAGACTCGAAAAGCTATTTGGTTGTGGCATCGAAGATTAGGACATCTTTCTTTTGGTTACCTTCGAAAATTGAAACCACATTTGTTTTCAGCTGTAAGGTTTTTAGATTTTAAGTGTGAAGTTTGTGAATTGGCTAAGAGCCATCGTGTGTCTTATTTACCAAGTTTTAATAAGAGTTCGGAACCTTTCATAGTAATTCATTCGGATGTTTGGGGACCTGTACAAATTTCTTCTATTTCCAAAACTCGTTATTTTGTTACTTTTATTGATGAATGTACTCGCATGACTTGGATTTCTCTTCTTAAAAATAAAAGCGATGTATGTGAAGCATTTCAGGAGTTCTATAGTATGGTTTACACTCAATATCAAAAGCAGATTCAAGTTTTTCAAACTGATAATGATAAGGAATTCGTAGTCATACCAACCCTTAGAAATTTTTTGAGTAATCATGGGATTAGACACCAAACTTCTTGTACCTATGCTCCAGAGCAAAATGGTTTAACAGAAAGGAAGAATCGACAAATTATGGAAGTTGTTCGTGCCTCTCTTTTTGGCATGAATATACCACGATTCTACTGGGGAGAGGCTGTGAAATCAGCATGTTATTTAATAAACCAAACACCATCCAGCGTAATTAATTTCCAGACTCCACTATAGAAGATGCAATCGTTACTTTCCATTCCTCCGCCGCCAAATCTGGAACCACGAGTGTTTGGTTGTACAACGTATGTTCATGTTCTAAAAGTTCAGAGAAGTAAACTTGATCCATGTTCTAAGAAATGTGTTTTTGTAGGTTACTTAGATTTTTAGAAAGGATATCGGTGTTATGATCCTCATACCAAAAAGTTACATGTCACTCTGGATGTTTCCTTTCATGAAATGGAGCCATATTACTCATGGGGAGTTTCTCAAACTTCTTTTCAGGGGGAGAGTGGTATTGAAGAAAGTTTTGAATTAGAAGAAGGAAATGAAGATGATGTCCAAGGCCAGAACTCTAACACGAACAAAGAAACAATTCTTGACACTCTTGATCAAATAGTAGATATCCCAGATTTGCCCTTGTTAACACCATCATCTGAAGAATCAACCGAGCCCGAGCATGTCCTTCCTCAAGTAATCACAACCCATATTGAATGAGTCGAATATGGGTTCCTCATGTTCCTGCAGAAAACATAGCTTCGAGGTATTCACAAAGAATAAATAAAGGAGTCCCAAAGAAACAGTATGAACCCGATCTTACGTCTAATACTAAATATCCCATCAACAACTATGTATCCGACCATAGATTGTCAAAATTGTATGCATTTACTGTTAATCAATTATCCTTTGTCTCTATTCCTAGTAGTGTACAGGATGCTTTGGAACACCCAAAGTGGACAAAGGTAGTAAATGAAGAGATGGAGGCCTTACAGAAAAATGCTACCTGGGAACTTGTACCTTTACCAAAAGGAAAAAAGACAGTCGGGTGTAAATGGGTGTTCACAATAAAACTTAAAGAAAATGGCAGCATAGACAGATACAAAGCAAGATTAGTTGCAAAAGGGTATACGCAGAAATATGAGGTAGATTACCAGGAAACTTTCGCACCAGTAGCCAAGATTAACACAATCCGTATTCTCTTATCTATAGCATCTAATCGAGATTGGCCACTACAACAATATGATGTTAAAAATGCCTTCTTAAATGGAGATTTAGAGGATGAGGTATACATAGACTTGCCTCCAGGAACAAAACATGCAAGAAATGGGATTGTCTGCAAGTTGAAGAAGTCATTGTATGGGTTGAAACAGTCACCAAGAGCTTGGTTTGGTAGATTCTCAAAAACTATGAAGCAGTTTGGTTATAAGCAGAATAATTCAAATCATACTATGTTTATAAAAATCAATGCAAGATAAATAACAGCTCTAATTGTGTATGTTGATGATATCATTATTACTGTGACACCCCCAAATCCGGGTTTCCTAACCTCGAATTCGGTGCTCACGATACTCAACGACAAACGTATTTTCTAACTAAATGCGGAATAATAAACATACATTGTTTATTGAAATAATAATAAAGTCTTACAATCTTGGTCCCAAGGTTCTTTAACCTTAACATAAAACGTACCCTTAATACAAATAAAGGTTCACTTAATCAAACAACATTCAAAAATAACTAGTGCATAGACACTATCGGGCATCTATTCTTGCACCTTCCCTTTTCCTTTGTCTCCTCTAGACGTTTCTGCCTTAGCTGAAATGAAGATCATGATATAGCAAGGGTAAGCAACTAGTTTGCTTAGCAAGTTTATACACAAGGGAGATATATCATGAATAGACGGAAATTTCGCTTTCAATGTTCAATAACAGTATAGAATTGTGAAGAAATATGAATTATCAGTCAACAGTTGAATATTCAAATAATTGAATGCCAATTACTGAGTGGTTTGAAATAACCAAGGACGTTTTCCAAGGTTCTCAGCATGTAAGCTGAACCTCTTAAAAAGTTTTGGTAATCGAGGGGATCAGCCTCTCATACCCCGTGATTTATGCATAAACACTTATAACCAGCATTGATATCATGCCTTAAACAAGTTTATCCTTTTCTCAGCCAAGAGTTCTTAACACAACAATTTAATAAGAACAGCTTTTAAAATACCATTGTCTTAACCAATTTAGACATGCTGGATCTAGTTGATACAAATAGCATAGATCGATCTCATAAACAATTCATACTTGAAAGAACTTTAATTAAATTTACAGTTCAATCATAATAGGATAGGAATTCAATTGCACAATGTGCGAATCTCAATAATCAATATAGCTGTGAATAATTGACAATAATTATTCACTAACATGCTTCGAAAATAATAACTCGAGATTGAGTTAGGGAACTTGCAATAATGTAAGAAGTTTAGGGTTAGGAACTTGCTTGTTTGCTCAGCTACAAATAATTCTAGCTTTAACTATTTGGCCTTGAGGAACCTAACATAGATAATGTCGGTCTAACAATTAGTACTGCGTAGTGGTACGTCGATACGCTTACTTATGCTATTTATTTAACAATTAAGCAATTCACATAGCACACAGTAAATAAACTATAGTAATTTTATAAGGCACTTAATTGCTTTATAGATTGGTGGTTTAATTAATCAACCACGAATCCCTTAAGAATCAACACTGATTGAATCCTTAAACAATTAATTATAATTGTTTAATTAATGAACACTACTCTTTCTTAGGTAATATTCATTTATTACCCCTTAGACAATTTATCAAAATTGTCCAGTTTAGGTGCTATTTAAAATCTCCTTACTTATTAACTTTATCTAAATTTAATTACTATTGAATATTTGTTAAACAGTAATTAATTAATTATCTTTAGTTATTAATAATAGTAATTTAATAAATAATTATATTTACTAATTATTTAATTATTAATTAAATAATAATCAAATTATAAATTTTAATTGTCTTTAATTATTAATTAAGCTTAAATAATAATTAATTAGGTTTATTTATTATTTAAGGTTAATCAAAAAAAATAAAAATAAATAATTAATTAGTAAATATGAATTATCTTTAGTTATTATTTAATAATAAATAATAACTAATTAGATTTATTTATTATTTAAGGTTATTCAAATAATAATTAATTAACACGTATGAATTACCTTTAGTTATTATTTAATAATAACTAATTAGGTTTATTTATTATTTAATGTTATTCAAATAATAAATAATTAATTAGTGAGGAATAATCATCTTTAGTTATTATTTAATAAATAATAACTAATTAAATTTATTTATTATTTAAAGTTAATTAAATAATAAATAATTAATTAGTGAGTAAGAGTTACCTTTAGTTATTATCTAATAGTAAATAATAACTAATTAGGTTTATTCATCAATTAAAGTTAATCAAATAATTATTAATTAATTCACAATTCTAAATCATTGTTTAAAATAGATAAACAATGTATTTTATATGGAAAATATATAGCATACTCCGGAATTAAATTTTGTAAGGCTATTTTATTATTAGTTAAAATAATCAAATATTAAATAGTTATTTTGCTACCTTATTCATATGTAATTATTATTTAATACTAATCAAACAATAATTACATATTTATTATCTTTATTTATTATTTATTGATAAAAAAAATAAATAATTACCTTGTTAATATTTAATTATACTTAATTATTATCTAATATTAATTAAACAATAATTAAATATTTATTATCTTTATTTATTATTTATTGATAAATAATAAATAATTACTTACTAATTTATTTGTACTTAATTATTATTTAATATTAATCAAATAATAGTTAAATACTTATTATCTTTATTTATTATTTATTGATAAATAATAAATAATTATTTGATTGATTTTATTATTATTATATATATATTTTTTGTTATAATAATTAATCAATTCACAAGTATAATATTAGCTCCAAATTAATAATCAAATTTGAGCCAATGATAGCACAAGTAGTACATCAAACCCTGCAACTTTCATTTCAAGCTAACAAAATTACCACCCAACACAACAATACCCACTGTTGGGGTTTATAACCCAAGCTACAATTTACAGCAACACTGATTTCACAATCTATAATCAGCCCCAACCATTATCACATTAAAAGAAAAGCCCCGTTTGATTTTATAACCATGTTGCTGACAGCAAAATTAATACCAATTAAAACTCAGTTTGATTCAGGCATTACAGTTCCTAAAATCAACACCATACGGTATCGGCACAACCCAAGCAATTTCCAAAACCACTACTCCAATACAGAGAAACAATTAATCCAATACAGAGGAAGAAAATTTATACAAAACCTAAAAATTAAACTATCACAGTAGCTCAGACATCCCATTGCCATACCTTGGGTTCGACCGAACCTCTGTTCTTCTTCTCCTAATTTACCGCCGGCGACTGACTCCCCTGGCTCTCTCTCTCTGTGACGATTTCTCTCTCTATTTGAACAGCCCAAAAGAAAATCGTAGCAGCTCGGATTTAGGGTTTGGGTGTCCAATTTATAGAAAATTGTTTACCCAAAGAACTGGTTATTACCTAAATTGGTTCTTCAAAACCCATCGGTAGGAGAGAGGAGTCGGCCGGTCATTCCCATCGAGCCGATTGTGACGTCGTCGGCAACCCTTGAGCCGTGTGCCCCCACCGGTCGCGTCACCGGATTTTCTGGAACCCTTGGTTGTCCTGCTTTGTCCACCGGTTGGTCCTTGACAGCCGCCGGTCGGTAGCTCGTTCCCTGTCATTGCCGGCGCCAGTCCTCCTTCATCCGTCCCATTCGATTGAGAGGCTAGGACTGATTGATGGGGCTGGATTGAGGGTCTGGGTTTTCCCCCTTCTCTTTCACTCGGCTGATTTGGTTTTGGGGTTTTCAATTGCAGAATGCTCGGTTATCTTCAAATTAACCGGTTTCCCCAATTTGCTTGGATCGACCCGTTTGCTAACCATAACCCGGCTGGCAATTAAAGAAAATAGGGAATGGGCTCAACCCAATAGGGTTGGGCCGGTTATTCAAATTAAAAGAAAATAGCCCAAAAGAAAGTTAAAAGGAAAATTGGGCTCCAATAAAATTTGGGTCCAACTCGGAATAAAAGAAATTACCCGATTAAATTAGCCACCTTGTATTTCTATTAATTTAAATTAAATACTTAACCAATTAATTAAATAAAAAAAATATTTATCTTAACCATATTTCTTTATTCGAATTTTAATCCGATAATAATAAAGTTATTTATTTAATTTTTTTTTTCCAAGTTTCTTGCAAATCAAATTCTTAGGGTTAACTCATTAATTTATTAAAACTATTAATGAGCCCTTTTTATGCAAAGGGAATTATTGGACCATATAATTATATAATTAAATAATAATCCTTACATGGATCCAATTAAATTCATAAAATTATATAAAATGAATTTTATTTATCAAAATAAATTTGATACAATGTTTAAAAATCCCTGGACATTACAATTACGGGTGATGACTCGTATGAAATGAAGGCATTAGAAGAATATTTGTTCACAAAGTTTGAAATGAAGAATCTTGGTCAGTTGAAATATTTCTTAGGAATTGAGGTTGCAAGATCACAACATGGAATTTCTTTGTCACAAAGAAAGTATGTGCTTGATCTTCTGGCTGAAACTAGAATGCTTGATTGCAAACCAGCAGAGACACCCATAGAGATGAACCATAAACTCGGAGATCTCACAGATCAAGTCCCATCAAACAAAGGTCGTTATCAGCGTTTGGTTGGAAAATTAATATACTTATCACATACCAGGCTGATATAGCTTACTCTGTAAGCGTTATAAGCCAATTTATGCATGCACCAAGTGAAGAACATATGAATGTTGTATATCGAATCCTAAGATATTTGAAGAATTCTCCAGGTAAAGGTTCGTTATTTTCAAAGAATGCCAACCTTGATATTAAAGGATACACAGATTCAGATTGGGCAGGAGACCAAACTACTAGGAGATCCACCTCGGGGTACTTTACATTTGTAGGGGGAAATCTAGTCACGTGGAGAAGCAAGAAGCAAAGGGTTGTGGCAAGATCAAGTGCGAAAGCAGAATTTTGAGGTATGGCTCATGGTGTTTGCGAGTTGTTGTGGATAAAAAATGTACTAAAAGATCTAGGGATCAAGCATCTGAAACTAATGAACTTGCATTGTGACAACAAAGCAGCTATTGACATTGCTCATAACCCTGTATAACATGATCGCACCAAGCATGTGGAAGTTGATCGTCACTTCATAAAAGAGAATGTTGATCGAAAAGTCGTACATTTTCCATTTGTTCAGTCCGAGAATCAATTGGCAGATGTTTTAACAAAAGCTGTTTCAGAAAAGGTGTTCAACACCTCATTGGACAAATTGAACATAATAGACATCTATGCTTCAACTTGAGAGGGAATGTCAACAATAGTTGTATTAGAGGTGAAGATTGATTCCCTAATTTTTGTTACTGATTCTTAGGGAGTTAATTGGGTGGTGAATATTTTTGAGTTAATGTAAATTGATTGTAAGAATATTTAGTTTCCTTTCCTGTAGAAATAGTTGTGTATATATACACCTCCTCTGTCATAGAAAAGTATGAATAAAAGAATTTTTTTTTCTTCAGAAAAAGCTTAGTGTTTACAAAAACAATGGTGGAATAGAGAATGAAACTTCAGGATTCTAATCTTGGCGAAAAAGCTCAAGGCGAGAGAAATATGGTCCAATTGATTTTTCATATAATTCGTGTCTTTCATGTTTTACCCATTACATACTCTTCTAGGCTTCTAGCACTTGAATGGGTCCGTCATGAAATTGAGTTATAAAAAACTTTTGTCTCGCTGAAACTTCAGGATTCTAATCTTGGCAAAAAAGCTCAAGGCGAGAGAAATATGGTCCAAATGATTTTTCGTATAATTCGTGTCTTTCATGTTTTACCCATTACAGGCTTCTAGCACTTGACTGGGTCCGTCATGAAATTGAGTTATAAAAAACTTTTGTCTCGCCAGAGGCTAGAGCGGAACAGATGGAGGGAGAAGTGAATTAATAACTCAATACAATTTAAAATTACTATGAGGAACCGAGAGGCACCAGCTTTGAAAAAATATAATAACTATTTGAAAATATTTAATTGTGTTATATAGATTATAAATTGTGCTGCATATTTTATACAGTATAATGGCTTTTAAAAGTGCAATTTAGGTTAAAAATGAAGTTTTGTGGGATGCTTTGTGTGTGTGTGTGTGTGTGTGTATATATATATATATATATATATATAGGGCAATGATCCATAGCATCTATTTTCTATGGATCAAAAACTGGCAAATAGGATCTCAACCTTTCATTGCAAATATCAACGGCCTGGATTTAAAATGGGTTCAGCGCGTCCGCTAGAAGTTCTAGCGGACTGGTTAAAATATTTTCGAGGCCGATAATGAAGAGAAAGGTGGAGCAATTGGTTACTTTTCTGTTAATTTCAAGAAGTATATATATACAATAGACATCAGATTTTAGCATTCAATGAAGATAAAATATAGCAATTTAGACTCCTACGAACACAACCTAGTGGACTGCTATAAACTATAACTTAATCTCCTAGAATTAAAAATTGTTTATTATTACAACTTGGTGGGCTGTTATCTCCAAGTTAGTGGACTGCTATGACTATTATTTTAATTCTTAGAATTGTTGTTTTCTTCTATATGCCCCCTCAAGTTGGAACTCCTAGCGGAGATTCTAATCTTGTCCTTGAGATTAAGAAATTATGCATGTGAGAATGGTTTTGTGAGCGCATCAGCTAACTGATCTACAGAGGAAACATGAGCGACACGGAGGGCACCACTTTGGACTTGTTCGCGGATAAAGTGAAAATCAATTGCGACATGCTTCATCCGAGAGTGAAAAACTGGATTGAAGCAAAGATGGGTGGCTCCAATATTGTCACAATAGATGACCGGGGCTTGAGAAGTCTGTATTCCAAGTTCGGTAAGCAGTGAACAAATCCAGCGTAATTCGGCAGCAGTTGCCGCTACTGCACGATACTCAGCTTCAGTTGACGAGCGTGCAACCGTGCGTTGTTTCTTAGAGCTCCAAGAAATTGGACTGCGACCAAGATAAACAATGTAAGCACTAGTTGATCTGAAGTCATCTTTGTTGCCAGCCCAATCAGCATCGGAGAAGGCATGGAGAGATAGTGTTGGGTTGCGGTGAAGAACTATGCCATGATCAGATGTGCCACAAAGATATCGTAACAGTCGTTTGGTTGCATTCTAGTGATTTGTCGTAGGACGGTGCACGAACTGAGAGAGCTTATTTACTACGAATGTAATGCCAGGCCGTGTGAAAGTTAAGTACTGAAGACTGCTAACAATAGTTCGGTATTCTGAAGCATCTGTCAAGGTGGTGCCAGTGTGAAGACCCGGCGTTTGATCTGTTCCTAAGGGTGTAAGAACCGGCTTGGCATCGGTCATGTGAGTGCGTTTGAGAAGATCATTAATGTAGCGATGTTGCGAGAGAATGAGACCATGCTTGTGTGGAAGAACCTCAACACCCAGAAAATAAGAGAGATGACCAAGATCCTTTAGAGAAAATCGTGTTGCAAGTTGAGTAACAAAGCGTTGCACGAAAGATGTGTTGTTCCCTGTGATGATGATGTCATCTACATATACTAGCAGGTAGATCATGGTATTGGTGTTGTTGAAGATGAACAGAGAAGTATCCGCATGTGAGTTTTTGAATCCCACGGTGAGAAGGAATTGGCATAGCTCATGGTGTCATGCTCGTGGAGCTTGTTTCAAACCATAGATGGCTTTGTGCAATTTACACACGTGATGCAAAAATTCTCTATGAATAAACCCTGGAGGTTGTATCATGAAGACATCTTCTGTGAGATGACCTTGTAAAAAGGCATTATTGATGTCAAGTTGTCGTAGTGACCATCCATGACTGATTGCAATGGTGAGAACTAGGCGAATTGTTGTTGGTTTTATAACTGGGCTGAAAGTGTCATGGTAGTCAATGCCTGGACATTGATGGAAACCTTTGGCTACTAAACGGGCTTTGTACCTGTCAACAGAACCATCGGGTAAACGTTTAGTACGAAAAATCCACTTACACCCGACAAGATTGTGGGCTTGATTTGGTAGAACAAGCTCCCATGTACCACTCCGGACAAGAGCATCATACTCTTCAGACATTGCACGACGCCATTTGATATCTTTAAGGGCTTGGGTCATTGTCGTGGGTTCTAGGTCATTTGATGGGATGAGTTGGGCATTGAGATTGAGCTTTTGGGTTGGTTTGTAAATATTATTTTTGGCTCTTATGGGCATTGAGATGTTTATGGCAACAAGAGGGTGATTAGGTTCATGAGAATTAGGAATAATTGGTTGAGAGACGGCAGCGAGTGTTTGATCTTGTGAGGTCATTGTTTGAAGAGGATGATGTGTGCAAGAAGTTAGTGCCGCGGGAAAGAGAAAAGAATTGTGGGTTTTGCTGAAATTTTGAATAAGCAAGAATTGGGTGGAGATAAGAAACTGATTGAACCTGCTCGTGGAGTTAGGATTGTTGCTCTGATACCATGAAGAGAAAGGTGGAGCAATTGGTTACTTTTCTATTAATTTCAAGAAGTATATATATACAATAGACATCAAACTTTAGCATTTAATGAAGACAAAAAATAGCAATTTAGACTCCTACGAACACAACCTAGTGGACTGCTATAAACTATAACTTAATCTCCTAGAATTAAAAATTGTTTATTGTTACAACTTGGTGGGCTGTTATCTCCAAGTTAGTGGACTGCTATGACTATTATTTTAATTCCTAGAATTGTTGTTTTCTTCTATAGATAATACCCCCACTAAGGATCCCGCTAAGGTAGTAATATGATGACCACGTCCGCTAGTATATCTAGCGGACGAATACACCTAAGCATAGTCCTGCTTGCTTCCTCTATATTTCCAAATCATGCTTAAAAACACCTGCTTGCTTCCTATATATTTCCAAATCATGCTTCAAATCTAAATTTATACATTCTGCTAAAGCAAATAAAATCTAAATTATTACATTATGCTTAAGCAAATCAATTACCTGCTTCATGCAAAATTAAAGCAAAGCAAATACATTTTCAATTCAAATCTAAATTAATGTTGCTTCCTGTATGTTTCCAAAACCCAATTCAAATCAAAATAGCAGCAAAACTTCCTGCATGATTCCAAATCCAAATCAAATATGCTTCCTGTATATTTCCATTTCCAGTTCAAATACAAAATCTGCAACCTTCATGTTTCCATTTCCAAATCAAATCTACTTACTTCATGTTTCCAATTCCAAATCAAATACACCAGAAGCAAATACATCTCCTGCATATTTTTATTTCCAAATCAAACAAGATATTACCAAATCAAACTAAATCAAAATCAAATACACAACCAAATAACCAAATATACCAGATAAGTCTCTGATGAGTTTAATCGAAGAATGGTATATTTCAATTAGTTGTTTCGTTTTCTCCAAATTTATTTATAATTGGATTAGAACTCAGATAAGTCTCTGATGAGTTTCCTTTTCATTTGTTGATACAGTTCTCAATTGCAGCTATAAATGATTCAGTTTCTAAAGGCCAATGGGAACCCTTAGCCCCAACTAAAGAGGCCCAGGTAGTCTAAGTCCTACTGTAATTACATGCATTCATTGGATGCTTGGTCTACTAACAAACAGACATACTATATAAGAAAAATAGCAAAAAATGGAGACATTAATTAAACATGCCAATTCTCCCTAATTTTGCTTATGTTGCAATAAAATCTTGAAGTCTTAACAGAGTCCGTGGTTCAAAATAAAGAGAGAATTGATATTTTTATAAGTGAAACGGTTAATTTCACAAAATACTCTCTCACATGAAGATGAACTTTACTTACTATTCATAGGAGAAGAAGCTTGTAAAATTATCAAATTTACTTGTAAAAATATCAATATCTAATAAAAAAATATATGATGCCAACTGGATTCTGGTTATATGATGCAAGGGACAGCTAAGAATTTTTTTTAAAAAAATCCAAGGTGTTGGTATAAGATCAGATTAAAATCCCCAACACCCTTTCCTTCTTTTTTCAATAAGTAAATCCCCAACATCCTAAAGAAAGAAGTATCATGCAAGTTGAGTTGCCACAAATAGAAGATGTCAATCTCTCATTAAACAAAAATTGGCATCCAGGAGTTTTGTGCATCTGTTGAAATTAAATAATTTATTAAGAATACAAACGTAACTGAAAAATGAAAAACAAAGAAACTTTTAACCATCTATTAGTTATTAACCAATTTAGAGAACAAAGGTCCAATGTGCAATGGAGTGATGACCATGATCTTTACAAAATAATGAAGTTACTATTTTCAATTCTGAAATCCCATTAACATGCACTGCAACGGTATTAACATGCTTAATTACACAAGAAACACAATGAAATCATAAGCACTGAGTAGAAAGAGGATCAATAATTATCTATTTTATGTCCAAAAGGCATATGTTGATTGAAACAACTTTGCAACTTTAACATTATACAGATGCAAATTTTGACATAGAAAACACTCTGGATTTAATTATTTGGTAACTGAAATAAAAACCTAAATCTAGAAGCCTCACCTTAGAAGTCCAACATCAAGGTTTAATACGTAATTCACTAGAAAACAGTAAAATCATTTCTACATCCTTTTTCTGAATTGCCCATTGGGGGGGAAAAACACTCAGTTAAAACAAGTAGTAATATCAAACATGCATCTAGTTGATTAATCTAGTCTTTAACTCATTAATACAGGACTAAAATTTAGTTACTGTTTACACAGTTGATTTTCACATATAGGTTATAACGGCGAGAACTTGTAACTCAGTGCTAAAAATCACACATAGTTTTTATTGGTTGTTGTTGATCTTGAATACTAGTAACCCATCTTTGACCTCGAACTTGATGCATCAACAATAAACAGGAACTTGACATAAATACTTCATACATTCAGTTCCACAACACCAAAAGTTATCAAATCCAAATAATAATCAATGGTCATTGATCAAGTAATAGAACTATAGAATCATAGAATTCAACCAATTAATGGGAGACATAACAGAACTTTGGGTTTGAAGTAAAGTTATTAAGGTTTAGCAATTTCTTTATTGTTATACCTTTGATTGCAATAAGTTGAACATTGGGTATGTTATGAGCTTCCGAATTTAATCCAACTTGGTGCATTTATCTTAAGGCATAAAATCTAATACAAACTCATAAGGGTGGTCACTAGTATATATCAAAATCCAAACACAACAAGATTAATAGCACATATACCCAATTCGAAAAACTCACCGAGTACAAGTTAATTTCGCCGCTGAGATTGTACCTCGCTGCTGAGATATAGGGAGGAATCGCCGCTGAAGATCGTTACGGACTGTTTTGTCGCTCGCTGAGATTGCAATCGCCGCTCGCCGCTGAGAATCGATAATCGCCACTGGGGGTTTGTCCGTTCGCTGAGATTACACTCACCGGTAATAGGGAGTATCGCTGCTGGGGGTTTGTCCGTTGGTCTCTATTACACTCGCCGCAAATCGCCGGGGTTTCGCCGAAGTGCAGTAACCGGTAATCGCCGTTGGGGGTTCCGCTCGCCGCTGAGATTGCAGGTGAATGGTTAAAATTAGGGCTGTAGTTTTGCCCCAATTGTTTGACAGCGGGTTAAAGTGGATTACCATCCGCTAGAATTTCTAGCGGACACAGTCATCTTATTATCTATTTTGCTCGCTGACTTAGCCTTATAGTGGGCATTATCGACATCGAAAATATTTTAACCAGTCCGCTAGAACTTCTAGCGGACGCGCTGAACCCATTTTAAATCCAGGCCGTTGATATTTGCAATGAAAGATTGAGATTCTATTTGCCAGTTTTTGATCCATAGCAAATAAATCCAGACCGTTGATATATATATATATATATATAATATTTGGGATGCATGCAATATATAGAGATTGTGCTTTTGTAAAAATAAGCATGTTGGTTGGGTCATAATTCTTTTTTATTTTTAAATAGTATCTGATTAAAAAGAAGTTCTAAATGAATTCTAGAAATTATGGGCACTAAACAATATGGGGTCTGTAGAGATTTCGATAGAACTTTATTTATGATGGACATACACTACTGATTTGACTTGGTTATTTGGCGACTGTCATGCATGTCCTTGGTCCCATTTGTAACAGAGATCCACCAGCTGCAGGGAATCCGTATGACAGGTTACCCTTTCCCATCTGATGCAAGGCTGGCTAAAGCGCGATTGTATGTTTTCAACCTTCACTTGTATATTAAAGCCAGGGGTGGGTAACCATTGATTATTAGTTAAACTAGCACTTAAATCGACATAAATTACTTATTTTAATTTTTTTTATTACTGTATATTTTAATTTAATAACACGAACACATACTATAGTTTACCTTCTAAAAAATTTAGTGTCACGGATATATAATTTGTGCATGTTAGATACTTCTGACTTAATCACCGTTTACTTATGAAAAAATGGAGTATCTTATTTGTGTTTTAATATGATAATTACTAATGTTTAGTGTGAGTTTATAGATTGTAGGATTATGTATCAAAAATCTTAATAGTTTTACAAAAAAGATAATTGAACTATGAAAATAAAATTTAGTGTGACTTTATGAATTATGGAATTATCTATCAAAAAATTTAGTAGTTTTATAAAAGAATAACTCAACCATGAAAATGAAATTTAGTCAAGACATACCAGGCAAGTTCTTCTCTTACCCTCAATCTAAATAAACATGTTTTCACTAATTAGTAAATCAAACCTCCTCCACAAAAAAAAAATCATTTGTTATACTATGTCATGTATTGGTACAAAATATCCTTTATTTTTTTACAAATTAAATTAGTTAAAAATAAATAAATAAATCGCACTTGACAACGATACATAAAATGAGACAATAAATTTAAACTTATGGATAAGATGTGGGATAGGTCTAGTTGGGGTTATGTTTGAAAAAATTTAGGTAAACAAGAGAGAGAGAGACCATTTTTACTCCCAATCATTCATAATACAGCTACATATCCATTATCCTAACTGTCTTTGCCGTATTAAGCAAACACGAAAATGCCCCAAACCGTGCAAATTTTCTCAAATGGTGAACTGATCTTGTTCAGCTGCATAATTCTACGTCACTAAAGCTTGAGAGCCATCAAATCAATAAGGTCGCTGTATTATAATATAATGTAATTTATATTATTTTTTTCAGATAGTGGTGAGAAAATTTTCTTTAAAATTTACATACGCGAAAACTATATATATATATTTAATTGACATGTGGCAATTACATGGCTAATATACGCTTTGCTAAATATAAAATTTAATATTTATTTTAGTTATGTTATTAGCCTATGTAACTAAAAAAATTAATAACATAAAGTTGTTAGAAGAAGCCAGCACATTAAGTTACCAAGTAAAAATAAAATAAAAATGAGAGGGAAAATTTGACGTAAAATTCAAAGTACATAATTTCCCTTGAACTCCCCATTAACTTCCCACCACTCCACATCTAGAAGTATGTACAACTAGGATCAGCATTCTCTATATATAGAGCAGGCAGGAGGGGACAAAAAAAAATCCATACGAAAAAAAATAATTAATATATATTAACATGACAATAAAGATAAGTACAGAGTAATTTTTATTTTTATGATAATTTTGTTCTTGTCTTTTCTTCTGTCTCCTGTCCTTCATTGCCACAACACAAATTACTCCGACCGCACCTAATATAAACAACTAGTAACCACATTAAATAAAACACAATCTTTATCTTCTCCGACGACATTAACACTATGAACCACCACAAAAATCATCAGCCCAATTGGATAAATCAAATCTGAAAATTTTGTATATCTATCAACAATGTATTGATGATTAAAAATACTTAGAATAAAATTAAGGAATCTTAGTTGTACCTAATATCGAAACAAACCATCATTAGTGAGAATTCTTAAGGTTGTAATCATAAGTCTTTTTGGAAAACATTGGATTAACGCCGACACAAGGGAGGAATAAAAAAGTCTGAAAGAACAAAATCCCTTTTGATTGAATTCAATCAAGCAAACCCACTGAATCAAAGTAATAAACAAGAAGCAAAGAGAACAAAATAAATTTGATATAACATGAATAATTTTATTTATTTTTGGTTGGGCAACAACTATAACAGATAGAAGGAGATGGAATATTGATGAAACTGCAGGGATGAAATGTTGATGGAATTGATGTAATTGTGAGGATATACTCCATTAATTGAACCTTCTTCTTTCCGAAGTTTGATTCGAAGTATTGATCTTTTTTTATCGGAAAACGGAAAAGGGAGCACTTTCTCCATTTGATAAGCGTGAATCTGCCAAAGGAGGGCAAAGTTATGAAGAAAATAAAGATCGTCATGTACCCATCATTATCATTATTACCCTGGTAATATTAATTGTCAAAAAAATAAGAAAAAAGGAAAAAGAATGCACAGAGAGTAAAAAAAAAAAAGTACTCGTGCAAGTCTAAACACTATGCGTCTCCTTTCTTATCCATCTATCTATATTATAAAATGAGAAAAAAAAAATAACCGCTTTTAGTATTAATAATTTTATAAAACTTTTTTATGTTTTTCATTTTATCCTTTCCTTCTTTATTAATTTTCTTAAATAGACAGTTATTTTTTCATTTATAGTGAAAACAGATTTATTTAGATTAGAATGTGGGATTAACACGACAACCTTTTTTTGGTGTTTGTGTGAAGAACAAGTCAAGTTTGTTTATTTTTACCTATTATTTTGAGATTTATATGTTCTCGAGTTTTAAGTTTCAATTAAGACTAAAGAAAGTATCAGCTTGATGCTAGTATTTTTTTAATTCAATTCATTTATTTATGAAAATTATTTTCTATTTTCATTTTAGGAATAATAATAACAACAACAACAACAACAAGGAGACAATAGATGAAACAAAATTTGAGACAATAAATCTGAGTTACTATTCCCTTGCTCCCGCTTGTCTCACTCAACCACTGATACAGCACATTCCCTCTAGATCGAGTGCACTTCAATGAGGCCTAATACTCTTGTGATGGGGGGAATTTAAACCTTGGTAAATTATAGTGAGGGGTAACCATAGACCAAGTCTTTTAGTTAAACTTCAGATCTGTCATCACCTATTCGTATTATAATCAAATAAATTAATATTAATTTATAAGTTTTAGCAATAGGTAAATTAACTTTAAAAGTTTTGGAATGTGAGGAGTAATATTTTAATACAGTGTTTTTAAATTCAGATCGGTCATCGAACCGAAAAGGATATCGAATGGGTGGGTCACTGGTCCAACCAATGGTCGGACCGTTATTGAACCGGTGACGTTATTAATATATAAAAATATATATTATTAGTAATTAGTAAAAAATTTAAAAGTCTCATTTTTTATGAACTAAAACATAATAAATATGAGTTACAATATTAATAAAAGTGATTAATTTTAATATTAAAATTTTTTTGATAAAAAAAAATTAAAAACGGGGTCAATTAACCGGTTGGACCACCGGTTGAACCAGTGGTCAACGGGTCAACCCAAATTTTGACCAAAACCGGTTCTCTGGGCCAAATCGGACTGGAAGGCGGACCAGTTTCGATTTTTACCGGTCCAACCGCTGGTTCGGTCCGATTTTTAAAACCTTGTTTTAATATACATGATACAGATGAACATAACAATATTATATTTAGCCTTATTATTACTATTATCAATTATCTCACGTCTTAGGTTCAATTCATTTTTATTCATTGAGCTTATTATTATAATTATAATTTTCTCTGATACTTATAATTATATACCTCAAAAATGGAATTTTTTAAATAAAAAAAATAAGAGAAACATTTACGTTATAGTAACAATAATTTCGAATTCATAATTTTCAATTACGAGTCGGCATAGTAAGACTGTAAAATGAGCAAACAGTTTTGGCTTGATTCGTACTCACTCGACTAAAAGTTCAATTTAAGCTCGACTCAAAATATAAATAATTCAAATATAAGCAAATTTTAAAGTTCGATAAATTACTCGAATCTTCTCAAATTACAATTTTCTAATTGATACTCAGATCATATTCGTTCGAAAAGTTCAAACTGTTCGGATTCGATTTGAGATCGTGCTCGATTTGATAGCTAAATGAGTCTCAATCAAACCTTTTTTTATACTCAATCAATTTTATAAATTAAATCTGAACAACTCAATACTCAGCTCGACTCGGTTCATTTACGGCGCTAGGGAATAAGCAATTTTACCGTTTGGACCAAAAGTTTTGTCACAGGTGGCCCAAACCCTGCTATAATCAAATCTTACCTGACCCATAGCGGATCCGGGTCATAAAGAAAGACGAAGACCGGAAACACAGTGCAGGCTACTGAAATATCGATCAATAGAAAGTCGATGAAGGGTTTTCTGAGATCTTCCACAGTAAGTCAATTAGGTTTTGGGAGTTTAATTTCATTTTGTTTTAACTTTTGTATGTAGACTTAGTTTTTTTTCGTTTGGAAACGAATTTAATCTTCAAATGGTTTGTGAATTGAAGCTTGGAGGCGTGAGGAATTATGCTGTGCAGAGTGGGAAGGGGATGAATGCCCAGAGTCTGAAGATTAAAGGGGTTAAGGATATCATCGCTGTTGCTTCTGGTAAAGGTGGTGTGGGCAAGTCTACCACGGCTGGTAATTTCAAAGCTCTCTCTTTCTTCTTCTTCTTTATTTGTTTTTATTCTAAATTATCATTATTGAAATTGGGCTTCTTCTTTTTTTCCTTTTTTATTGGATTAGACAAATGTGATGTCAGTCAGTTGTTTTAAGTAAGAAATTATCTGACAAAAAATTAAGGAGCTGGTTTCCTACAGATAATGATGTCAATGTTAGTGAAGTCAGGTAATGTTTAGACAAGAATCAGAATTTTGTTTGAACAAGGACTTTTCCTTTATGAGATCCCTCACGCTGGAGAAATAAAAGGTGTTGATTGTTTCAGTTGGATTAGTGGTTTTGATTTTATTTTATTTTATTTTAGTCATTAATAAAACATAGATAATTGCATCATTTCAACTGTTTTTTTGAATAATTTTAGTATTCTGTAATTGCCTACACTTCACACTCTTGGTTTACGTATTTTTCTGCTTAAGGGAACCAACTTACCATTTATGAAGTTTTATGAACTATTTCCATCACAGACAACTTATAAACGTTTGATAGCAATCCTATTTGTGTTTATGCTTTGTTCTGGTTTATTAATTTCTTTTTGTGTTTGGAAAGTTCTATTGCAAGTGAGTGTTTCTTATGAAGCAAACTGCATTGGGACTGGTTCCAAATGCATGCTCATGAGTCATGACTATTGTTGTAATTTTCTTTTGCGTACTTGTTGGATTTGCAGTTAATTTGGCTGTTTCGCTTGCCAATAAGTGTCAACTTAATGTGGGGTTGCTTGATGCTGATGTCTACGGACCATCTATTCCTACAATGATGAAACTTAATGGAAAGCCTGAAGTGAGTGAAGGTGACACTTAGGTTTCTTCTAGTTTTCTTTCTCAAATACTCTACATTCAAGATGTATGGCAAGTTGCTAATGCTGGTTCTGTTGAAACAGGTTTAGATAGTAAGTTGTATGTGATGTTATTTTCTGGTTCTGATGACTATATCAACTGCATTTTTGCCTTTTCAACTTAATCTCAATTTTTTTTTTTAAGCTTATGCTACAGTATATCTGATATCTGTTTGAACTTTGGAGCAGTCACTGAAACAACACTTGTCAAAATTCTGCTCAGATTGTATCTTTATTAAATTAAAACTCTACCTGTAAGTTCTATTATCTATAGTCTATCCATATATGACCATGTAATGGTTTATAGTGTGGATTTATATATATTCTCCTTTACATTTCACTTTATTCGTGTGAAAAGGAAAGGGAAGGAAAGTGAAGAAACAAAGGAAACCATCCTCAAGAATTTCCCTTTTCTTTTCTTTCTTTTTTTCAATACATCATTCTGAGATCCTAATAAAGTTTTATGAAAAATAATATTATGCATGTTAAAAGAAATACATCGAGGAATTCTTACTGTAAGTAGAAAGACTGAGAAGTGACACTATATGCAATTTATCCAAGGAATATTAAAGTATTAGGTTAGTTAAACCTTAATGTCTCATAATGGAATGGATCCTCTTTGGGCTAGGTGATGTAATCTTTGTAGGTCTGAATTGAATATGATTGGATAGGATTGGATATGCTTATTTTCTTTCCCTTGTATGAAGCGAAAACAGATTATAGCAGCAGACATGATGTTAAAAGCTATGCTTTGTTGCGGCTACTTGCGTTAGCCTCGTTTATTTTGAGTATAATTATACCTATCAAGTCCCTTGGTCTTATCCCTCGTTCTGCTTTCGTGAACATGTCTTAACTTGTAAATCTGATATTCACATGTTTAACCCATTTTGAAATCCTCAGGATTGAACAAGTTGCCACCATTTATGGCCTATTATGTAATGCATTCTGATACTATTAGAAATTTTTGTGTTTTGCTCCTCGTTTTTTATTCTCAGTCAAGAAAATGATACCAATTGAGAACTATGGAGTAAAGTGTATGTCGATGGGATCTCTTGTGGAGGATGATGCCCCAATCGTGTGGAGAGGTCCTATGGTAGGTCTTGTCTTGTTTACTGTTCTGTTCTAATTTTTGTCCCCCCCCCCCCCCCGCGTTTATTGCTTTTCTGTTACCATTTTAAAATTTCATCTTTCACTTTTCACACTAATTATATAATTTACAGTTTCACATTAATGTCGTTACTAATAAATAACACTAACCTGTTTGCAAAGATTTGTATAAAACTTTCATAGCATTAATTAGAAATTTTTCCTTGCAGGTGATGAAAGCTCTTGAACAGTTGACGAGGGGAGTTGATTGGGGAACTCTAGATATCCTCGTGGTGGATATGCCTCCTGGCACCGGTGATGCTCAGATATCCATTTCTCAAAGGCTGCAATTATCAGGTAGGTAAACTATATTTGCCATTATCTTCATTAAGCATATCATTTAGTGAGTCCCGAGTACATTTCCATGCTGCACATGAGGTGTTTAGCCTATAGGCTTCACGTACAATCTTGTCTCGAGCATTTAAATAACTTTTCCATTTTACACGCTGAATTCAAGTACATTCCTTCTGCAGTAGCCAGATAATTCATTTATTTATATTTCGTTATTTCCAAATTAAAGATGAATGCCATCTTTAGAATCTTTTCTTTGATTAGTTAGGACATCTTTTAAATCTTCAGTGAACATCTCCTAATTAATGTAGGCTGAGGTAATATCTTCTATTAATGTCATGAAATTAATGTGCAGAAGTCAAATATCAACAGCCGACAGTTAACGCACTTTCTTAAACACTATCCCCGGAACATAAAGTTCTATCATATTGACGCCGGGCGGGATAGCGATTATCCTGTGGGCTAGGTAAATAGATAAATACACAGGCGAATAAGCGAGAGATTCACCAAAAAAAAAAACACAGAGAAAATTTCTCTAATGCTTGAATTTATATTTATCAAAATCAAAGTTGTTTTTAGTTCAACCCACCGGTTTTATAGCTAACATACTTCCTTTCCAAGTCGTAACAGAATTCCTAAAATTATGGAAACAAAATCCTAAAAGGTTACAAACTTCCTATATTTACGGTAACAATTCCTAACAAATAACAACTTCCTAATAATAAAAATATTACCATAAAAATGAAACATATCTAAAAATTAAAATGTCAAATCTGGACTTCCGAAGTCGAACTCGAAGAAGTAGTCCGCCATCCGACTCCCGAAGTCATCAGCCATCCGAACCCGAAGAAACGACTCTGATTCCCGGAAACATCATTGACCGCCTTATTTACGCCGATCCTCCAATGCATGGTATTGTAATGCTACTAATATGCTATTTGACAGCTCAACATCATCAGACTCGGATCCTGCATCACATATGCGACCCAGCAAGCATAAAAACTGTTATTTTTTGTTTGTTTTGAAGCATATCAATCAAATTTGATCATATAAAAGTTGAATGTTCATGGCATGTATGTGTTGGACTATATTGTACGACATGGCTAGTGCTCCTATGCAATTATGTAACTAGTTGTTTTGGAGCCTGCGGGCATATAATCAAAATAAGTTATGTCAGAGTTGGTGATGAAGTTATAGTCAAACATATGAGGATTTTTATTCTTTGATTAACAACATTCAATCCTTAAGCAGCAGTGTGCTTGTCTGAGATTCAAACCTAAGAAAGGAGTACGTGAGTCTCTAAAAGGTCTTCAAATACTGCTCTAAGTTTTCCGTCTTTCACGTCAGATTACTGATGGGGGTAATTATTAAGTTTTTCATGTCTTTTTCTTTGATCAAGGTACCCCTAATCTTTGATATAAAGTTGATTGCGGAAGTTGTATAAAATAAAGTAAATCAAAGGCATACTGTATTCATAGGCTTATTTGGATATTCTGATTACTATTTATATTATTTTGCATAAATTTATATCCAAAGGGTTTTATTACTTCGCGATATGGTCTTGAAATACCTCTTAACTCATTCTGGTTTGGCTGCTCAGCTATTGGATTTTTCCCCCACCATTTCAACATGTTCTCAACAAGTTTTCTGTTATCTATGGTGAAACTGAGGATGGTTGTCCATTATTTTGGAATAGTGGTCCGATTGTGAGCTAACATGACTATAGAACCAGTAATCCATTCACCTGGTACTCTCACGGGGTTCAAATCTACACGGGTAGATAACTCTGCTAATATGCTTCAAACCATTATAGAAGAAAAAGAGAAAAAGCACAAGCACGTAATTATAGTTGCTTCACTGCCAAGAGTGTTGCATACATTACCCAGAATATTATTTCCATTTTACTTTGGTACATAAGTCGAGAAAAAGTTGACTTGAAAAGAAAAGGAAATATATTGGCGCAAACATTTTTTTTTTGTTTGATGATATTATTCTTCGTTTGGTGGCAGGCGCCTTGATTGTTTCAACTCCTCAAGATGTAGCACTAATGGATGCTCGGAGAGGAGTTAAAATGTTCTCTAAAGTTGCAGTACCTGTATGATCATTTTTTGAGATTATTCATAACACAAATACACAATGTTTCTTTTGAAATTGAATGTTGGGTGACACCATTATGCCAATGCTTCTTTCCTTTTTCTTTTTCCCACTTCGCTTTCATATTTGACATTAATGTGTTATTTAGAATGTAATTTGAAAAGAATATTAATCAGGGAATTGGAGAAACTACAAGCAATTGTATCATGTATGCAGATATGCCAAACTGTCTGCCATCACTTGCGTAGGCCCAAATGTCCATTACTGTGTCATGCAGTACGGGCTGAGTAAATTTTAGCTACCATGGCAAAAACATGCTCTAAAGTTTTCTTTTAAGATATATTCTTCTTTTGCTTTAAGTCTGTCATTTTTTTTGGGTTGGGGTGAGGGGAGTTGTATTAAAATTAGAAAAATACTTGGGGGGCCAATTTTACCCATCAAATAAATATTTAGGGTTTTCCTGGCAATCTTGTAACGACTTACATAAAAACAAATTTCTAGTTTATTAAAGTAGAATATATATATATATATATATATATATATATATGTAGTTTCTTGTTGTCTCCTGTCCTTTATTGAAGATGTCTGTAAAATTGTATTTTTTATGCTTAGATAGTAAAATGTCATTATCATTTTTACTGGTCAATGCTGCTTACTTTATTTTCTTAGAATTTTCAGGTTTTTCGCAGATTTTAGGTATCATAGAGAATATGTCCTACTTCAAGTGTCCACACTGTGGTGAGCCTTCATTCATTTTCGGGAAAGGAGGAGCTCATAGGACTGCTGAGGATATGGGGTTGAGATTTGTTGGTGAGGTATGTTTACTATCAAACTTCCCCAGGGTCGCGGGCATTATAATGCTGTTAGGTTGTTTAGAGAGTAGTTATGTAGATCTTCAATTGAGGTTAATTTGCAGTAAAAATGTGTTAATTTGTCTAATCAATCAAGATCAGGTGTAAATATGCTGAAGCAGATGTTGGGAAAGTCCAGTCCAGATCTTATAGGAATTTTTCATGATTTACCAGTTTATATCTCAAGCTTGTTTTTATCTCTCTGTTCCCCTAGCCCCATCTTCTGTTTCTTCTTCATCTCCACTGTGTGTGCACCAAAGGCGTGCATGTTTGCATCTAATCTCATCTCCCTTCTTGTTAAAGAGACCAAATTTGTCACCAAGTTGCAGTTTATGGCCTCTGTTCAAATCAATTCAATCAAATGAACTAATTTGGAATCCTCCCATTTTCTGATCGGACAACTGATGGATGATACGTTTTTTTAATGAGTGATTTTTTTTCATGGATTTGTGACATTGCGTGTCTTTGACCTTCCGTCCTTGTGATGCTTCACTTATTGCCGCTGCCCTTGGATTCTCACTTTTAGTGAAATTCTTTTAGACTTTGGGAGGCTTGATCTTTTTTCGTTTTAAGTTCAGGAATAGAATATTAATTGAAGACTAGGAGTCATCTTTAATAAGATCTCTCTTAAACTGGTGCATGGTTATGCAGAAGATTTTGTCATTATTCTCTACGTGTTTGTACTTCTGGCTTTCTGGAAGGAAAATAATACAATGTGCAGACTGCAAAACATCCAGGATTAGTGGTGAGTCGAAAGGAAAAAAAATAAAAAGAAAAACCAACAATAGACGGATCTGCAGGAAGAGGGTGCTAGAGGATCTAGTAACCCTTCAGGAACTGAAATTTGAAATGATGTTTTAAGAGTCTCCTCTATAAAATTCTGAGCGTTGTTTTATTTTGTTAATCTTTCAGATACCATTGGAGGAGGAAGTCAGAAGTGGTTCTGATGAAGGTGTCCCTATAGTAGTGTCTAAGCCTGATTCTTCCGTCTCCAAATCATATGGTGATTTGGCCCAAAAAATTGTTAGCATACTTGAAGAATTGGCAAAGGAGCAACAGTTCCAACCAGATATAACCGTGTAAAGCTATGTCTAGTCTACTGCAGATGTATCTTCATATCCTTTTGCAATGGATCATTTGCGGCTTTGACAATCGCAAGTTTTATTTGTTTCTGGTGTTAACACTCGACATTATCTTTTGTTTTATGTTTTGAGGTACTTTTTCCAAGCAGCAAGGATGTGACTTGAAACACACATAAGATCTTACTCGCGGTAGAATGACAAGAATCCTAGCAACTTGCTAAAAGATGGGGTCGGGATGACATGATTCCCAATCAAGTTTCATCAAATGTGAATATTTTTGTAGAACAGTCTATTCTTCTGTTGTAATTTTTAACCTTTTTTCTTCTTATTCTTCCTCACCTATTTTGTAGTCTGTTTTCTTTTCCTTGATTACTCCTTTTATAATGCAAATAAATTTGGAACATCTTGATGAATGAGCAAATGATAATTTTGGGTCCCTTACTGGCTTACTGCTAGTTGAGTAAACTTTCAGTCTCTTCCTGATTTATGTTCAGAGAGAAGATATACCACAACGTAGCTAACTGGTATGGTACCCATATAGCGCAGTGAAATGTTAGTCCACCATATAAAGTAAGTAATAGCAGCTACAAAGTTAGAAGCCAAGGCACATGAATTAGATGCGTCCCGAAAAATTATAGTTTTACTTTTCTTTCTTTCCTTGTGTTTTTTTTTTCCTATTATTAAAAATAAATAAAAAAATATTTGAACAATTTATTTTCAATGCTCAACTTTAAAGATTAAGATTTGTCATTAGAGAATTTTAGTTGTTGAAAAAGACACTGATGTGTTAGTTGAATTTACTCTTTGGACAAAACTTAGAACGGTACCCCCTTATTCCGCACAAAAAGTTTTATTTGTTAATTTGTTCCACACAAAAATAGACTTAATATTTCTAATGAATCTATCAAATGAAAAGAATTAATATCTTTTGCTGACTCTTTTGTTGTCAATTACGTGAATAATTATTAGTGATAACTCTTTTAATCAGGTATGTAATATGGTGAGTTAACCTTATAAAACCTATATAATCTCATCTATTGAATTACGTCGCAATTGTAAATCGATAAAAAACTTTCACAATATATATAAGGATTCTAAAGTGAAACAAATTTCTCAATTTTGTTATTATAATTTTAATATTATGTCATCACTATTAAATTAACGGATTATTCCATCCCTTACAAAATTAAATATATGTATTTTTAAAAGACTAACAAAAGTCATACTTTTCTAAACATATTCATACCAGTTGTTAAAAATGTAGTATTGATAACATGATCATTAATTCATTATATACCTATTACGTAAGTAACGACATGTTAGAAATTTGTGCTATTTTATAATCTAAAAACATAAAAGAATATTTAATTTTTAGAACGGACTAAAAAAAAAGGTATACTTGATTTTCACAACAAAGTGGGTATTATTTTTGGGATAAACATGAAATAAAATTTATCCTTAATATATTTATAAATTTTGTATTTTTGTGGGAAAAAGGGCGTGTTATGTTTTCATAAAAGCAACTGTAATTTGGCAATTAAAAGAAAAAGAATCAAAAAAGGCAAATAAATAGACCATTTTACCCTCAATGCTTTGTCTTCACGCAGTGTCCCCAGGGAAAGAACGAGACGATGCAACATGTCGGAAGTCCATTTACATGTCCACTCTCCTCCATCTTCGCTCATGTGCATTCCTCTGACTTCACGAAGCGGGTAAATTAAGGGAGAGAGAGAGAGAGAGAGGGGGATGATATTACCGGTAGTGAAATTAGGAACCCTAGCTCTAAAGACAGCCTGCAAACCCATTGCCAATCGCCTCAAGAAAGAGGCTGGCTTGAATCCTAAATTCCGCAACTTCATAATCAATGTTGCTCAGGTCTGTGTCCCTTTTCTCTTTTTCATAGTGAAATTAGTGTTGTATTTGTACGTTTTAGTTTTACTGTTGTGTTCTGCATCTGTTCTCCAATTTGGAAGCTTATTGTAATCATGGGCTTTGTTATTGTAATCAATTCTCTTATTTAGTCTTCTGGTTTTTCTATCCAACCCCAGCATTTCATGTTTTAATGATACTGAACCTCACTTGAAGTTCATGAAATTGACTTTTCTGAATTACTCCTGTTTTTTTTGCATATTTTATTCAAAATTAGAAAATAGAAAAGCTTAGGTGTGGAGCTCGAGTAATGTACATGATTACCTGAAAACCAATCAAATTGTTCATGATGTCGCAAAATAAATAAATATTAGTATCCCTTTTCTCTTTTTTATGGAATCAGGGTGTAACCAATTTTCAAGGTCTTTATAGATTTTATTAGATTATCAATTGGAAATAGCACTCTAGTAGTCTTTGGGTTCCTTTCATCTTATAGGAGTTCTTTTACCACCTGCAATGTGACATTGCTAGTTTTGAGACATAAACATTAAGCACGGTTATATTCTTAGCTCTTAGGTTTTATTGTCCTGTCTTCAAGATGCTTTTAGCATTTCTGTTCGGTTCATTTGTGCAAAATTTGTCTTTTATCTTTCTGGTTGTTGTGAAATTGAATTAGGTGTCTTTGTACTTCATACTGCTTCTGTATGAGTTATAATAAGAACATGAATGCATCTTTTATTGTAAGCTGACATTCTCTTAAGTGTTGCTGCCTAAAAGAACGTCAAAGTCAACATAGGGGCCTTTCTCTCATCTTCATCACTTTAATCCTTACTATATCTTGATTCTTGACTAAGAAAGATAAAGGATTTCACTTGAGCTCCATAACTTCAAAGGAGCTATGTTGTCAAGTACTCTATCTTATCCAATTCCTCACAGTACTTTTAGATCCATTTTAAGTAATTAGTTTCCCGAAAGAAAGCTGTATTCATAAATTATTTTTCTGGTAATTTTGTCGTTTGTCTTTATAGAGATTATTCCTGATAGCTCATGCAGTTAAATTTTCTAATTCCTTACAGGCAAATCATCGCTTCACAATAACCATGCAAAGACGCATTTATGGTCATGCAACTGATGTTGCAATTCGCCCACTGAATGAGGAAAAAGCTGTCCAAGCTGCTGCCGATCTTCTTGGGGAACTCTTTGTGTTTTCGGTATTAATTTCTTCTTGATTGTCTACCAAAAAAATGGTATTAAAGGTTGATTTCTTTTCATACATAAGCGCATTTTTATCTCCACATTGGCCTGTGCTTGTGTCTAATTTGTGCCGTCCATCTGCGTGCACTTAAACAGTCAGTCGAATGTAGATGCTTGGCTGGTTATGATAACCACAACATTCTGATACTCGTGTCTGTTTTGTGATTTTTGCACAATCTTTACGTTCACTCGCATATATTACTTCTATCTGGAAAAGAAGTTGATTTTTATACCGAATATTAAGGTTTGCATTTGACGGATTTAAACATCATTTTTCTTGATAAACTTTTCACAATGACAAAAAATTTACTCTATGAAGTTTAGTATTGGAAAATCTTCCAAAAAATTGTGTTCACGTGAGTTCACTTATCAAAAATTAAAATAAAATTATGTCCAAGTGTGTCCAAAACATTAACATATGCCAGAAATAATTTCAACAAGTGCAATATAACTCTCATTTCCAGAAGCAGGGAGAATATTTTTTCTAGTTTCTACTTTGGCAATAGAAATTTATGCTGCTTATATTATTGTACAACTCCTATCTCGGATTATTTTGATTCTAAATTCCTAATAGATGCATCATAGTTATGAGTAGATGCCTCACATGGGTCTGACGTGCTTTCCGCTGTAAATGCGATTATTTTAAATTGTACAATGCTAGTTTTAATATTTTTTAATTAAAATTTAAGATCTCTACTTTCGTATAGGTTGCAGGAGCAGCTGTTATATTTGAGGTCCAAAGAAGTTCTAGATCAGAAGCAAGAAAGGAGGAACTGCGCAAACAGGAAGTAGAGGTTCAATATATATATTGTTTGTATATATAAAACACTCCTTGCTGTATATGGAAAAACCTATTAAATGCTGTACTCTTTGCTTTAAAATATAGTAAAAAATGATAAACCAGTACTTTAATCATTAATGAGTGGTGGTGCTCTTTTTGGCAAATGCTCCACTTTGTACAAGTATTTCATAACATAATGGCCCATTTCTTGTCTTTCTCATGGCTTTAAAGAAAATAGCGATCACCTTAGGTCCTTAATACATTGAAATAGCGGACGATATCAATTTAGAATAATATTATAGATGTATCTTTGGAGTAAAGGTGTTTTGTTGAAAATTTGAATGTAAAAAATTGGAAAGAAAAAGAAATTTCTGTGTTTGTCTGAATATCAGCAGTGACATTATTTTGGCTATGTTTTGTGTGCTTAATCGTTTAGTGCCTTGTTCCTTTTCTCTCCCTTTAATTGGACACACATGTTGACATATTGTATCATGCACCATTGGCCACAAGTACAAATTGTGATTAACTTTATTTCCAACTTTTGTTTTATCTGTTTTCCAGTTCTAGTTTTTAGTTGCTTACATCAATCTCAGAAGCTTAATTAATCATGAGCTCAATAATCCCTAATCTCATTGGCAATGTCTGAGGCGTGACGAAAGTTTGTCCTTGCTTCTTTTTAATATATATTAATTTCAAAATTCTTTTCCAGTAAGGGATTTGTCCAAGTTTAAGTAATAAGAACTTCATATAAGGTTTACAATATGCGTTGTTTCTTCTTTGGTGATTGTAGTAGCAGGTTGTGAGTCACTGTTGGCAAAATATGTATGCTTTATCTTGTCAGTAGTGATATTCAAGGATCCTCTATCATCCATTTTAGGCATTGAAGCAGCAAGATGACGATCTAGCAAGAGAGGTTGAGCTCCTTAAGCAAAAGATAACGGAACTGGAGGAACTAGCCAAAGGACGAGGACTCTGAGGAATTTTCAACTTGTGGCAGGCTCATGGTCCTCAAGGCTATCCAGTAAAACCTATTTGATCACTCTGCTGGAATTCTTGCCTCTATTAGTATGACCCTATAACAAGGGTTTCTGGTACTTACTTTTTTGTTTAAAGAATCATCTAAGCATTCGCTTCCTGCGGGTGGTTGTGCTTAGACTTCATTAGTTTCAAATGTACTTGATACCAAATGGAACCTAATGGAATGAAATTGATGACCTTCTGCAAAGCATCTCGGATTCTGTTTGAAATTCTTGAGCGTTGATTCAAACTTCAGCTTCATCTGTATGAGCCAAAACCTTCATATAATGCCCCAGCTAGTACATAAGAATAGGCACTTTTCTTAAGTTTTCAAGGACCCTTCCCGGCATAAAAATAAACATGTTTCTTTTTCTGAAATTATTGGGTGTATAGAGGAAGGACCATAATGTTGCGGGAATGCAAATCTATAAAATGTTTTCCATACATACAAACCTTGAACTTTGGGCCAAGGAAACACCATTTGGTTTATTGAAAAAATTCCAACAATATTAAAAAATTGTTATTTTCACAAGTCTTTTTAACAGTTTTAACTATCAAAAGTTCCCACTGTTACTCACATGACTAATAAGTGGGTCTCGTATTCATATTCATATGAGAGACGGGTTTTGTAGAACTATCAAAAAGACTCATGAAAATAGCATTTCGTTATATAATATTCATAATTTACTTCTAGTCTCGAATTAAAATTTTAAATTTCTAATATATTATTTATCTCACTTGACCCGGTTGTAACGGTACAAAACATAGGAAATGTTATTTTTTCTTATTAAATTCACAAAATCTTCTCACATAAATAACTCAGTTCACGGTCATGTGAGAGGTAGTTTGCATAAATAATAACTCGGTTTACAGTCATGTGAGAGATACATAATAATTCGGTTTACAGTCATGTGAGAGATATTTTGCATAAATAATAACTCGGTTTACAATCTTTAGCATTTTAGCCTTGTGAAAAAGTCAAATTATTCAATAAATAAGATAATATAATTTACAACTAGGGACTATCTCAAATAATGTGTATATGTTTTGCAACCTAAAATGTTGGTACCTTTGGCGTGACTAGCTAATTAATATAATTCTGTAACGAGGGGTGGAAAAAAAACACATAAGCATGGCAAAAAAATATGCCAAAGTAACTCAACAAAACTAGAAGCATGACTAACTCCTTCGTAACTGATTAGTGCATTTATAGAGTGCCAGAGTAGAACAAATTTTGGTAACAAAAAGCAATACAGAAAGAATAAGTAGTTGAAATAATGGAGAAGATAATCTGCATTAATTCTGCAGGTACGGTTGCTTTAGTTTGTTTTAAACCTTCCTTTCTTTATCCCTATTAGTATATATCATCATCTTCATCATGTATATTCCTTCCTCCTTTCCCTTGAGATCTTTTGTCTAGTTATGTTATGAAATGCAATTATGATATAAACCATTTTGATTCCTTTTCATCTTTCAATTTTGTGGGTAGAATATAAGCATATTTTTCTTCTGTTTTAACTGCAGCAGCAAATTATAGACTAGAACTGTTGTGATACATAACAGCTGAAAATGGATCCTCCCACCTTTCACATAGCAATGTACCCCTGGTTTGCTCTAGGCCACCTTACTCCTTTCCTCCAACTATCTAATAAACTAGCCGAAAAAGGTCACAAAATCTCCTTTATCCTCCCTACCAGAACTCAACTTAAATTGCAGACTTTCAACCTCCTCCCTGACCTCATCACCTTTGTCCCAATCACAGTTCCCCACGTCGACGGCCTCCCTCATGGCACAGAGACCACTTCCGATGTGCCTGCACCATTACATTCTCTTGTTATGACCGCTATGGACAGGACTCAAAAAAACATTGAGATTCTGCTTCATAATTTGAATGTGGACATTGTATTCTTTGATTTTACTCATTGGATGCCCGGTTTGGCACGCCGTTTAGGCATCAAGTCCTTGCACTACAGCATCACCTGTCCAGGAACAACAGCATTTGCTTTATCCCTAGCTCCGCGAGTTCATGAAAACAATGCAAAAGAAGCTGAAGATTTCCCATTATTGTCCATCAAGCTCCATGTCCATGAGGCCATAGGCTTTGCTGCAGGATCAACTGAAAATTTTGGAAGGGGCATCAAAATATTTGACCGTCTACTTATTAGCTTAAAGGAATGTGATGCCTTGGGATTTAGATCATATCGAGAACTTGATGGACCTTCTTGTGACTTTCTTGAAAGCTATTTCCAAAAGCCGGTTATGCTTTCTGGACCACTAATACCAGAGCCACCAAACTCTAGTTTGGACGAAAAATGGGTTAAGTGGCTAGCTAAATTTGAGCCAGGATCGGTCATATACTGTGCTTTTGGAAGTGAGTGCACCTTAAAGAAGGAGCAGTTTCAAGAACTGCTATTGGGTTTTGAGCAAATGGGGATGCCTTTCTTGGCAGTGCTGAGACCCCCACTAGGGGTTGAGTCCGTTGAGGCCGCCATTCCTCGAGGATTTAATGAGGGAGTTGGGGAAAGAGGGGTGGTTCATGAGGGGTGGATTCAGCAACAACTGATACTAGAACATCCAGCAGTTGGATGTTTTGTTACACATTGCGGCGTGGCTTCTTTGGTGGAGGCATTGATGAATAAGTGCCAGTTAGTGCTGTTGCCGCAGGCGGCAGGGGATCAAATTATTCAGGCCAGGATCATGAGTACCATTTTGAAGGTTGGGATTGAAGTGGAGAAAGGAGAAGAAGATGGGTTGTTTACGAGGGACAGCTTGTGCAAGGCGGTGAGGACTGTGATGGAAAAAGATAATGAGGTGGGGAAGGAGGTTCGATCCAACCGGAGCAAGATAAGAGAGTTCTTGTTGAACAAAGAGATGGAATCCTCTTATATTAACAGTTTTTGTGAGAAAATTGAGAACCTAGTACTAGGAAGGTAGGAGTAGCTAGGAGGATGATTACTATTTGAATTATCATATGCTTTCATTCCCCAAGTATATATCTATCTAGTATATTGTGTTTTTCCGTATTCATCTGCCTTTCTTTCTAGCAAAGCAACTACGCAGTATATAGTTCGGTTATGTGGCCCATTTGGTGGTGGAGCAATCCGATGTGTTGGGATGAAATACTTTATAGTGTGTGTGTGTGTGTGTGTCTATATATATATATATATATATTAAAATAGTGCTTAATTACACAATTGTATAAGTGATTTTGAAAAAAATAAAAGATTAAATTATATACAAGTGTTTGTCATGAATTTTTTAATTTTTTTCAACAATTTAAATACAAATTTATAAGCTGTGTTTCAATCTTAAGTGTTGCGCCAAAAACATAAATTTTCTATTTCTTCTTCAAGTGTTTTTTTAGCCGAAATCCCTACTCACTAAAAACAGAGAGTTAACCAATACCAAAATGTTTCCACACTTGAAAAGTGCTTTTACACCACCGCCCCGCTCCACCAAACAAGATCTAAACATAGGTTGGCCACTTCAAATTTCACCACCACAGTTTCAGCAACATGAAACATCTTAGGACTTGGGAGTAAGAATTATAAGATGAATTCTAAAGTTATATCTCTAGTTTTCTGCATATTTGTGCAGACTATCATTAGTCATTACCATGAGCTTCCTTCCATACGAAGCATGATCCTTGAATAACTAAGAATAAGAATTTTTACATTCTACTGTCATTGGCTAAAGTATTTATATTCACCATCTTTGTCTGAATAAATAGTATTGACATTATTAATACTTGAGCATTCGGCTCACTGCTCACCGAAGCTTGAAAAGATGCTCAATAACTACACAGGTTCATCTACAATCCCGTACAAGCAAAATACCGTCCGTCAGTAGAGCCACTTGAGAAAACCTTAGTCATTCACAGCTCGTCTCAATCTTACCATGCTCATTCATCAATATGGTCTATTGAGGATGAGCCTTAACGTCACCTCACCAGCTCCTGTGCAAGAGTGGCCTTTGTTCACTATCTCATGCGACTCTTCCTTTTTCAAAGTCCCCTGAGCTGCCTGTTGATGCACCCTCTTTCTCTTGAGCTTGATCAGGTTCAATAAGCTCTTCTGTTAATTTCTCAATGCTACGCACTACTACGCCTACCTGTTGTTCCATTCCTTCATTCTTGGCTCCTTCATGGGTAACCTCCTTGACTTCATTAGGTCTGTCAGCCTCATTTACTTCAGTTTGACACTCCGCCAAACCTTCTTGCTTTGTCTGCCCAGTTTCATCAATAGTCTCCCCAGGAATATGAGATACTCCACCTCCTTGTTCTTCCCTTCTATCATGTTCAGTTACTTTGTCGAAGGCCTCAACCTTTTCAGAATGTTTGACCTCGTCCTTTGCTCGAGTTTGGGACATCCCAACAGGTTCTTCTGTTTTCAGTTCAATAAAATCTGAAGTCTCAATGGCCTGCAATAATCTACCTCCTAGTTCTTCCTTTCTCTCATATTCAATTGCTTCCTGTAAGATCTCGGCTTTTTCAGAAGGCTCAGAATCCTCTTTTGCTCGAGTTCGGCACTGTTCAACAGGAAGCTCTTCCTCCCTCTGCCCAATCTCAACTGTAGCCTCTGCACCAGCGTGCAATACTCTGCTTCTCTGCTGTATCCTTCTGTCATGAGCATTTTCTCCCAAGAGGACCTCCTTGACTTCTTCTGAAGGTTTGGCCTCCTCTGCCTGAGTTTGGCACTGCTCGCCAAGAAGCACGTCCTTTGTCTGCCTAATTTCAAGTGCAGTCTCCACAATGGCATGCAATAGTCCACTTTCCTGTTGTTCACTTATCTCATGTACAATTGCTTCCTGGAAGACCTCAGCCAGTTTAGAAGGTTCAGACTCCTCCTTCGATTGAATTTGGCGCTGCTGAACAGGAAGCTCTTCCAATGTCTGCCCAACCTCAACTGTACACTCAGAACCAGTCTGCAGTACTCTGCCTCCTTGCTCCGTTGTAGCATGAACATTAGCTCCTTCGAAGACCTCCTCAGCCTTTTCAGAAGTCTTAGAATCCGCTTTTGCTAGAGTTTGACGCTGCTCAAAAGGAAGCTCTTCCAACCTCTGCCCAACCTCACCTATAGTCTCCACACAAGCATGCAGGACCACCTTGACCATTTCAGAAGGCTCAGAATCCTCTTTAGTTTGAATTTGACACTGCTCAATAGGAAGCTCTTCCACTATCTGCCCAATCTCAACTGCAGTTTCTGCACCAATATTCAGGGAGACCTCGACTTTTTTAGAAGGTTCAGACTCCAATTGAGGTTGGCGCAGCTGAACAGGGAGATCTTCCAATGTCTGCCCAACCTCAACTGTACTCTCAGAACCAGTCTGCAGTACTCTTCCTCCTTGCTCCGTTGTATCATGAACATTAGCTCCTTCGAAGACCTCCTCAGCCTTTTCAGAAGGCTTAGAATCCGCTTTTGCTAGAGTATGACACTGCTCAATAGGAATCTCTTCCGATCTCTCCCCAACCTCACCTATAGTATCCACACCAGCATGCAAGACCACCTCAACCATTTCAGAAGGCTCAGAATCCTCTTTAGTTTGAATTTGACACTGCTCAATAGGAAGCTCTTCCACTATCTGCCCAATCTCAACTGCAGTTTCTGCACCAATATTCAGGAAGACCTCAACTTTTTTAGAAGGTTCAGACTCCTCCGATTGAATTTGGCGCTGCTGAACAGGAAGCTCTTCCAATGTCTGCCCAACCTCACCTGTACTCTCAGAACCAGTCTGCAGTACTCTGCCTCCTTGCTCCATTGTCTCAAGAACGTTAGCTCCCTGGAATACCTCAGCCTTTTCAGAAGGCTTAGAATCCGCTTTTTCTAGAGTTTGACACTGCTCAATTGGAAGCTCTTCCCATCTCTGTCCGACCTCACCTACAGTCTCCACACCAGCATGCAAGACCACCTTGACCATTTCAGAAGGCATAGAATCCTCTTTAGTTTGAATTTGACACTGCTCAATAGGAAGCTCTTCCACTATCTGTCCAATCTCAACTTTAGTTTCCGCACCAGTATTCAGGAACTCCTCAACCACTGAAGAAGGTTCAGGCTCCTCTTTTGCTCTAGTCTGCAATTGCTCAAGAGGGGGCTCTTCCAATCTTTGCCCAATCTCAACTGAAGTCTCTGTAACAGCATGCAGGACCTCCTCGACTATGTCAAAAGGCTTGGTCTGCTCTTCTATAGTTTGACATGGTTCAATAAGAAGCTGTTCCGTTGTCTGCCTAATTTCACCTACAGTTTTCACGATGGAATGCAATACTCCATCTTCCGGATGGTCCCTTCTATCATGTTCAGTAGCTTCCTCGAAAACCTCCTTGATAATCACATCAGCTTTGGCTTCCTTTGCTTCAGTTTGGCACAGCCCAACAAGTATTTCTTCTGTTGTCTGCCCAAATTCAGCTATTGACTCTGCACCAGTATGCAATACTCTGCCTTCATTTTGCTCCCTTATCTCATGAGCAGTTGCTCCCTGGAAGACCTGAACTTTTTCTGAGGGAATGACTTGCTCTATTCGAGTTTGGCACTGCTCAACAACAAGCTCCTCCGTCAGCCCAAATTCAGATGCAGTCTCCCCAACAACATGAAATACCCCACCTTCCTTGTATTCGCTTCTTTCAGGTTCAGTTACTTCCAGGACCTCAACTCTCTCATTAGGTTTGGCCTCTGCTTGAGTTTGGCAATGCTCAACATTAATCTCTTCTGTTGTCTGCTCAATTTTAGCTAGAGTCTCGCCAGGGGAATGGAATACTCCACCTTCCTGTTGTTCCATTCTCTCATGTTGAACTGTTTCCTCAAAAACCTCCTCGACTTTCTCAAAAGTTTTGGCCTCGTCTGCTTGAGTTAGACTCTGCTCAACAAGAAGCTCATTCTGTGTCTGCCCAATTTTGGTTGTAGTCTCTTCAGTGGCATACACTACTTCCCCTCCATGTTCCCTTCTTTCAGGTTCACTTGCTTGCTGGAAGCCCTCCTCCTCTGCTTGTGTAAGGCATTGCTTCACAAGAAGCTCTTCCATTGTTTGCCTAATTTCAACGGTAGCGTCCCTAGTAGCTTCCAATACTCCGCTTCCCTGTTGTTCCTTTTCCTTGCGTTCATTAGTTACTCCATCGCAGACCTCTTTGATTTTTTCAGAAGGTTTGGCTTCTTCCCCATCTATAGTGCCTCCTGCCACAGGATCATGCCTTTCCTCAGTTGTTTCAGGAACCCCTTTTTCATCCTGCCAGACCTGCACCATTCAAGAGTCACAAGATCATTGGAAAAAATGAGATCATCATTTGAATGGATGCAATTGCAGCTGATGAACAAAATGTATGTTTGTTTCAAGGTGATATGAGATATCTTTGACATTCTAAATAGTAATAAAGGATATCGAGCATACAATGTTCAAACTACCATCAGAAGCCTCTGCAAGATCGTCAAAGAATGAAACATCAAAAAACCCAGAGCAACAATCAACAGTGAGAGATGTGAGCCAAGAATATCACTCAGCTGTATATTTATTTACTTACAGCATCAAAGACCAGGGAAGAAACTAATGTGCATAATCATCTAACGGATTGCCATAAATTGTAGCCAATAACTGTGCTTCTAATTGGTTCCATTGATAGATGTTTGAGAATATTCTGCAGTTATTAATATTACCTTCTCTCTGAACTCTTCTTGCTTGCTGCACTCCTCCAGCATTGTTTGTGTTTGGCCCACCCCAACAAGGAGCTCCTCCTTCGCTTCCCCAATTTCTGCCATGGTCTCTATGATGACATGCAATCCTCCGCCCACATGATCCCTCTTCTCATTTTCAATTGCTCCCTGGGACACCTCCTCTACCTCTTCAGAAGATTCGGGCTTGCTCTTCTCTATAATGCCTGTTTCGGATAGCTGATGATTTTCCTCCATATATTCAGGACCCCCTTCTTCAACCTGCGCAGGTCCAGAATGGGAAAATGGGAAATCTGTAGACATGCAGTTTTGTTCAATAATATCATGTAGTATAGAGAAATTAAGCTTCCACTTTTCCAAGAACGTCTATCAGTAAAATATGAAGAATATTGCCAAACAGTTTTCTGGTATATCACCTCCGGCTTGAATTCTCCTTGATCTCTATACTCTGATCTACCTTTGTATCCACCCTCCTTAACTTGTGTTTGGCTCTGCCCAACTTCAGTTACAGCGTCTCCAATGGCATGCGACTGAACCCCCTGGTGTTCCCTTCTCTCATGGTCAGCTGCTCCCTTGAAAGCCTCCACAACCTCTTCAGAAGGTTTGGTTTCTCTCTCCTTCATTAAGCTTTCTACTTCTGCAAAATCATGCTTTAGCTCCAAGGTTTGGGGAGACACATTTTCACCCTGTTCCATTCAAATAGATTAGTATAGAGTTCAAGAACAACGTTGGGAAGAATAAAGAAATAGTGCTCAAAGGTGAAATGAGATCTTGACATCCTAAATATTAATGCTGGAATGGACAATGAACATCCAATTGTCAAATTAAAATGCACACATAAAATGCTCCCTCTTTAAGATTGTAAAAGCGTTGAAATGCCAAAGATAAAAAGCATCAGGCAACTGGTGGACAGATATCTGCCACTAATTTACAGCATCAACCGATGTAATACTTAAAAGCTAATTTATATCTCAACTCAAATATATTCTGTTCAATAACATGATAGTGGCTAATGAAGCGGTATTTACTTTTAACATCACGAAATGTCATTACAACCTAACAAGGTAACATTCCCAATATAACATTCTCAGGTAATGAAATAGCAAGAAGACACCACTTAAATTAATTGGAGCAGCCAAGCAGATATGGCATGAGCCACAAGGCCCACAACTATAGTGTTGATCAACCCAGGGATGGATATGTGCTAATCATAGAAACAGGAGTAGAGAAATCAGCAGTTTGACCAAAACACTACAGGTTTCTTAAATGACTTGCAAAAGACTAGTTTCTAAGCAAAAGCTTCCACACAATGTAGAATGTACCAAACTCATCTTACTGGTTAAACCCCACTGATAGCCTTCAAGGGATCCATTGAGCTCTATATTAATTTGAGAAAAACACTAAAGGTTCTTTAAAACGGTTTTTTAAAGCCTTGTTTCAAAGCACAAGATTCGACATTAAGACTTGGTTTGAAAGTATAAATATTCTACCACATAAGCCAACACTGTCTCCGTGACCAGGGAGAATTTCCTTGCTATTAACTTAAATAAAAAGGAACTGCATAAAAGGTAATCCCATGTGTGTCTTGCTTATGAAAACTGCTGATTACTTGGTTAACATAACCAATTTGATTATTAAAGGATTTTCCTACCTGAAAAGTAAGATGACCACACGATGGCATCCAGGATACTACTTCATGGGGCTGAAATAATGAAACAGAACTTTGACAAATAACTATTTCCAGAAGAACTAGAAGGTTTAGTTCTAACTTTTCCAAGATAAGGTGAGGAAAGCTTCATGTAGTTTGTCCCAGGTTTACATATAATTTGCAACCTTAACTAGAAGTTTTTTCACTTTCAAAAAGTTAAGGAGGTCAATTGACCCATAAGCAAAAAAGTAGCTGCACCCATGACCTGAGCATGCCAAGAATGTAAAGAAAACTCCATAATATACTGATCACCATTTTGAGGTCTCAATAGCGAGGCCAACAGAACAAAAATCTATATTGAGTTCTTAGCATAAATCAAGGTACTTAGTGTCTGGCACTCGAGACCTATTTCTAGTGCTTTTAGTTTGAACAGAAAGATCTTAATTTAAATATTCAACTCAAAATACCAAAACATATTTGACTATATCAGCGTAGATTTCTACCGACATCTTAAAAAGGTAAGAGTCTTCAGTTTTGCATACGAAATTTTACCTTTGATTCAGATGATTCGTTGGCTTCAAATTCTCTCTTGACCTCTGACTTTTCCGCAGCTGCATAATCCTTCACATTGTCTTCTGGTGCAACTACAGCATGAACTCTGGAACCCAACTTCTCACCAGAATACTCTTTAGAAATATTCCCATCACTCATAACCTTCTTCACAACCAACGATTCCTCTTCTAGAAATCCTACAACACCATCCGCATCACTGTTCAGCACATCTGTCACGCCTGCCACATTGTCAGACATATATTCTGCACCCGAACTTCTTACATCTTTTCCCTTTTGATCCCTAGCTTCCTTCTCTTCATAGCTATGCACACTTTCTCTGATTTCCACCATTGCATCGTTCACTTCCACCAGCTTCTCTTCAGTATAACTCACCACTTTTGCAGTAATATCCACTACACTATCCTTTGCTTCCGTAGAGTTCTCACCTACATAGTGAACAGCTGTCCCATTATCATCCTTACTCTTTAAAGATTCCTCAATAGATTTATCAGGCACAGCAATGTTCTGAACAAAATCAGCAGCATTCCTGAGACTCTCAGGTTTGTGAACTTTGGGAGTTGGAGTGGCAGATCCATCATGAAGAGGTTTTATCACCTCCTCCACCTTTTCACCACCTCCCTTCTCAGATGGACTTGCAATCTTTCCAAGATCAGAAACCTGATCAGTTCCTAAAGTTGAGGATGCTGCGTTGGATTTATCATCAGAACTTTGGGTCATGGTCATTGTTTCCGAGTTCGACAAAGCTGAACACTTTCTCTCTTGCAGACTTTGATTCTCAGTGACATCAGTATTGGTATCACTCAGTGTAGGTCCACCCAGGTCGTCATCAGCACCAATTCTAGTATCAGTAAGTTGCTCCGAAATTGTAGTACTCGAAATGAGGACATCAACACTTCTTTTACCTTCAGACTTGCTAAATTCTGGGTTTGACGTAACAATTACACCCAAAGGAGCCTTTATCATCTCTTCTACCTTTTCACCACCTTCCTTCCCAGATCGCGTTTCACGCATTCTAATTGGAAGGTCAGACACTGGAGCAGTTCCTAAAGTCGACAATTCTGAATAGGTTTTACTATCTGAACTTTGGGTCACACTCACTTCAAGGAATGAAGGTTTGGACACGCCTATTAGTTCATCCCCAGGTTCACTACTTAAAGACTGACATATTTCAGTTTCTGATGATTGATTATCACCTGTAACCTCCTTTATTGCAGGAGAAACATCTTTTACTCCAGCGTTATGAATTTCTTTTCCGGCCGGATCTTCACTACATTGACAATCCTCAATTTTTGTGGACAATATAGCATCCCCTAAAATCATTGCATCAAGTCGATTGTCTTTTATTTTGGAAGATTCCTTATCTCGAGACATGGCTGCTACATGTATTGACCCTGATGAGCTTGTTCCTTGCTTGTTTTGGGCAGATTGATATGATTCCCCAGTTACAACTGAATCCAGACCAGCAAAACCAAGAGAGGTCTGGACATTACTATCTTCTGCCTGGATGAGATTCATCAATTTCTGAGCTTCATTCTGTTGCTTGCTTCTCGTGACAATAGCTTTTCTCCCGGTTGATACTCTGGATTTTTTTTCTGGTGGTTCAATTGATGTTGGCTCCTGATCACCTGATTTATCAGGAACAACAGTACTTGCAGCATCCTGCTTCCTTCCCCTGCGCCGTGGTGCCTCACCTTCACTTTGAGCTTTACGCCCTCTCCCTTTAAGTTGCTTGGGTAGAGAATGGGAAGGAGGGACAGACTGAGGGCCAAGTGGTACAGAAGGGAATGGAGGGTTTGGTTGAGAACTAGGGTCAGTCCCCACGCTAATAGATTGAGAGTCGGGAGGAACAGGAACCATTTGAGGGGTTGGCTGAGAACCAGCAGTCCCAACACGAAGATCTTGTGTGTGGTCACTAGTTCCTGTCAGGATAGAAGAACTAGAGAAAATAGGAGAGCTGGAGACTTGTGTCTCCTGTGATTCTACACTCAGTTTGACGGTTCCAGATGAAGGTGAGAGAACTGGAACAAGTGAAAGTGTACTTGTTTCCTTACCAACATCTTTTGCAGGAACCAAACAAGAAATAGTATCAGGACCCGAGGCAAATTGTAAATTAGAAACTATTTCTCCCTTTGACCCCATGGTTGAATTGTCGGTTCCAGAAGGTGCTGGAAGAACTGGAGCCGCTGATAATACCGTACTTGGTTTTCTTCCCCTTCGCCGTGGTGTTTCTCCTCCACATTTAGCCTTTCGACCTCGTCTTTCATCTGGAATGGGTACGGAAGGGCAGGGAATAGTAGTTGACTGAATGCCAGGAGAAGCAGAAGGGAGAGTAGCAGTTGCCTGAGAGCTGGGAGTACTCAATATACCAAACTGATGGATTGTTCCAGTAACACTTCTCATACTGCTAGAACTAGTTAATGATTCAGGACCAGGTGCCACTGAACAGATTGAAACTGTTCCTCTTTGAGACCCCACATCCATATAGATGGCTCCAGAAGGTGCTGTAACAACCATTTGAGATGGAAGGATTTGTGTTGTTGCTCTTTTTGGCCTTCCACGGCCCCGCTTAGACGGTGGTGTTACCTCTTTGCTCTGTTGTGGTGGCTGCAGAAGAGGAGGTTGTGCTGGCTGCGGAAGAGAGAGTTGCACTGGTTGCTGAAGAGGAGATTGTGCTGACTTCACGGGTGGAGGTTGTGCAGACTGCACGGGAGGAGGTTGTGCAGACTGTACCTGAGGAGATTTTGCTGACTGCATCACAGGGGGTTGTGCTGACTGCACGGGCGGGGGTTGTGCCGACTGCACGGGCGGGGGTTGTGCCGACTGCACGGGCGGGGGTTGTGCCGACTGCAGGGAAGGAGGTTGTGCCGACTGCAGGGAAGGAGGTTGTGCCGACTGCAGGGAAGGAGGTTGTGCCGACTGCAGGGAAGGAGGTTGTACGGACTGCAGGGAAGGAGGTTGTACTGATGGCTTAGGAGGTTCTGTGGGCTGGTAGGATGATACCATTGTCTCTGTTTTAACAGTTAGCTTGAGAGACTCGCCTGCAACCATTGGCAAGACCATTTCTTTAACTTCGCCCTTCAGTTTGGGGGATTGAGGTGACTCGACTTGACACATCTTTTCAAATTCATCTTCTGTCCATTGCTCTTCATAGGAACGCACCTACATAAAGGACAAGAATATTTTATACATTCTTTTTTAGAAAGAAAACAAACATTTTAAAAAAAAACATACTTCTAGAACATCAATGCTTTGTGGATAGAAGTTATAATGAACCAACCTCTCTTGCTCGTTTTCCCCTTCCATAATGTTGAGTATCAAGGCCCCCAAGATATTCATTCTTCCTCTTTACTCCCACATTAGATACCACCGCAGGAGTTGGTGCATCAGATATCTTCATTGCTTCACAAAACGGTTTTAAGTCATCATCCGTGAGTAGCCGAGAAGGTAGAGCAAGTACAGGCTCAGAACCATTTGTCCCATGTCCTAATTCCAACTTCCATGCTGCCTGCAAATTAAGATCTTGTTAAGTCGATCTTATAGAAAAGCAATAATCCATCATTTCGAGGCTAATCATGTAGCCTGAAGGAACATAACCAGCCTGCACACAAAGGGTAGTTTGTATACCATCTCTTCTTCTTGCCTGCTTCTGTCTACTGACTCGAATATATCAATCTCCGACTCACTGCCACCACAGAACGTATCAGTAGAAGAACGGGTGCCATAGAAAATATCAGCAGAATTTCCAAATTGAAAATAGCACTCCCTCCATTACACTTTGATTGTCATGGTTCATAACCATGTTTGTAGCATGGACTTTAAGACATTCAAAAAACTCATTTCGAAATAACATTTTGAAATATCAGTTTTTTCCTAATTTTTTCTTTAGCGTCTAAGTGCGATCCGGAAAAGAAGATATTTAAAATAGTATATCTAAATAGTCAATGGCACATCTAAAACTCTGTGCCACCAACATAGTTTTGAACAATGACATTCAGAGTGGAACGGAGGGAGTAATAAGGAGAAACTATATATTAGATTCACAAGTTTAGATGCAAGAAAAGCAAGGGTTATATTACAGAAAAGCAACATTAAACAGCCATATGTTGTGAGCACAGCTTGTGAATTAAACAAGTTCATCGTAGAATCTATCTGCCAAGAAAAAGCCTTGAGCTTGTACAAAACCCTAATATATCTGATTTGGCTAAACTAAGGATTACCCCAATCTTTCCATTTTCCAAGTCGATCAAACTCATTCATTCGTAGAGCTATTTACCCCTCTGCCTTTACACTCGAGGGCCAATCTCCTTCCGGCCCGAGGAAACCTTTGACACCTCCGTTACCTTTTGGGAGGCCTACACCCTATAGAATCCCTTGGCCCGTAGGTCCTAACACAAGGTTAGAATTCTAGCTCTTTCAGAGTGGTATCTCACTGATGGCTAGGGCCTCCGAAAGGAGGCCTAAATTGTAGTTGACACCTTTTACTTATTAACCCATTAGACTTTAAAAATACAATTGTCCAATTCAACTAATTAATATTTTGAAATTGCACCATTCTACTAAAAAAAGATGCAATTAACAATTGGATGATCCAAAAGATGCAAAAGAAAAAATTGAAATAAATGAGGAATATAGAGTGAAGATGAAGCCCCTAATTTCACTGGAGAAGAAAAAAGGAGAAGCAAAGGCTAATTTAAAAAAAAAATTAAAAAAAAATAAGAGGAAGATAGAAAACCCATAAGAAGCCCCAGTTTCATCTCCCTAACCCTAAAATTGGCAAATACTCTACAAGTTTTGAGCTTGGATTTAATTTTTTCTTTCTTTTTTCTCTCTCGAAAGTTTCCAGTAACCATGAACTAGGGGGATGGTAGCGCCGACTCCTCCGTTCTCCATCTCCGTCGGTTACATCTCTATCAGCATGCCTTCTTCCTTTCTTTCTTTTTTTTTCCCTTTCTTTTTTCCCATTTTGGTCGTGGCTATTGAATTACAATATATTTTAAAAATCATGCCACTATTATTTCATCAATTAAATTTTTAATTCATGATATAAGACTAAGTCAACTGCATAGAATTTGCCCGAGTCTTTTTTATTTTCTTTTTCCTTTTCTTTTACCCGCCACGTGTAAAAATATTTAAAACAATTTAACGACCGTTCAATTTTTTTTAACGGGTGATGTAATTTCAAAATTATAATTAGTTGAATGGGGCAATTGCATTTTTTAGAAGTCTAGTGGGCTAATAAGTAAAAAGTGCCAACTTCAATGGGATAATCCTTAGTTTAGCCTCTCTGATTTTAGGGCACCGTCTTTTAAAATTATTATATATAAACAAATTATTATTTATATGATGTAATACAGCTTGGAAGGAACAGCTTCCATAAGGCAGGCTGTGAGTGCAGTCGGATTTAGATAAAGCAGAATAGCAAAACTTGATTGCCTGCATAACCCCAAGTTCAGGGAGCAAAATAAGAAAGTTAATGCTCTCCTAAACATGCAATGTTGGACCTATTGTGTACTCATTCTCATTTCTCAACCACACAGACAGTTCAAAAGGAAATGCAACAGAAATTAGACAAAGGCATCTCTGAATAACACATAAGAACAATCTGAAACAAAATAATATGATACTAAAAAAACCATATACCTGCGGGCTATGAGATCATTTAAAGCATCGTCATGTAAAACAGGTGCAACTTCCTCTTTCTTAGACTCTCGCAGAAGGGATTCCAAATATTCTCTCCGGTCTTCTGCACTGTGAGAATATAGCAGAATCGATTTAGTACAAGCTCTGCAACAGCTGGGAAAATATAACAAAATCAAGTTATATAACATTACCTTGTGTTATTGTCAAAGAAGCCAGCAGTAATGCTCTGATTAGCAACTCCAAGTTTATGCTCAGCTGCAGCTCTAACTTGTTCCTCCACAGTTTGGACCTTATTTACAGTAGTTAAAAAAAATCAATAAAACCTGAATCTGAAAATTTTATAGTAATCACCAAGAAGGACAAAATTGGTAGTGTTACATTTTTTAACAAAGTCTAATTAAAATAAAAATAAAAATAATAAAATAAGCCATGATCTTAAAAAATATGTATTTTAATAGTGTGTCATTTGAATTCGGAGGGAGGGATTAAAAAGCTTTTGAATGGAGAAAGAACTTTTTATTAGTAGAAGAGAGAACAAGTGGAACCTAAAAACAACATACATATAAAAGTTCAGCCTTCCGATCTCTACAAATCAGACACAGAAAAAATGCCCCTAAGTTCCCACAGCAAAAGCTCACAGCGAAACAAGAAAAATGATCCTATCCTATAACAAGCAGCTGATAAATAGCTAACCCTGAAAAGCCATGCACTTGTTCCAAATCCCACAAAGAATAGAAAAGGTTGCACACTTCCAAAGCAGATTAACATTCCCTACTCCCCCCAAGCAACAACTCAATGCAAGGAAAGAAAAGGTTTAAAACATATAACAATATCGTGTCTCATTTATTTTGTTTACACATAAAACATAGGGTAATGCTAGGGGTCTCAAATTTTTGGCCCCAAAAAGTGTCTCAAATGATGTGTCATCATTACATTGATTAGGTAAATCTCATGTGATTGGCTATGCTAAAGTGTAATTAAAATATTAAATGACACATCATATGAGACCAAAATTTTGAGACCCCTAGCTTTACCCTAACATATGAACAATGAAATTAGGATCCCTGGCGCCATCCTCACTTCAGATACCAAGCCAGCATCAAAATCATCTATTAAAATGTAAGTGATTCACCGCTACAGTTAGAATACATCTGCCAGGTGTTTTATGAAAACCAATATTTTCTTTTCTTTGATTAGTACAAACTAATTTATTTAAAGCAACAATTCAATCCAAGGTCTAAGAACTCACAGTTTCAAATCGAAGAACAAGCACTTCCCTTTTCTGACCAATCCTATGAGCCCTAGCTTGGGCTTGCAGATCAACCTGACAATGTGAAAAGAGATGCATTAAGAATTAATCTTAAGGTGTCAATGGATCCACAATTTCATAAGATTTGGTATTCATATACTACCTGAGGGTTCCAATCTGTGTCAAAAATTATCACAGTATCAGCAGCTTGAAGATTAACACCAACACCTCCAGCACGAATGCTAACACCACATAAAAGCAGTGTGACTAGGTAAATTCAAAAAGACGTGAACATGCATTGAACTGGGAAAATCTACACAAGCACAACCCTCCAGAAATAGTAATTATACATGAGTCAGTGTCCACATTTCTTGCCCCAAATGCTATGTTTACCATTTTACAATGTACAGGTTTCCTGTACGGCTGTACCTTGGTCACTTAACAGGAGTGTACCAGCTTAAAAAGAATTGACAAAATGTGAATTTAGGGTCTTGATTACGTGGGGACAAATCTCAGTGAAATGATTAAATACTCAAATATCTCTAAGCTATTTAGGGCACCGACATCCTCTTCAAGATACAAGAAGGAGAACTCTGCCATTTCAAAGTTTGCAACTAAAACAAAACCTGCAAGTGCCCGTTTGCCTAATACAGCCTATAACACAGGACCAATTAACTATGATTCTTCAAAAGTATCAGTTTATCTTTGATAAGACGAGTCAGCATCAATTTCACTCTACCAACTGTTGAAATGCCTAAACTCCAAAAAAAAAAATCTACTTTTAAATATTATATTATGAACCACATAAGCAACACTTATTACCTGAGCAAAAATATAAAATATGGAGAACCGGGTTTGTTGAACTGATCAATTAGGGCTCCTCGGTCACCCCCAGATGTATGACCATCTAGGCGGAGGTACTTATACTGTTTCCAGTACAGATAATCCTCCATAACGTCAAGGAGCCTAGTCATTGTTGAAAAGAGAAGAACCTGCAAAATGAAAAATTTTAAATCAAACTAGCAAGTTAGCAACTCTTCGAATAAAAGGGCATTGTGAAGTGCACTGATATCTTTTCATTTTATAAGAAAAATCAAACTATGAGGACCCACCCAAAAGAAGAACAAAATGATTTCTTAATAAGAAATATCACACACACACGGGAAAAAAACAATTTTACAAACAGTAAGCATTTAAAAGTCATAGAACTATTTAAACTTTATCAGAAAGCAACGAAAGCAGAGCACAACAATAATTGCAGCGACCAATTTAACCTTTTTTTAAATCAAAAAAACAGTAAATATGAAGAGAACCAAAAAGAGTCCCAATACTACCTTCTGCAATAAAAATATTACCATAGGAAACAAAGCCTGAGGCAGATCAGTCACTTTATGATCAATAAAATTAGATATAACTGGAAAAATACACAAGCATCGTCATACCCGATGATCGGTTGCTTTTAGCTTGGGCAGTATTCGATCTAACATCTCGAGCTTACCACAAAGTCTCACAACATTCGGCAGGTAATGCTTAGGCATAAAATCATGAACCTACATACGGTAAATTGAAATTTAGCAATGAAAGGACATATCAACGTCCACAAATTTTGGGCAAACCATGTCAAAGAAATGGTCCTTCACTCTCATCTTTAATGTCCTCTCGGAGAATCATACAGAACCTAACAGAAGGGTATGGAGAACATACCTCCTCTACATGAAGCTGACTGAGATAGGGATGATTGCATATATTGCGTAGCTCCATAACAGAGTTGTGGACTGATCGAGCCTAATATATTGAGGCTAATATAAGAACAGATATAAATATTGGTTGAAAACGTGTATATATATATGTGTGTGTGTGTGTGTGTGTGTCTGTGCGTGCGTGCGCACGCGCGCTACAAAGTGTCTATCGACTAGTTAAATTAGTTTGTGAATGTTGATGTTAATAGGTATGGATGGATATACGAGCATATAACACTGAGATAGCTTGTACCGATTTAAATATAAACTTTGACAAAATTGCAAAGATTAAATAAACCTTCGAAGTCCCAAGTGCACCAAGATTTTCTTCTACTCTCTTCATCAGAAGTTTCTGATATGCAGACGCCTCACATCTCACAAGTCTTTCAATCTTTTCAGGCAGTTCATTTTCAACCTGACAATTGCATTTCGAAAGATAACATCAGTAATAATTCAAGTAGATCCAAGTCTATGAAATGCAACATAAGTATAATTTGAGTAGATTCAAATTATGAGCATGCGTGAAATGGAAACTTGAGCGACACTTTACAACACATGATTATAACCATGATTGAAGTTTAGTAGCATATAATAAAGGCAAATTAATGCCACAAAATATAACAAAAATGAAGCACCGGAAATTTATCTTTGCCCACCAAACTATGAGAAACACTTGCTGAGGTATACGATTTGCACAAGGAAATATCACACCAACACAAGAAATTCTGACTGATAAAAATATAATATTCAAAATAAAAATAATCCTTCCACTTATCATAGGTAGAACAATTTAGATCCGAAACCTTAATAAAATGAGCCACTGAACATCTTAGTTAGTACTCATAAATAAGAAGTACTGTCAGTATAAAGCTAACAAATAAATATTGCTCCTTCTTTGCAATTAATTGTAGAATTTGGATTGCTAAGGGGCAGTATGAAATGAGTTACAATTATAGAATGTAGGTGATAAATGTGGCTGATTGGACACACTGAAAATGGAGTGGCAAAGAGGTCAGAACAACTCAATGCCAGAAATATAGCGGCAGAAGGGTAGTTTATCAGAGCTCTCTAGTGGTGGAAAAGATCAAGATCCTTGAATAACACCAAAAGCCACAAATTTAGTCTGGAAATTGGTGACTGCCTTACCCATCTGTTTGAATGGACTGTCTAGTAAGCTTGTACACTCCACTGAACACACTATGATGATTAGGTGTGTTAGGTACAATCCCATGAATGAGATGACACAATTGCAGTTCTTATGATCTAGGAGTAGGCTTTGACCAAGTCTAAATCTAGTCTAGTCGCACTAAGAACCTTGCAGCAAACAAATTTCTGTCTCATGGAACAAATAATGATTTGCTACTTTAAGTGACTGAGACATACAAATAATTCTTTTTTATCTTTATAAATATTGAGAATTTGTTCAAAGTTTCAAATTCTGATACTGTGAATGTATGGAAGTGACAAATGACTGGAATTTCAAACTTTGGACAACAGTCCATGAAATGGCTAGCATTCCTCACACGTGGGCACATACACACGCACATGGGCTATAATTCCATATATGACAGAGACAGACCCAGCATAATATAGATATATAGATATAGATATGATTAAGTTCGTCAAAAACTCCAATCTCGAATCAAAAAATTGATTAATAAGGATAGTTCTGATATTAAAGGACCTTGTGTTTCAGCCTCCGAAGTACAAATGGCCGCAGAACTTGGTGAAGACGGTTTATGATCAGCAAATTCTCCTCCTCAGATAGTAAAGCCTAATGATTTACAAGCATCAACAAAAAGAATTTTAGAAGTCAAATTATATACAAAGGGAGCGAAGAGCAGTTATATGTCAAAATAGAATATGTATAAAGCTCACTTCATCAGGTGAACTATCGCCATTACTCTCAAACGGCTTGTTGAACCATTGAGAAAAATCCACTGATGAGTTAAATATATTTGGCAACAAGAAGTTAAGCAGGGCCCATAGCTCTTCAAGATTGTTCTGCATACGAACAAATTGATAACTTAGGAAGAAGTGAATCACAAAAACATGAAGAAGTAACAGATGAAAAACAAAATTAACAAAATTTTTAGAACCTGCAGAGGAGTTCCTGTTAGCAGCAATCTGTGAGAACTGCGATAGAGCTTCAAGTCAGCGTTCAATTTGCAAGAAGCATTCTTTATACGATGGCCTTCATCAATTATAACATAATGCCAGTGTATTTTGCTTAGTTTTGGCCTGTCATGCTTGTTCATCAGATACTCGTATGTTGTCAAAAGGACATTGAATTTCCGAGGAACAATTCTTTCTCTGCCATGACAAAACAATTAAAAGTTTTTAGTCCTGGTGATGCCAGGAAAAGAAAAGAAAAGAATAAAATCTTCGAAGAAGGGGTCATTTAGCAATCAGAGGACATACTTAAATAACCTTCGCCGCTCCTCCGGAGGCCCAGAATAGACGATTTTGTTGATGCTTGGGGCCCAAAAGTTAATTTCCGAATCCCATCCAGGAAGAACTGAGGAAGGTACAACTACTAGAAAAGGTCCTCGGTCATTTTTTGCTTCCATTAGGTAACAAATTAGAGAGATAACCTACAAAAGCTCATATCATTAAGGTCTCTACATATCTTTACAAATACAGATGCTGGAACCAGAAAAAATAGAGGGAAAAAAACGAAGAAAAAAATAGCACTCAGTTAAAATCAGATTCTACACTTGTCATACCTGGACAGTTTTACCCAGCCCCATTTCATCAGCAAGAATTCCATTCAAATGATTATTATATAGTGAAACCAGCCACCTTAGTCCATTCATTTGGTACCTGAATGCAAAACTATAGTTAAAAAAACAACTCAAAATAGTGGATGATAACAGAAAATGTTCTATGTTAACACCTTACGCAGCTTATATTGCAATACTAGAGAAAAAAGGACAACAACAATAAGGAAAAAAGGCACTGAACTTTTAAGAAAACAGAATCAGTTTATTGCAATGAAAAATAAACTCACTCTCTAAGTTTCCCACCCACAAGACAACTTGGCTGCTCTGCAACATTCTCTTTTATACTGCAGGAAGAAAAAATGTCAACAGTATGATACTGGAAGCAGTGTGAATGTCAATATCAAGAAATAAACTGTATGTGACCTCCAAACTTTACTTTAAGATAAACACACTATCAAAGTCTAAGAAAGGTATGGAACCCTAGACTAACCATGAGGAGGACAAGGACCCCTTGACTAAAGTAAGACACTCTGACTGAAGGAGAATGGGAAAAGACAGCTAAAGTACAGCCAAAGTTCCAAACACAAGAATAGTAACCAATCTTGCACATCAAGCACTATGGTAACAATTCTTTGTAGAAGATAAATAAGTGAATTTGATACCTATGAGCCATCAGATAGTACTTTTCATTGCTTTCCAAATAATGCTGCAAAGAAAACAAAAGATAACAAATTTAGCAAGAAAATGGACTGAGCTACATAAGGCACACAAATGATAGCATACCTTTGCCTGGTCAGTTTCATCCTCATTCTCAATAGTTATCTCACTCTTCTCCATGACACCTGCACTTCTATTATCATCCATTTCTGTCTCAAAGCATCTACTCATGGCCTTTGCATCCTGTAACTTTGATCCAAGCTTTTGAAGATATTTCTCAGTCTCTTTTAACAGTTGCTTAACACGATCTGATTTTGCATCCTACAACGAGAAGAAACACTGCTAAAGCTAACTAAAAATAGCACTTTGCCAAGTGAAATCTGATAACTTTGGAGAAGCAAACAACACCTGAACCATTCGAAGGTACCCTTCCACATCATTGACTTTTAGAAGATTAATCTTCTCACGCTGTATTCTGTCAATCTTCTCGCGATGTACCCGTTCCTTCCTTTTGTGGAACTCCCTTGCATACTTGTTAAATCCCTTCCAGCGTTCTCTCCTCATTTTCAATACATCTTCCACTCTTTCCCTAAATTTCAGGTTTAGCAAGCAGAGTCTTAGAAAGTAGGCTAAAAAAAGTATTATAAAAATAGAGAGATGTATTTTATGATCAAACTCGGTCAGTTGAAGGTGAGAGCATATATTGTAAGGAAATTTAATTAATAATACAGCACATACTTGTGAACTTCTATCTCACTGAAGAACTCCTTCTGCCTCTCACGGAATCTCTTTTGTCGCTCTTCCTTCATTTTCTGCTCAAATTTTTCAAGTTGTTTTGATCTCCTACCTATCCTATGTTTCTTGATTGATTTCAAACGATCCATATCACTTGTAATTGGTTTGAAGAAATCATTCAGAATATCACTGCCACAATTAAAAGGTTATAAGATAAAAGAAATCAAAGGTGTAAGAAAAAATGTGACAAAGTCGGATAGTTAAATTAGACGTAAATCAAAAAGATATGCTTCTATGGACTGTTAAAGAACCCCAAGGAGAGGGAGTGGCAGAGGCCTTGAGGAATAACCTCAAGGACGCTGGTTCAGTCCTCGTACTAGGGCCAAACTTACGTATCAAAAAAATTGAACTATTAAAAACACTGAGTACTTAGAAAACAAGAGATATAATTATATAAACTCAAAACAACTTGAAGATAAATCAGGAATTAATTACTTTCTGAGACGATTTTGCAGCTCCAGCAGTTGAAGCTTCTTCAATTCAATTACACTTCTAGTTTTTGCAGAGATATCTTCGGAAGAGCTAACATTATCCTGCACAATCGTTTTCATAAAGAGTGGATCACATGCCACGCAAAAGACATCAGCTTAAATTTTCTAAGCAACATTTACTGAGTGTGCTTTCAGCATTTTGTGAAGCATCAGCTCTCACCAACTGTAATTCATCCCCCATTCTATATTCAATCAAACATATTCAATTAAAGGAACAAAAAATAACTTTTCCAAATTGCAACACTTATAGGGTTATCAGACAGCCCTTTATAGCATACAATCATCATAGTGATAGCACAAAAGTAAGCACAAGACATTAATTTTGTAACAGACCTTTAGCTTGTCAGCACACGCGGTAATTCTTTGCTTCGTCTTTTGCTGTTTGAGAGCCCAAGTTTGCTCACTAAGGAGTTTCCTTTTCTGTTGATCCATAATCCACTTCTCTGATGTAGTGTACTTTGGTGATGGTGGCAAATCAGTTGATACAGAAATATTCTCCTCTTCTTGATCAGTTTCCGCTACTGTAAAGGGATTGCCATTTAGTAGTGCATTGTCAAGTGGAACACATGTATTAAGCATCGAAAAGTCATCAACGTAGAAATAGTTTAGTCTACATATAAATTCTCACCCTGTGACTCCAAGTGATTTCCACCATCCATTCTTGAGAGAGGTTTCTGCTGCTCTCTTAACAGAAAACTTGGCAAGTAAGCATCAGTGTGTTGACTTCCTTGAAAATTATGGTCACCAAGTCTAAAGGATTGGCTCGGTGCATTATCTTTTCTTTCAGGCACAGATTCATCATTACATCCATTACCAGTCCAGCCAGTCACCTCTGTCTTCATCTGTCCAGATGGCACGCCATTCTTGCCCCCCACCATGTTCATGCTGTCACCTTCATTAGAAAGATTTGCATCTGCAAACATTCCAATTGATGAGGGACCTAGACGGCTTCTTTCAGTTTCCCTTGGATTATCTAGTCTTCCAACTGGAATTGTCACATCAGGAGTGCTGCTTGGGCCATCAACTGATTGCTCTTTCCCTTTCTGGTCAATCGTCTCTTTGGAAGGTCCGTCTGCAGAATCATATAGTATTCACCAATGACATAATTTAATACTTTTAAAAGAAAAAAAGAATGAGGTATAGTTACCTTCTTTAGGAAAAGTATAGTTACCTTCTTTAGGAAAAGTATAGTTACCTTCTTTAGGAAAAATGTTTCCTAGTGCAATATCTAAATGCAGCTTTTTTGGCATCAAACCGTTCCTGTAAAATAAAAAATAATCTGTTGAAAACAATGTGAATAAAACAAATGCACAATTCTGAAATATTGTCTGAAGAAGATGGTAAGACATTGGACATTGATATATACCGGAATGCTAAATAGACAAGACACTGGGCCCTTAGCTGTTTCAGATGTTGATCCTTGAAAGGCATGCCAGAGGCAGCAGGAGACTGCCAGATTGGTGATTTCCCAGTACTTCTAAGCATGGTTGTTTCTGTAATATTATTTAGCATGCCACCCTGTCAAAAAGAATGTCATCAATCATAAGCAAGTCAAAAATGAATTAACAGAGATGAGATTAAATACAGAACAAAGTCAATGAGACCAGTACGTCCAACCAACTAGAATATGTTTTAATTGACAACTTTCCTCAATGGAACAAGAAATCATTAATTGGAACAGAAGGCCATTGAAGAGAAAAAACAAACATCAAATAAGATAACGTGGTCAGTATGAGGTTGGTTTTAGAATTTGGAATATTTTATATGCCTAGGGGACTTTCCCCAACTTCTTCCAGTTTGAGGTTAGACAAGAGAACAGAGGTTTTGCCAATATTGTTGGGGTGGGGAGACAGGACTTTCCAAAGCTCCCAAGCATAGCACCTTCCAAATATTGTTAAATTTAAGATCATCTTGCGGAACCATACTTTCTGTAGGGGCCTACAAGATGGGGTACTGGAGTTAGCCTTGTCAGGTGCGGGGAAGCTATGAAGCACGAACACTTCTCGGAGGTCGATGTATCCATGTCGGATACGTGTTTGACACCCAAACTCCGCGGACAACACTCCATGGACACTTCTGCCTTACAGCACTTAACACCCTCTGTCAAGGTAAGAAAAGGGTCTTACATCAGAGGCTTACAAGGAAATATCAGATTGGCTACTTTTTGCACCTTCAGTCCTAATTCGTTAAATTACTCTACCTAACATAAATTAACTTCTAAGGTCCTAATTATTAAGATCATGTAACTACTACCAATAATAATTAAAAGATATACATTAATTACAATAAATGTATCTCTAAAAACAATACAAATAATTAACAAGTAATCTGTCAATCTTCTTGTTCCGTTCCGCATCATTCTCCCCTCTACTGAGATAAGCTTGTCCTTGAGTTAAGTATGGAAGAATGAATATCAATGAACACTAATACTGAGTTCTTGAAAGAACAAAAACTCAAAAACACTTGGTCTTGAAGTGATATTTTGGAAACCACAATTAAGGAAAGAAGCATCTTGATCTTGGTAGTTGCACCTTGAAAGCTATCAGAAATAATAAAATGAATAGACTGAGTTAGTGGATCCTTAAGGAGAATATCAAGACTGTTTTGAGGGATGCCATCAACTGTTTGTTCAATCTCGCTCTTTGTATCCTCAGCTTCAAATTTACCTTCATGTGACTTGTTTGTGTTCTCGTATCAGCAAGGAGCAGATGACATGGATTCAAATCATACCATTTATCACAAGACAAGGAGGCAGATAAACAAATGAATAGATGATAAAACAAGTATTACAAGATATTCAAACCTCTAATCATCTAGCATATCCTATCTTCTCATGAGATTAATAAAAGTTCAACACCATTTATGAGGACTGAGATGGATGATAGAATAAGGGAAATGAAGTACCTGGACTGTATTATTTGCATTTGCTGAAGTATGTAAAATGCCTCCTTCATGCTCTAATGCCTTTCCAAGAGTTCCTTTATAAAAAGGAAGGTCAACTGAGGGTGCAGAAGAAAAAGCCTCCATGCTTCTATCTTTATGCATCTTTGGTCCCAAACCATGATTATCAAATGAACTGCTGAACTGCTTGGGAGATGGAATCCCTGATTCTGCTGCTGCATATGGACCCAAGGCACCAGGTGCGGTTCCATAAACCTTGCCAGCTGCACCTGAAATTTCAGCAGTACACTTTGAGATCTCAATAACGACCAGGCGATCTCCAAGACCAAAAGCACATACCTTTTCCATAAAGAAATGTAAAATTCCCAACCAAAATCACTTCTTTATTAATTAATCATGCTCGACCTCATGGGCAGGAGAAATAATACTCCTCACACTCAAAAAGATTCTCTAATGTACTAAGATAGTAAGATTGCTAAATCAATCAAAGACCAAGAATACTAAAAGTTAAACAAAAGATGTCCCAAAGAGCATCAACTCTGCTGCCTCATTCTAAATCAAGCTTTTAAAGCCACAGCACCTTGTAAATTTTGAAAAATTGCCAATCTTTTTGGCACATGACACTAAATTCATGGTCTTAATTGTAATTTCTAATTCATAAAGTTTCCTAACCTGATCCAAGAGGTGAAGTAACTGATTGATGCATAAATGTTTCTGCTGATGAATCACCACCACTAGCATGAAAAGGAAACTTTTGAACTTGAGATTTTTCAAATGGTAAGCCTATTTTAGTTTGATTCCATAATCCCCTGGAATTAAGAGCATCATTTGTAGACTGCAGAGAGCCTTCTTGCTGTCGACCTGATGCATTATGAGCAGAAGAAACTTCCATTTCTTCAAGGTGTCTCGAATGTGGAACTCGTGACAGCGAATTACTGATATTAGTTGAATCTAATGACTTCTCTGCTTGATGTTGAGTCTCTTGCTTGGCTCTGAGCACTGATCTCATGGCACTGTTTAGCGACGTCATATGCTCCATCTGACTACTAGTTTGAATCGTATTGTTGAAGTGACCATGTTCGCCACCATGAATGGATAAGCTCCTGTGTTGATCAATCTTGGTCGCCACCTTATCCATCCCAGAACTACAAGTACTAGTGTCAAGTGGCTGAAGGTTACCGGATTGTCTTTCACTGGTCAGTGATGGATCGGCCCTCTTTCTCTTACTGCTGCCTTCTTTATTATCTTTTTTATTTGCTTTCTCCCAGTTCAGAGAATCACGCTTTTCTTCAGAGTGAGATTTGACGGCCCTAGTATTAAAACTAGATGGACTTTCATGATCGAGAGATTTACTATTCAAATGGGATACAGATCCTTGATAAATGTTATGTCCTGCGGAGCTGGGACCAGCAGGTGGTCTATTTGAAGCATAAGCATCAATTTTATTTAATTCGCTAGATGACATGTTTGCACTAGCTTCCTTTGCAATTGCACCTCTCAGTGAAGAACCTGCAGGGATATTTCCAATTCAACATTACTCGAGGAACACAAAGTGAAAGCCGAAAATCATTTCCCCAAAAACTATTGATATCAAATTTGATGTATACCTCCAAATTGCGATGAAGCTGAATCTCCTACTTGGATTCCAGTGGTCAAAGGAAGACGTGATGACATTAAAGCATCAATATCAAGACCGTGTTGATTAATGACAGTCTCCATGGCTCTTGAATGTAGAAAGTTAAAATTATAAGGATAGGAAATTAATAATGAATGTCAAAAAGATGGCTGCAACATGATGTCACGTAAAGTTTATGTTGCAGTCATTCAGCTTGGATTAAATGCTCTAATATTCTCAGTGGAAACAAATTGATACACAGTTCACATTTCAAATGTATTCTCAAGGAAACATGATAAAACATAATATAATCACGCGACAGAAAGGGAATGGGGATAAAATTTACCAATCATTTAATATAAATATACTGAATCTGCATATTATTGTGAGCAGGATCATGACATCCTCACAGGGGCGAATCCACAAGGGACCAAGGGTGGTCAAGTGACCACCCTTAAATTAGTAAAAACTTCAATTAGTTAGGGTATTATAGTAAAGTGTGACCACTCTTTAAAAAAAAAAAAGTACTTACAATTTTAACAAAATTGGAGTCTCAAGTTACGGCACTTACAACTTGTACACATTTCAATTCAAAAAATTAGGTATGTCCTATCTTCAATTTCAATTAAAATTGTAAATTGTAATTATGTTGATCCTTCTTTTCTATGATATTCAATTTTTCTCAAATTCTCTGATCTATTTCTATAAAATTTCAATTTCCTCTACATTTTAGGATTTTCTCCTCTTCTAATTTGTCCGGCATATTGTCTTAAATTAATTTTATTTACTGATTTACATAGAAAATATGCTATGAATAACTGATATGGAATTGAGTATATTTATCCTAAATTATTTTTATGTATATAATATATATGTATTATATATGGAGTATATTTTAAGGGTGGGGCTCTTCTTCTTTTTTTCTAATTGTATTTTCTTGTGTATTTACATTTTTTAATAGGATGCAAAAAAAAATATTCATAGTTATTTTACGAATCCCAGTACTAATAAATGTCCTCGATTTTATTCTACGCAATAGTTAGTAAATGGTGGCTTATATTGAAAAAGATGTATTTGATATCACTGAAAATAAAACGATTGTAAAAAAAATCAAGAAACTGGACCTCAAAAAATAATTTTATAATAATTTTAATATATTTTTAATGAACTCTATATTTGGTGAATTATTAATCGTTATTGTTTTTACCTGTCAATTTTTTTAATTATTTTTAATTGCAAGGGTGACCAACCCTGATAAAAATCTTGGATACGCCATTGCATCCTCATACAGCCTTGAACAGTATTTGAGAAATATGGATGGGGCTGGGAAACACTTTACCTTGATATCACTTGATAGGGCATTGAATTTTCTTTTCCACTTGATCTCATGTGTTGCAAGATCTAAAAATTCCACATATAATAAATAAGAACATTTACATTTTTCCAAGCCAATAATGAATATAACTCAAAAAAGAATATATTAAAAAGAAAATTACACACCACATAAAGTTTTGTGGCCAGTTTTGATGGCTCGTCTTTAGACTCCTGAATAAGTTTATGCAGAAACTTTGCTGCATCCAGCTCAACGTTAGGTGGAGCCGCCATTTCTTTTATACTTCATACAATAGCAAGAATAACCTTAGATGGAAGTGTGAAACCACAAATGAACCTTGAAACATGCTAAATTATTACTTATTATATAATTCAAAATGCAGCATTCTCATTATTAGACTGACAAAAAAATCTCGTAACAATCAACATTATGGTTCACTTTTTCCCCTTCTCGTGCACATAGTGAGCCGAGTTCATATGTTACTAAAAGCATAAGTTACACTGCCCTCTGCCAAATACCAACACACTTCTAAACTAAACCTTTCAACTATGCTGCAAGATGAAGAATTAAATAGAAATTTCATGATCACTAAAATCTACACTAGATAGTACAACTTTCCAACTCCCGAATGGGAAACAACAAGGCATGTAATTTATTGCAAAACCCACCAAATTACTGTTAAAAAAGTTACTTTAAAAGGAAGGGGGGGGTTGTTGTGATAGGCTATTTGCATAAGTCAAACAACTAGGGGGAATTCGCGCGAACCCAGATTGTGGATTCGCGGCTTTTGTGTAATCCTTTTTTAGCTTTGTGAACATCAACTGAAAATGTTATGGCAGGAGCGAAATTATAAATTTAGGGATTTTGACGAGGAAGAAGGAAGAGATGATAGAGAAACAAACAAATACTCACGAATCGTTTCAGCTTATAAGCTGCCGTGTTGCAGACTAATCTGCTTTACCCATTTCTTTCTTCTTCTCCTCTGAATTTCTGCAAGCTTTTCACGAGACCGAAGCTAAGATCGAAGACAACCAAAGCAGATACATATTTGACTATTTTTTCCACCGGCCACTACAAGTACTGGAATTGGATTCTTAAATCTTACGCTGTGTTTATGAACGGAAAACTTTAAGCTGTCTTACCGAGTTTTAAACTACACGGTAAATAAAAATAAAATAATTGAATAAATTTTTATTTTTATTTTTAGTTTTTAGAATTTGGAGACATAATAAAAGAATATCAATTTTATGAGTGTTCCTTTGTTTTAGTATGAGTTTGTAAATATATATTATTACTTTACCTTTCTATTTTGTTGTGTTTATAAGTTAATGGTATAATAGTTTATAGTATTATTAAAGATTTATTTATATTATTAATTTTTTATTAAAATAGTTCATTTTTTAAACACAAATTCTTTATCCATACAAAAAAAAAAATTAAAAAAAAGTTTAGAAACAAGGAAATTGAATTAAAATAAATAAATATATGTATAGCTTTATATTTGTATGTATGAATTTACAAATAAATAACTCGACTTGTAATTTCATTTAGCGTTGGGGTCGGACAATTTTTTATATAAATAGTCAATTTGATTAAAAAAATTAAACTAAGTTAATTTTTACAAAACTTGATTTATAAAATTTTATTTATTTATAGCTTAAAATTAACAAATCAAATTCCAACTCATTAATAACCATACTCATGGACAAACTTTGTATTAAATGAAAAGGATATATTCATATATCATATATGCATCAGATATAATATCTAAAAAAACTGTTATTAATTTGTTTTTTGTATAATTAAGAATAAAAAACTTACAACTGTATATAATAAAAATTAGTAATAATAAGGATTTATATTACCACTAAGAATTTACTTCCAGCAGTGTGAAAATGATGGGAATGAAAAGAATAGAAAATTTAAAAATTTTCTTTTCTTGCGTTTTTGAGTTCCAATGAAAAGAAAAGAAAAATACCACTTTTACAAATTTACCCTTCTATTAATTATAATCATTGAACCATGAATAAAAATATGCAAGATAAATTTAATAAAAAAATTTCCATAATCAAATACAAATATTCAAATAAATATTAAACAAAAACATCTCAAATAAAATAAAATCACAAGAAGCAGATCGACCAAGAAAACGAACCTGAAACAAATAAGAGAGCTTTGTCAATGGCGAACGGATACTGTCGTTCGCGCCAAAACTTTCTTTTTATCAACTTAGGTTTAGTAGATAAAAATAAATTGGGGACATGGGTTGTAATTTAAAATTTATTATATTGAAAGTTGAGGATAATATGGGAATTATAAAAGTATTACTTATTCCAATTTCTTTTCCGTCCAAATCAGGCCAATTTTGAACGGAAAACTTTGGCAGGAAAAGTGGCCAAGTTTTCTATCAATTTCTTTTCTTTTCTGTTTATTAAAAAACTCAGAAACATAGGAATTGGAAAGAAAACTTAAATTTTTTATCCATTTCTTTTCTTTTCTGTCCATTTTAAAACTCAGAAACAAAGCGTTAATCTATTTAGAATATATTTGGGATTGCTTGAAAAATATAATTATTGATTCTGATTAATATTTTTACTTATAATAGTTGTAAAAAAAAATTATACTTGGTACATAAAAAACACTTAAATTAGTAAAATGTAAAAAGCATTTTGTATAAACAAAAAATTGTTAATCACTTATTTTTAAGTATAAATTACTACAGATGAATGTTTTAAGAAGTAAAAATGGGTAATGAATGGAAAATAAATATTAATATATTAGTAATGTATTTGGTCAAACTTAATTATTATATTTGATAAATAATCGGAAGTCCTAAATTGTAATTTCTGATTATTTTCATAAAAAGTGATTATAAATAATTTTAAAATCAAGTTATCAAATATTTTTTACTTTTTATTTCCTCCGTCCCAAATTAATTACATTTCTAGGACTTTTTAAAGTCAAATTGACTATTTTTATAACTAATTTTTTTATTATTTTTGCTAACATATATGTAAAGATATTATAACCAAAAGAAAGTATATACAATTTATTACTAATTTCAATTTTTATAATTTTAGAAATATATTTATATATGTTCAATTATTAATTTTAAAAATAGTCAATTTGACTTTAAAAAGTCCTAGAAAAACAATTAATTTGGAACGGAGGGAGTAACTATTTACAAACAACCTAAAACACCCCCTTAGAACCAGACCATAATACAATCAAATCTAAACCGTTGATGAGAACTACAGGACTCCTCGCATTCAAACATGACACATGTTATTTTAAATATGAAATAAACACCCGTTGATGAGAACTACAGGACTCCTCGCATTCAAACATGACACATGTTATTTTAAATATGAAAAAGATATGTTTATGCTTTCCGAAGTTTTTAATAATTAATGGACTTATGTGATATATATATATAGTTTTGACATTCCTTTCGTAATTAGGATTTATATTTTATTGTTCATTATTTAAAGGATGTATTGTGATTAGGAGTGGTAGTGGTGTATGTTAGGTGAATTCGTGTCGTGTCAAGTTATAAGTATTACACCAAACAGGTCAACACTAACACTGTCTTTTTAATTATTCGTGTCAAAATCCTCAACATTAATACTAACCTGTTTTATTAATCGTGTTAACGTGACGACCTGTTTAACCCGTTTACTATATAATTAAAAATTTTAAATAAAATAAATAAACATCATTCACTTCTTTTATTGAATAAATGATATAATTTATCCATCACACAACATTTATTTAACAAAAGATAAAATAACATGCTTAAAAAAGTAATTAAAAAGTTAAAACTCAATATTTAAAGTAAATTATAACGGTGTACCATATTTAATTTTAAATTATTTTAAATAAACGTGTCTAATCTTGTTATGCGGGTCAACTCGTTAATTATACGGGTCAACCCGTTAATTATACGTGTTTGACCCGTTTAAATTTTGTGTTGAACGTGTCAACCTGTTTATGACACGAATACTATTTATATTCAACACTAACCCTTTTATTTGATGTCGTGTTCATGTCGGATCAAAAATTATGACCCCTAATTGTGGTTGTTGAATCATTAATACGTTTATGCTTACTAATATACCAAAAAGTACAAAGAGTTGTTTGGCATCCGTCCAATTTAACTTTTGATATAAAAATAGTGCATTTGTACTTTTAAGGAGTACGTAGAAGGGTAGAACCTTAGGAGTTCTTAAACAAAATCATGTTAACAATTATTTATATCCTATTACAAAGACAAAGGCTAGTGATTTTATATTTTGGTAGAGTGTATCTTTGATATACAGCTCACATCTTTGGCACTTCATACTATCAGCAACAGGGGAGGTTATACTAATTCAAGAGTGTCGCAAAGAAAAATGCATATGGGCACAAGATAGAATAGGATACATGACAGCATTTATTATATAAAACATATATATGTTCTTACATAAAACATAGCCTTTAGCCTCAATGCCATTGAGACAAGCAAACACGGACGTATTATTGGCTGAAACCAGAAAGTCACATAGTACACCCATTACAATAAATGAATAAAAGTGCATTAAGCTAGTGTTGAACTGAAGACCAAGAATTTGCTTCAATCCAATTAAAGGCTAAAGGGCTCAAAAAAGCATCAGGTATGCCGAAGGAACTGACTAAGGCGAGCGCATGGGGTCTCAGTTCACTGCATAGTTTAGCCACTTCTTTCCTCACTGCAGCAGCATTATCCGTTGACAAGTACCCATACCGGAGAAATGCAACATCTTCTTCCAATATGATCATGGCATACATGGATCTCAACAAACCTAATATGTTCTGCGAGGAAATGAGTAGCAATGTTCAGCAATTCGTCTTGATACATCTAATTATCTCAAGTTTGTCTTGCATCAGAATTTTTTAAAACTTGTTCTATCCACACAAATACAAATTCAGGATTTAATTTACATATGAAACATGTTCTTCTGATCTTCATGGTGTTTGATAGATTATTTGACTGTGAAACTTATAGTTCACCATATTGGTTGTTTCAAATGTTATGGGCAAAAAGTGGAGCAAGAGTACAATACCTATACTGCAGGTTTAGAGTCGTAATCTCACGCGTTCAAAATTAGCAAATATTTTTTCATATTTATAATTCAACAATAATAATAATTCTCTCTAGTATGTACTTTTCTTTTTACATTTTCCATAATTATGGAAAATAACCATATTGAGCCACTCCTATCAAAAGCTATTTTAAGCCACTCTCATACATCTAACTTGTTTCACCCACAACTGGATTTTCATTAAAAATCCCTTCTTTTATTGACAAATCAAAGAAAATTAACATACTAGGGCTATATCAAATGTACAGAGTATAAATAAGATGACAAAATGACCTTCTATCCTCTTCTAGGAATATAAAGGCAGAGGGTATAGGTAGTGATGTAGATAAAGCAGATAAAAAAAAAATTGTAAACAGTTGCAGAATACCTTCAACTGGCCTGCAGACACAGTTGCCTCAGCCTCTATAAAGGTTTGCATAATAGCCAGATCTGCGAAGGCTTTTCCCAAATCTTCAGCGAGTTGATAAGTCTGGTAGTAGAAAGATAAAACAACATAGTTAGGAGGGAGAGAGATAGGGTGGGGAAGGGGAAATGCAGGAAGCAGAACTGATAATGATGCATAGATGCAAGATTGGAGAAAGAAAACAGTAAATGCAATCTGAATTAAATGTGCATCCTCACCATAGTGAAAGTTTGTTCTCTGCTTACTCCTTGTGCTTGGTGCTGTGAAACTTCCGCAGCAAAACGGTTCAATAGATCTCTCTCTCTCAGGCAAAGAATATCCGTCTGGGAGAGAAAAGTTGTGAACATTGCATAAATGTTGAAACATGACTTGCTTAAAACAGGTAAAAAAATATAGCACTATTACCTGGAATTGAGTGCTCCTCAATGCAGAACTTGTGAGCAGAGATGGGATAACAGGGCAAGAGTTGTTCATGTGCTCTAATCCCAGCCCGTTAAACGGTCTGTTTTTCTTCTTGGCAGCAACAAATTCCGCAAGAAGTGCCTTGCTGACCTGAGTTAATCAATAGAATATATTAAGTTTTAGGGACACAAATCTTTAAGTAGATGAAATCGACTCCAAGAATCTAATACTATAGATGCTAACTAAATGAATGTACATTTGTAAATTTTTTTATCATGAGTGCTCAAAAAAGGTGAACTACCACAATCAATTTCCCACCCAATGACAAAGTGGAACAATTGTCTGAACAATTTCCTTCCAGGACAGTACTGACTAAAGGTGTTTTACCCAATGCCGCAAAGCATTTTAATTTGTTTACATTTCCAAGGAAGGCACAAATTAATGTACAGAAAACATTTTATAGTCATTGGATAATTTTAATGTTTATTCAACTGCTATTTGTGTCAATTGGCATCATGCCTGCTACATATTCCATCACTATGAGCATCATGACAATACCTGTTGCATTAGAACGTTGTTATCTCCCTCAAATGTGGACTGCACATCATACTCACTTTTGAGGTGACCAACACGATTCTCAGTCTTTAAACCTTGTCCCCCAATGGCTTCACGGCATTCCTGATTCATACATTAATAAAACGTCAATGAGAGGAGGCTTTACAAGAATGTCAACTACTACTACCTGTAAGTTGTGGTTACAACCTGAAGAGTCCTCATGTTATGCCAAGTTAAAGTAGCCTTGAATGCACTGGAAACGACATGGATGGTTTTGTTTGATTCAGGCGTCCTCTTCACGTATAACATTTTCAAATAGTTAGCAGCAAAACTCATAGCATATCTGTATCACAAACAGGAGAGCAATGGTTCAGCACAGCTATTAACACATTCAGTTGCACAGTCTATGAAATGTTTCCGTAAATCATTTAATTTTGACTCGATTACATTTGTGCTCACAAGGCATCAGAGTGTTATAAATTCAAGTTGAGCAACTTATTTTTACAACTTACGACGAGGTAGAATAAAGAACAAATCCTAATAACAAGAAAATAACACATTCTTGACTGTTTGATGGAGATCCTAACGGACTTGATATGCCACACAAGAGGATTAGTATCTACAATAAAAGGAGGTGCTGATGAGGCACAATGTGTAATCTAGGGATTTGTTCATGTTAGCTTTCTTTTATTATTATTTTTTTTATGGCCCAATAGATAAGCTAGTGCTTTACTAGTGTCATTTAGGAATTCTAGTAATTCAAGCAATTTCATAGTTTAGCGCATAAGAACCTTGCTCCCCAAGATATGTCTTTATTCTTATTCTATGTTTGGCTGGTTACATAAAGGCTTAAGATGCAATAGATCGAGTAGTCTTGACAAATATTACTATGGATTTTTCTATTTACATTTTCTACATCTCTTTCCCTCTTCTTCATTTGTTTCCCTCATCTCTATATCTGTTTCTCTTTTCTATATATCTATTTTTATTTCTACTTGCTATGCTACATCAATGTTATTTTTTTGATTGAAGAGCATGTAAAGTGGTGTTGTTCAATGGTCACCCTCCAAGTTTGATGAACAGATGTCAAAGATAGACATATAGCCTATGGGACGGGTAAATTGTTAGTTCCATATGGTCTTCTCTCACATGAGTACGGGACCCACTTGATATCATTTGAGATAATATCTTATGGAGCTGACATTTTACTAGTAGAAACAACAATCCACATAACCTATCCCTCGATAATAGCAATGCAAATTGAAAATTGAAAGTTGACCAACTGAAAAGAAAGCCCATTTAGGAATTAACTGTGCATGGCTATGTGACATAATATGAACATGTCAATGCTACTTTAAGCATAGCATGTCACTTCAGTATTACAAGATTCAAAATTGCGCTTTTGCAACCCCAAAAAAAAACCTTGAAAGGAAAAAAAATTCACGACAGCACTGAAAGAGCCTAATAGCTGTGAATCTAGCCTATGAGTCTAGCAAGTTCAGTTTTCATAGTAAAACTTTTGATTTTTGACAAAGAACAAACCTTACGCTTATATCATTTCAATGATAGTTTGACCTCATACTTTTTTCTCCTTTTTCATTTTTATTGGGAATTGTTCGCATACTTAACTCTAGCTAAATTAAAGTCTGAACAAAATTAGTAGTTGTCAACTTGCCATTGATTTATTGACACCTTCACTTATTTATACTTAAAAGCATTGTATGCTAACTTATAAAACAAATTTATTAATAGAAAATTAGCACACAAATTTACATATGAATGTTTACCAATCATTTGACTGCTTGAATTAAAAGAATAATAACTGAACTAAAGGAATGTAATGCCATTCCTAACAGGCCTCAACCAGGAAGGGTTTCAACACATACCCTGTCACTTACAGGAAGGAGTTCAAACACCAATTCAGGCAGAAAGAACTTATTAGGGGTGCAAGATCAATTTATGCATCAGTTTTCTCAAGAAGTACATGCTTTCTCTTTGTTTCTTCTTAGTTCCTACTGGAAGTTAAAATTCCTCAAAAATTTACATTAAAAAAAAGTGCAATGGACAGTCAGATGTCTATGAAACACAATCTCAATTAACAGTATGACATGCTATCATTGTGTCATAATGGAATCAGGGTACAAAGGGTGTCATATGAGACCCAAATGGGAGACACTAACATTCTCAATGGCTTTTTGAATGACTAAAACTCCAACTTTCCCCAATAACCCAGATACAAACCTGCATCACGAGTTTCACAAAAAGTCATTGCCAAAAAGATGTCCACCTCTGATCAACGTCGTTTGTCAAAACGTCTTTAGTCTTTACCACATACGTCAAAGGATAAGAACTAGGATAACCATCGTTACTAACTATAAGAGAATTCAGAATCAGGACTTAAAGTGGGACTTTAGCAGTGCTAAAACCTTTTCTCTTGTTTAGAGCTATATATGGATTTTATATAAGGGCTGCAAGTATGTTGAGGCACTAAAGTAAAATATGGACAAATGTTTCCTCTAGTCAAAAATATGTATAGGCATGAAAGTAAACAACAAAATATTAGTCCAGCTAATGCAACCAAATCAAAAAAACAAAGCTTAAGCTACTGTGGTGGATATCCACCAATACCAGAAAACCACAACGGCATGTGTGCGATACTTACGTTTTAGCAAGAAGAGGTAAGAGCCGCCTTTGATGGGTTGGATAATCAAGCAGAAGGACTTCAGGTCCATTTGGAGTCAGAGAAAATGCACGCCTTGTCAATGAATACCTTATGGCAATTGCTAAACCAATCTGAAAGAAAAGAAACCTAATAAGACAACGATCAAAAGAAGAGTATTCCCACAAAATATGCAAAACAAACAGACTGATTGACTAGACAGGAAGAAATGCCATATTTAGACTTTTCTACCTTTGCTGAGTAAATCGCACTAGATGCAATTGTTACACGACCAGATGTCAAAGGGGCCAGGAATGCAGCAAACCTCTGAAAATAAATTACAACATAAATTAGCCAAAATATTACTACTGACTTTGTTCAAGTCTCACCTTCATCAAGGTAATAAGTTTTTATTGATATAGGGAGGGCTACTTCCCTCGATGCTCTTATTTCATAATGAATAATCGTAATCTGAACAATATAACATTATTCGCACGAAGAAATAATCACCTGATCTGGGTCTTTTATCGCACTCAGATACTGCCCATCTGGAGAAACATCAGCAACTGAATTCAACAAATTTTCTCTAGGTATTCGGACATTATCAAACCTGAGAAAGACATGTTGGCAAAGAGCTGATGTCAAATGCATTACAGATGTAGAGATTTAGAGTATGTCATTGTATGTTAAGTAATATTACATGACAAAAGGGACTTCTTTTTACCAGATTCGACCATTATCAACACCATTTAAACCAATCTTATGACCACAATCAGCTATACGGACATTTGGGCATATGTTGCCATTTGCATCTCTGATCTGGACAATAAAAGCATGGACCCCTTGATTTTTTCCATTAATCTCAAGCTGCGAGAAAACTACTGTGTGTGTTGCATGCTAAAGAAAAAAAAGAAAGAGTTAAAACAAACAGGATTTAGTTTCATTGATGCTACAACTGGTAACGGTAATGACAAACATAGATTGGATACCATAAATTTTTCCTATGGAAGACAATTTCTTACATTAGCTGCACCTCCGATCCAGTACTTCTGAGCTGATTCACATGGCGTGTTAATGACAAACTCTCCTGTGTTTGAATCATATGTGGTGACTGTCTCAATGCCCCGGACCTGAAAATAACATCCCGCAAATGCAATTGAGAAAATTTACAAAAAAAAGATCATGAAAACCATGAATCAGCCAAATGACCTGGCTATATGATTGAACAACCTCCACATACATTACTTCCATGTCCCAATTCAGTCATTGCAAAGCAACCCTTAACCGTGTAATTTTCAGTGTCTCTCAACCATTTGTCATGATGTCTCTTCGTGCCAAAAAACTGGATAGCACCACCCCTGAAATTTATTAATTGAATGAAACCTTAATGGGAGTAGAGTAAGAAAGCACCAAAATATGTTGTTTTTAAGACAAGGTTTGAAGATGAGAAAAAAAGGTCAAAATTATGAAGCCTCTTGCTGCTTGCATAAAACTTCTTAGTCCCTCTATTCAAAAATGAGAATCCTATTAGTTTTTTATTTCTTTTTATCAGTATTAAATTATTAGACTAAATTTTTAATTGGAGAAAATATTATTTAAAACATTATGTCTAAGTCTGCCTTATATAAGCCATAAACAGAAATTCAAAAAGTCAGATTGGACTCTCATTTTCAGGTGGAGGTAGAAATACTATTCTATGGAACTGTGAATAGGTGAACACAAAAATTGAAAATTAAAAAGCAGAGAAAAGACCACGAATGTACCTTATACTCTGTCATTCATCGAGTGAAGCATAAAGAGCAACAGCAAACACACAAAACAAGATTAGTAATCACTGGTGATTTTTATGTATATCAATTCCTTTTGTTATCTTCCTTTATATCGGCACCATACATAAATGTAAAGCTTAAGCTGATTTAACTTCCATTTCCAGTCACACTCTACTGGAATTGTGAATATTAGTACTTTTTGAACAATATACAATCTTTTTGATTGTATTGATTATAATCAATTAATTCACATCAAATTTTAATTTTCAGATTTCGCAAATTGACATTGAAAAGTTGAAAATGGGCTTCTTTGGTGGAAGGAAGGTAAGTAGTATCAAATATAATAGTATTACAATCATTCTGAGTGTAAAAGACTACTGATATAGTTCTTAGGCATTCTTACGCATCATTTTCTTTTCATTGAGTTCTAACTCCCGGCAATTACTCCCTTTGTCCCACAAAAAAGTCTCATTTGCAAAATTTAATTTATTTGTCCATGTAACTTTAGTAATAGTGGCATGATAATAAATTATAATGTCAAACTACTATCAATGTAAAAAATCTCTCTTTTTGTGGAACATTTATTTATTTATTTATAAATATTGTAAAGGGGACTTTGTGGAATAGATAGATTAAAACAGAAAAGGAAAAGGAAAACCAAATATCATGTGGAGGAGGGAGATGGGTCTCACCATAGGAAGAAATGGACACCAATTTTAATGGAGAGAGAGTGATCGAAGGAATCCGCAACCTCTTGAAGAGCAAACCTTCTGAGCTCGGATTGAGGACTGCGGTCGGTGAGCCAGCCAACGAAAGCTCCGCGATCCGCCATGTACTCAATTCGTTTCATGGTCATCTCTCTCTGCTGCTCCTTGGACTGGTTATAGTCCGGCCCAACAAACACCCTGCCGCCTCTCTCTTTACGCCCAAAAAGCTTGCTCTGTATGATGAGCCCGAATAACCAGTCCCGGTCCACTATGTTATGGCCGTCCATGTGCTTCCGCATCTCGTTCGTGTCGAAATCGAACGGCTCAGAGAGCTCCGGCGGAGAGTATTGGAGGCACACCGAGGCTTCGAGAGGAGAAGGGAAAAAATTATCTGGTTGGTGGAGGTGGAGGTGGCGGTTGAGCACTTGGGTCCGAAACGTTACCCGATCCATCGGAGATGAAGATTCCATTGAAGAGTTATGGGAGAATTGGAATTTGCTTATGATTTTTGGAGAGAGAAGAATTGGAGGAAAGGGGGGAGGAGTAGAAGTTATAAAAGTGCAGTGTCCGAAATCGTACTAAAAAGTCGTTGGAATAGTCGTGGGAATTTACTGAATATAAAATAAAAACAAAAACTTTAGTTATACATTATACATAAAAATAAAAAATAAGGTCATCTTAACGTGTGTCTTAAGGACATATACTAAACACACAATTCAAGAATATATTTTTTTAAACTGTGTGTATATTTTCTTGAATTTAATACAAATACAAAAATTAAAAGAATATGCGCACGTTAAAAAATTTCTTAAAAATAAATTTATTTAAATTTTATTTATTTATATTACTAGTAATGAAGATTGAAGCGACAAGTTGCGTACGCACACAATATTGGACGATTGCTGATGATGTCACGCCCAAGCAGCCATTCATAATACTAATAATTTCTTGAGAAGCGTGTAGCATAACTGCATGAGCCTAATCCTGATCCTGATCCTGATCCTGACAGGGGATCTGATTGTTAACGCTATCCTACGCCAGTTCTAGGAGTTTTGAGCAACGTCTCATACTTATCTCCATTCAGTCAGTGGGACTAAAAACTTAATTGTGATTCGAAAGAAATTTATGTCTATGTATCTATATACATATACATATATAATAAGGTTAAATAAAAAAAAATTATCCTTAATCTTTCAGTACTAGACTATAATTTAGCTTATAATCGAATATTTTTTAATTTTATTTTATTAATTATCACTAAAACACTCTTTAAATCTAGAATTTAACTACAATCAAAACATTATTTATAATCTTGAAAAACTTTAAAATAACTTATTATTTTATAACAATTTTATTTCTTATAGAAGTCTTTTACTAATATTAATTCTCATGAGCTTAAATTAAAACACTTAAGGATTACTGTTAAATATATAATTAGTAATGATTATATATTTAACAATGATATATCATATAATAACAAATTATTCTACTATTCTATCATAATTATTCACAAACTAAAATATTAAAACATAATTAAGCCATATTAAACAGGAACCATACTATAATATAATTATACTAAAATATACAATCATAATAATTAATTGGTATTAATTTATAAAGAAACATAATGATAGTGTTTTATGAGTACTTAATATTTTAGTTCTTTTTAAAAAGGCAAAACAAAAGTTTATTCTATGAGAATAATGCCCGTCTCAAATTTTCAATCTCAAATGACATGATATTGACATAATTCATGGCAAATTCAACCACATAAAATGCCCAATTTAGGGAGAATTACATTTACCAGTACATTTTTAAAAACTATTACAACATAAGTGCATACATAAAATATTTTCAAAATTAGTGCATCTTCAATATTTAATTTACAAAATCAGTGCATCTTAATTAGTTTTAATTATGGTAACTGTTACCATAATTAAAGGGATACCAAATCATTTGTTATTTCTCTCTCTTCCATTTGAAAACCTTTATTTTTCAATTTGGGATCTTTTCTCCCTCCTCCCTCTCCCGCCTCCTTCCTCCCTCCCCCGCCTCCCGCCTCCCTCCTCCCTCCTCCCTCCTCCGCCTGCCTCCCTCCCCCCTCCCCGCCTGCCTCCCTCCCCTCTCCTCCATTTTCTCCGTCGATCCCTTCTACACCATTGCCGATAAGTTCATGGTGGCGTCAATGAAGTTTTCGCGTTCATGGTGGCGTCAATAGAGTCTTCACATTCATGGTTGGATTTTTCGATTTCTCCAGGTAACCAAACACTAGTATGGCGGTAACCAAATAATAGTATGGAGGTAATCAAACACTATTATGGTGATTTGTTGCTGAAGTAAATCTAGGTAACCAAACAGTAGTATGGAGGTAACCAAACACTAGTATGGAGGTAACCAATTTCTGAATGTGTAGTAACTAGTTTTTTTGTGCAGTAAATCTAGGTAACCAAACACTAGTATGGAGGTAACCAATTTCCTGAATGTGTAGTAACTAGTTTTTTCGTGCAGTAACTATAGGTAACCAAATACTAGTATGGTGGTAACAAAAAACTAGTATGGAGGTAACCAATTCGTGAATGTGTAGTAACTAGTTTTTTCGTGCAGATTAGCAGCGGAGGAGGATGATGAAGAGAATGATGAAGGGGAGGCGGCGGAGATTCGCGGCGGTGATGAAGAGGGTGAGGAGGCGACGGAGGAAGATGATGAGGAAGATGAAGATTAGGATAGATAAGATAATTTTTTTGTTTTTCGTTCCTTTTGATTTGAATTTTGAATTATAGATTTGTTTTTGTTGTTAGATCTCAAAGATTTGAATTTAAATTATTAGTTATAGCGGTTATTTGTCCTTAATTTTAGGTTTCCTTATTAATGTGAAATTGAATGGTTTGAATTTGTTGCCCTCTTTTTGTAATTAATTTGTCCTTATTGCACTCTTTTTGTAATTATTTTATTTGTGCATTAATCTTGTAATTTTTAACTAATTGCTGTATATTTCTGTAAAGTGCCCAATTTACACAATCAATGTTATACTCACACATCATTTGCAGCAAAAATTTTAAGACCTTTAGCAATTTACCTATTTTATAAATAACATTATTTTTAATATTTTATTTATTTTATATATGACATTTATAAATAAAAAATGAATTTCACAACTTAACTCACTATTGGTGTTAAAATGATAATAACATTTGTTTAAAAAAATACAAACCACATACTATCATTAATGTTATATTATATATATTATTTTACGAACAATTTTATTCTTTGTAAAATTCCTTTAACTCATTAATCATACATTTTCAACCAAAATGTATAAACATTGTCATAGCAATAGTAAGTTAATTTGTGAAATTTTAAAAAATATTTCATAATCCTTATATATAAAATGAATAAGAAATTAAAAATGATGCTATTTAAAAAATAAGTCCGTACTTTGCACTTGATTTTTTGGTTTTTGGTATGGACTTAGAATTTAACTAAAACTAAAACATTTTTTAAAGTCTCCCTAAAATTATTTTAAAACAATCTAAATAATTATTAATAAAACCCAAACTTAATAGGACTCTTTTATATATATTCGATAAAGATTTTGGTTGATTCATGTAATTTTCTTACAACCTCAACATAACATGGTCATGACATAATATCATAAGATGTTAATAATAATTAATGAAATAATAAAATTAAACTAAATTATATGCAATTAGTAAGCTAAGTTGTGAAATTATTAATTATTAAAAATAATTAGCAGTTAATGTTATAGAACTAAAATTCTTTTTATGGTCCTACAAACTTTAATATTAACTTATTATTCAACATAATTTTATTCTATAGCTCTCTAATTACTTATTCATACAATAAATTTTAACTTTAAAAATATGTTTAGAATTTTACTTTGCTCAACTTTAGACTCAAAATAACTAAATATTAAAAATATAGGAAAAATAGTATGATTAGATAACAATTAATACAGGATACATGTAATCAATTAATGTTAAAAATAATTATGACTTATATATTGTGATTAAACTTTAGTTAACTTTTAAAACTAAAAGTCATAATGATAACTTATTATTCAACAACAATTTTATTCCTAAACAACTATATATTAAAAATATAAAAAAAATATTATGAGAAAATAATAATTAATATTAAAAGGTGGAATATATATTACAAAATATATTAATGATTAAACTTTAATTGCTAATTTTATTTCAGATAGGAGATCTTTAGCTAATCAATGTTAGAAAAAATCTCGCTTATAGAATTATTAAAATTTAAGTTACTATTAAAAATAAAAAATCATGATGATAACTTATTAATTTATAACAATTTTATGTCATATAGAATTCTTTAAACAATCAACAATTGGGCCTGTAATCTTACGTGGGCTGGTAACTAAATCCTATTAGTTGGGCTTTGTTTGGTTTTTGTGAGAGATTTTAGTTGAGGCAACAATAAAAAGAAAAAGAAAAATGATGCGAATCCAATGAACCAGACTTTATAAACTTTTCGAACAAAACACAGTGATAGACTAATAAAGGACAATAAAAACAAACCAAACCAAACCAAAATCCACATCACAAAAGCATTAGTAAGTGGACATTTACAGAGTGAGAAAATGAGTGGACTTACCATAGTAAATAGTGTACCACATACTTAACCGCCAGAGACTTGTCAAACACGCCACAAGCCTCCGACATCGCAAACTTTCTCAGCTCAGTTTCCGGCCCCTTTCTCCTCAGAATCCCCTCCAGAACGCCGTGATCCACCAAGTACACTATTCTCTTCATTGTCTTCTCTCTCTGCACCTCCATCGGTTCCTCATAGTCCTGCCCTACGTACACTTTCCCGCCTCTCTCTCGTCGCCCGAACACCTCGCTCCGAATCATCACCCCGTAAATCCAATCCCGATCCTCCAAATTATGGCCGTCCATCAGCTTCCGCATTTCCCTCGGGTCAAATTCCATCCGCTTTGAGAGCTCGGCGGGTGAGAATAATTGGAGGCATTCGGACGTCCGGAGGGATGGCGGGTGAGAGATATTATCGGGTCGGTGGAGGTGTCTGGCCAGGACTTGGGTCCGAAATGCAACCCGATTTAGATTTATTGCAGATGAGGACGGAATTGAATACTCCATTTCCATTGTGATATGTCAGTATGTGTTGCTCTCAGTAGCTGCTCTCTGTAAATTGTAATGGGAGTACGGAACGAAGCTAAAGTTGACGAATAGGTTAGCATATTTGGCCAGGCTTGTAACAAATTGTACCAATACTTTTTATTTGTTACTATTATTTTACTACATAGTGCTCCTAATATTATAAGTGTAATAAAAATTGATACTTTTGAGGTATACATTAAATTCAAATTTTTATTCAGGTTAGTTATATAAGAATGTTACATCCGTATAACTCTACATACATATAGCTAGTCAATAATAAAAGATATAATTTATAAAACTATATATGCTCTTAATTGATTGTTGGGCTAATTGATTATTGAAATATTTGTTGCTTTGCCCTACAAAAGTTTTTTTCTCCATAATTTTCATTGACAATATGCGGAATGAAATATATATTATTATTGTTACATATATATTAAAACCGGAATTATATTTTCACCGTAATTTATTTTATTTTAACGTTGATGTTGAAATATAAATTAAATATTCCCCATTAATTAACTTGTTGAAACCGGAACGAATATATATGTTTGTAGGTGGCGGCCATATTGGTGGATGTAAGTTCTAAAATTCCCTGTTGGATGAACAACGATCTAATCTCCAATGTTTCCTATTCGGCGATTCGAATGAAGATTTGTCTTATGAGGTAAAAAGTTAAACTGCTAAAATTAACTATTTTATGTAATCAAATATTTGAACAAGTGAACCTTCTTATATATATATAATTATAACCACCTCTTAAAGTCTTTGACTAAAATCAAATGCAACTGCAGGATTTTCTTTCCCTTGCAGAATCAATTGGACGAGTTGGTAGCCGATTATCCGAGGAAGAGATTATGGGGCGTCTAAAAACAAGAACCCATGTTTCAGCTGCAACTGCAAGTGTTAACCAATTAGAGCCTGATTATTTCTGTTATATGCCAGGTATAAAAGAGTACTATATATATATATATATATATTATATTTTAATCTTATTAATAATTAGACCGAACTGAAACATATTCAATATATTTTTAATCTTAATTAATGTTTTATATATTTTGCAGGCTGAGTATGAGAATGATGGAACAATTGGAACTCTTAAATGTGGACATGATTATCATGCAGACTGCATAAAGAAGTGGTTACCGGAAAAGAATGATTGCCCCATGTGCAATTCTACTGCCGGTTTTTTCTAAATTAATTAGAAATTCTAGAGAAGGGAAAGGTGGATCAGATGAATATACATGTGTGTTTTTTCAATATTGTATATTAAATCTTAATTTATACATTTGGTAAATCTTCTGAAATTTCATTTATGAAAAGAAAATAAGTACTAGGACTTTATTAATTTCATGTTTAGCGCCCCTCAGTATGTAAGGCAGTGTTGTTAATATATATATATATATATATATATATATGCGTGTGTGTGTATTTATTCATTGGATTTGATAAACTTATGATGTTAAACAGAAATTTTGAACAGTGTGTTGTATTTGTGAAGAAAAGAATTTTGACCTTATGCTGAAATTACTTAAAGAAAGACAATTGTAATTGTATACCGAATCTAATTAAAAAGTGAATTGATATTTTCACAAGTAAAAGTGATAGTTCCACAAGATTCCTTTCACATAAATAGTAAATGAGTCTCACACTCATGTGAAAAAGACCTTGTGAAAATATCAAATTTTATTTGTGAAAATATCAATTCACATTTAAAAAAAACATATCCATTGTTAAAATTTTGAACTATTTATATGTTACAGAGAAACAAAAGACTCATCTAAAGTGGATTATGTCCTTTTACCTTTTTCTTTAGGGGCTAGGGAGAACTCGTGTGGGCAGCGCGAGGAAATAAACTAGGGAAAACTAAAGAAACTTTGATGCCGGATAAATTTGAATATGTGATTATGTACAATTAAAAAGTCTCATCTTCCACTTTTATTTGTTCCACAAAAATGTTCCTTTATGCTTATTAGCATAAAATGACAATGTCTCAGACAAATTAATCATAATTTCGTTATCTAACACTACTATTACACCACCTATTATGATATATGAGCTAACATTCATCTTCAATATTTACATTCATTTATGACTCCTTTTGTAAAATGAAGAGAATAACATTTCTAATTCAAACAATTAATCAACCATTTCTCCGTACACAAAACAACTAAATGATCCAGGGTACAAAGCAAAGAAATTTATCTTAGTACATTACCGGAACTGGTCAAAAAGGCCAAAGAACTAAGCAATCAAATAGAACCTAAGCGTTGCTAAGAGCTACAATAAAATACAACCGAGTTAAAAATTGATGAAAACAGCGGAGAAGAATGATAAGTACTTAGATACTTCCCTTTGAAAAAATCTGACTCAACTTCAACAAGTTTCAAGCATTTTAGTCCCATATGCAATAACTGAAGCCTTGGTGACCAAAAACTCCATGCCAGACTAATCCTATGATTCATTGGGACTAGTTCAGCCACAAGAAAATTAGAAGTCACTCATGACCGAAACTGATTTTCACCTTTGCTTTACCAACTTCTAAGCAGAGCAGCATCCAACTTTTTTCACAGCTGATACATCATCCTTGCTGCCAACATTAATGGTCTGTCCCTTTGGCAAGGCTGCCGGATCATCTCCAATGTCAAGAGCTTTTCTGCTGACAACATGATATATTTGAGTAAGCACTTCTGTGAAAGCATTTTCAACATTCATGGACTCCAGAGCAGAGGTTTCCATAAAGAAGGTACTCTCTCTTTCAGCAAATGTCTTGGCGTTTTCGGTGGAGACAGCTCGCAAGTGACGCAAATCTGACTTGTTCCCCACAAGCATGATCACGATGTTGGAATCTGTATGATCACGGAGCTCTTTTAACCATCTCTCTACATTCTCAAATGTGACATTTCGAGTGACATCATATACAAGCAATGCGCCGACAGCTCCTCGGTAGTAAGCACTTGTGATTGCACGGTATCTATCAACAAATAGGTATGAACTGAGACGAGGGCTTTTCTTAAAAGAATGTATTTACAGAAAGAGAAAAAAAAAACTCTTTGGCAGGTAGCAGATAATATGGATGTTAAAATTGAAACTAGATATGTGCTAGTCATTTTCATAAATAAGTAAATAAATAGGTGTCTAATATCTTTATTAGGAGATCATTCCAGGTAAATAAACTGAAAGAGATGATAAAATTACAAATTCCTTCAGCCATTGTAAGAAAATATAAATTCCAGAAGGTTACCAGCATAATCAGATAAAACTGACTTGTTTCACCTTCCTTAAATTAGATAGAGCGAGGGTTAGTTTCCACCCTTATCCATCACTTTCTCGACATAAAGAAACCTCACAAACCTGGTACTTGGAAAAAACTTATATAATTGTCCCCTTTTCCTATCTTTTCCACCCTTCGTAAGGACCTGTTATTTGCAAGTACATTTCTTCCCGTTTCCTCCAAATTCATATACTTCCTATTCACTGCAAACAAAGTACCTACCCCTGATCTCTCATTGTTCATTATTAATGTTTTCTGATAAGTTGATATCCAAAAGGTTATGCTGTTCTCTAATTTTCGTTAAGGCTATTTTTGGAACTTGGAAAATAAAGGAAAAGAAGTCTAAAATTTTATTAGTATTTTTTTTAAAACTGTTTATTACATAATAGTTTCCTTGATCTTAGATTTTTTAGAAGTACAGATATTTAGATTAATCTTCATTAAGATACTTTTTCCTTAATCTCACCTTCATCTTAAGTGAAAAAAAAAAGAGGAGCTTAACACACTAAACTCAAAGTACTTATCAGACAAAAAAAGAGAGGCTAGAATTGAACCATTTCCTCACATTCCATATACTCTAACAAATAGTCAATGGCAGCCTTAATTGAGCTCTAGTTAAAATTGCAAACATTACCTGATTACCACAATATCATAACTTGAAGTACTAAATTATAGTAGTATCTATCTTACATTATTCTGACTTCAGATCTAATCTTCTGATAATGGAAATCTAATCCACACATTTCCGTAATCTATTCAGTTAAAAACCTCCAAAAGTACAGATCTCAAAATTTAAAGCAAAAAACAACATAATTAAAACAAACCGTATAACAGTTCACATTATAGATATTAAAATTATAATTAAAACAAACCGTATAGCAGTTCACAATATAATTAAAATTAGTACCTTTCTTGGCCGGCGGTGTCCCAAATCTGGGCCTTGACGACTTTATCGTGGACGTGAATGCTCCGGGTGGCGAATTCGACGCCGATGGTGGATTTGGACTCGAGGCTGAACTCGTTACGGGTAAACCTAGAGAGAAGGTTTGATTTTCCGACGCCGGAGTCGCCGATCAGTACTACCTTGAATAAGTAGTCGTAATCATCGTCAGCTCTGTAGGCTCCCATTTTTTGATCTTCTCAACTTGATATATAAATGTGTTTATGTATGTGTATGTATAGCAAATATAGAGATACAAAAGTATAGATCGCAATGTGAGAGAGAGAGAGAGGGAGTCGATCTGTATGGAAATTCTACTGTACAGATCTCAACATTTAGATTTGATTTACGTTATGGGATAAAAGAGGACAGAGGAGAGGAGAGGAGAGGAGAGGAGGGATATTCAATTCAATTCAAAGAGGCGTTTGCACGTCTGTATCTTATTATTCTATTTATTTATTTATTTATTCATCTTTAGGAAATACAAATAATTATAAGATAGAGGAATAGGGAAAATAATTTAGAGCCACTTTTTTGAATTGAGAATAGTAGTAGTATATAGAAAAATAGGTGGATTTTCATTTATCTATTTTTATTTTTGATATTTGTCAATTTACTAGTACTATTTTATTAATTAACGCTATATTTTCCAGAACCTTGGGTGTGAGTTGACACACACACACACACACACACACATATATATATATATATAAAATATTCTCTCATCCGGTATAAGATGGTTAATTTTCTAGTATTTTCCTAAGGTCTGTCTAGTTAAGAAGGGGATTGAATTAATATTTTTAATCAAGTAATAACTACTATTAGACTTAAAATTTAATACTAAAAACATCAAAACACCGGTTAAAAAAAAGTTATACATACATACATACATACATACATAAATGGAGCTCTACATTCCAATTAAACAATGCAAGCTGGATCATTTTTATAAATAATTTTTACAATGTTTCGGAGATGATATTATTATTAACATTTAGTTTTCTTTCTGCTTGCGATTCTTTTTTCTTTTTTCTTTTTTTTAAAAAAAACTTAAAATTGAAAAAATTTACTTGGTTCGTCCCTATATTACTCTTGAACTAGTGATTGTGAATTACACTTGGTTTAAACTCAAATTCAATATGATTAAGTAAAACAGGTTTTATTTTATTATTTTATTTTTTTATCACAAGTCTATTTATACACGTACCTACTATTTTTGTTCTAATAATTAAGAGCAATGTATTATTTTTATTTTAATAATTAATAGTAATAGTACGTGTTACCAAATTTGACATCTCATAAATTTATTACCAATTAATAAAACTACTAGTTTAATCAATATCAATTATTAAATTTTTTGAATGTGATCATAACAAATATTGAAATACGAAAACAGAAATCAAGTGACGGATATTACACAATGACACCATCACATAATTAGTGGGATTTTAAATTTTAACCAACAATAATCATGTACGTGCATTTATATTACAACAAATAAGTAAAATTTAATCCCAATATTTATTTTGATAATTGGTACAACATCAACTTTCTATAGTTTCCATTATTAGGGAAAAGAATAAAGTCTACGCTATTGTTGTATAACATATATTGCGTAGAATAAATTATTTTTGTTCTCCATTTTTTACTGAATTAATATCAAAGCTATGAGGTGACAAAATTGTATTGAAGGCATGGACACATGCCTCAGATTCAATCCTTGGGCTAACTGGCTTCATTCCTTTGGCTTGTTCCTCATCTGTTTACGCATGTTAGCATCCAGGTATCTTTTTCTTAATCGAATAGCTTTTGGCGTAACCTGCATGGCCCCATGCAACAATTTTATCAGAAAATCTATACTCTCTCTAGGTGCTGAATTCTTCTGGATGATGCATAATGAACAAGTCATGAAGCCAATAACAGCAGCTAAACTTCCAGATAATTTGTTAAAATTCAAGTGCTTTCATCTTGGCCATTTAATTACAGAAATGCTACCTACCTATCTGTCAATGAACGCCGAGTAAAATAGGCTATACAAGTGAACCTCAAACTACCAAATTACACAAGGTTATGATATTCCCCATGAAAGAGCTTCATAACATCTAAAGACATTAATTATCTTTCTCGAGGCATGAGAAAAATCAGAGTTACTGGAACATACCTCAATGAGCTCATCCGAAGCAACGTACCCTATAGCTTCTTCGAGGGTCATCTGCACCAAACAGCATTCAGATGGATGTTTAGAATAAGGATATCAATGGTAATTCCAAAGACACTGTTTCTTCCCTATACCGAATCACTTTTAGTTTTCCATTATAAAAATAAGACTGATCTCTTGTCTATGTACACTTTGATGGGGATGTAATGCATAATACTGAGGATAATATATGAATGAAAAATTAAACCAAGAAAAAAGCTGGTTGATCAAGGAAACATACTAGGCGAGGAGGAGAAAGCTTCACATTCTCATCCTTGCTAGCAGCCCTTATATTGGTGAGTTCCTTGTTCCGTACTGGATTGACCTGTGATAAACAAATAAAACAGTTGGCCACCTGGAGAAAACTTAATTCATCGTATGACAGGAAAAGGAAGATCCCCCTTACATCAAGATCTGTATCTCGTGAATGTTCGCCAACAATCATGCCATCGTAAGTCTGCATAAGGTTAAAAAAATTAATTAATTGCAGTTGCCAAGTGTAGTGTAGTTTGCTTCATTAGCTAACTATGTTCGTATCTCTTTTTTCTGTGTGCATAAAGAAATCTACATTAGTAGATCCAAATGCCAATCAACGGATGCTTGCTACTGTGGCTATAAACCTTAAAAGTGTACATACAAGTATTGCAATAACAATCCAATAAGCTGCCGTCTATATGAAGATGAATAACAATACTTGTCATCATGGAACTGACTGGTTCCTTAAGGAAAATAATATGACATGCATTTAGGGCTACCATTAATTAAATGGGACTAATTAAAGTTAGCAGCCCAGTAGATTAACATAAGACATTATTAGCCCACAATATGGCAGGCATTTCTCAGAAAGGCAGAAGTCCTCCTAGGTCATAATTTAAGTAGGAAGTAGTAGAATTCAGTAATAATTGTCACCTCCATTCCAGGAGTCACAAAGAGAGTTCCTCGAGGTTCTAAACTGAGCAATGCGTAAGCTGTGATAGCTCCACGGCCCATGGACACCTGTCAAACCAAGTAATGTAACGAGTTGAGATCCATAGTTATAAGCTTCAGAGATAGTTAAGACATGCATACTACTGCATATAAGATGATTTGAAAGAAGAATCGGCACTCATCGACATTCTTAATTAATCGGCACTCATCCACATTCTTAATTCATATTAGGAGAACAACTAAATATATTTGATATAGGAAGTACAGGCTACATTTTCTTTTTTGACATGTAAACTTATATAAAAAGTAGGCATCAAAAGGGAATGCTGGCTGAGTACACAGGAGCTTATAAAAAACATGGACAACAGGCAAATGAACTCTACAAAATGGGAAAATATCTAGACACCAAAAGATCATCTCAAACTACAAGGCTAAAATCCGCCAAAAAATCAACACACACTATCAAACCCGAAAACAATTCATTCGGACGAAAACAAGGGAAACACGGGAACAAAGATCTTATATGAACAATGGAGCTTGGGTTTGTCTTGTGTTCCTCGATAGTTTTCTGCAAATCACGTTTTGGGAATTTAAGAGAAAGAGGGATGGGAAAATTTAATGGCAGCATTCGATTCTGCACAATGTTTTGGTTCCCATTGGTTTTACCTTGTTGGACCGAGAAAATGCAAGGAATTCAACCGATATGAATCTCCCATTCTCCTGCTTTGGGATAGGGGTGTCTTTCTTGGATATCCTATGTCATCAGAGATAAGTGCCTTTCTAGGTGTAGCTATTTGGATATTCATAGGAATTGGGGTTATCTTTTGTTAAGGACTTGTATTCCTTTCTAATTTTTCATATTAAGTAGATCTCTTGTCCACTTTAAATGGTTCTCTCTTATTTCTAATGAATTCTTCTTCTATCTAAAAGAATAACGTCCTTGGATTATAATCCGTGGACTGTGGGACTACACTCAACTCAACAATACCTTTTATCCCAAGCTAGTTGGGGTAGGCTAAAAATAAATCATGTAAGCTAAAAATAGAAAGGCAAGAAGAAAACTAAAAAGATAAAACAAACTAAATAAGAAATGGATAAAATAAACAATATAGAAATAAATGGAGAGAGGTAAAATAAAAACAGAACCACATATTGGATATTACATATATGTATGTCAACAAAGAAAAAAGGGAAGGGAAAAGAGAGAAACAGAAATCAACAAAAGAGGTGGGAACACCCTACTTAGCTTCTGATATGGGGATTACATTCCTCCACTCTCTCCTATCACAGGCCATGTCTTCAGTTATAATCCACGGACTACAATCCACTGAAAATAATCCTTGCAAGCAAATATAGCCTTAGGGTATGCCGATTATTGTTCAGCCATGCTACTTAAAGTTAATATGTATTCTTATTTTGATAAACTAGCTGGAAATGTTTTTTAAATTGAAAGTTGCAGATAACCTGGACTAGAGCCAGCTTATACCAAATAAGCCAATAAATTTTTTAGGCTTTATATTAACCCACATTTTCAACCTCTATCTCATAACAGTCTCTATGGTGTACCTTAAAGGCGTCAGCCAAAATCTTCAAAATCAGAGGAAGAAAAGAAACAGGGAGGAGTGAATATACATACTGAGGCACACTGCTACCAACCACTAATGCTAATGGATAGCAAGATTTTTTTTGCTCAATAGTAATTCATATATGGCTCATTTGTTATTGTAAGATAATAAAAATAAAAAGGAAGTTCTAATTGGGTACATCGAAAAATAGAGAGGTATTTGGATAATTTACCAATACTCCTTTCCTGACATTTCCAAGAGGACCACGATGTTTTGCATATGCTGCATAAAAACAGAGAATAGATAGGATAAGCAAGAACAGTGTTGCCAGAAAAGTAACTAAAGCATAAGTTTAGAGTATCACTGAACATAATTTCAAATTAAAACACTAGCCAATCATGCAAGCATTGGGATCAAATCAATGAATTCCGGAACAAGTAAGGGAAAAGAAGATGAAAACATGATGAAGAAATAAACAACTTGATGGAAATGACTTGACGTTTGGAACACTCAATAAAGAGCAGTTCTCAAATCTCTACAAAGATCAGCCACTATCCATTGTATGTGTACTTTAGCCATCTGGTTAGTGCTTTATGAGTGATGGTGAAAAAAATCCAGGGTTTGCAATAGAAAAATGAGCTACACTTGCATTCAACCAGAGGTCCACAAACCAGCTTAACTACACACGAGAGTTTGAGACAAGTCAGTTTACATTGATTATTATATTCGACTCCAATTCAATATATTCAAGTTGTATCACATGTAATAATAAGCATCAACTTAAATAAGTATAAGAAACAAGATTTGGTTATTTAAAACTTTAAATGGATAATCAACAAAGCATGTATATATCAGATAGACCGAGATATTGTGTTAAGGACTGGAACAAAATATAATTATAATAATAACAAACATAAAAAGAAGAAGGAACTAAAGATCTAGCCAGAGCCAACATACTCAGGAATGCACGGTGCATAAATCCAGTTCCTCGTGTATCACTGCTGAACACACTTCTGTAGCCAACCAGCCCCCTGAGATCACACAACAAAACCATATTACATCATCGCACAAAGGCTGAAAAAAGATATTCTTAGACGGTAAGTTTCCCTCCCTCCGTTCCACAATAAGTCCCATTTGCCAAAAAGATTTAACCCAAAAAAGAGCTCAACTTTTATTAGTGGTAGTATAAAATGACAGTGTTCTCAAATTTATCATCACAAATTGCATTATCATGCTACCACTATAAACTAAAACTCACCATATTTAGGGATAAATATGGAATGAAAATACTTTCTTGAAGTTTGCAAATTATGCACCCCCAATATTAAGGTTTGTATATGACATGCTTCAACAAAATTTTCAATAATAAGTTTGTCTTTAAATTTTATATTAAAGAAGGATTAAAAAGACAGAAGATTGTTCACGAACTACTTATAGCATTTCAAGTAGCATTTTCTAAGCACTAAAAACAGCAGAGTTATAAAGAAGTAATTCACATTTTAGCTGATAAAACCTCTAGGAATAGGAAAAGCCAAAAAAACTTTAAAAAATTGCATGTTATATCTGTTCTTCTCTATCCTGAAAATCCATATAGTGTAAGAGACTCCAAATAACTTTGAGGTCTCAAAACAATAGAAAGGCAAAATTCAATCTCGCATTGACCTTACTTATATAAAAAAATTCTCATACTGGAGTCGCAATATTTATAAAAGGTAAAATAAAATAAAAGCATCATACAGTTTCAAAATGCAAAAAGTAAAATAAAATTACCAATGCAGAACAGGGTGTAGGGAAAAAAAGGTAGCTGCCTAAACTCAAAAAATAAATGTGTATATAATTTGATTAATTTGGCAAATTTAGCAAAAATGGGATAATTTGTTGCAACGAAGGATATCAAGTTGTCAGGAAAGGCAAAGATAATATCAAAAGGAAACAGAATAAAATCAAGTTACCAACCTTGATGGACAAGTCAAAGACATTCTAGTCCTGCCAAAGTTCCCTGGGACAGCACCCATGTCAGTAACCTCACCTTTCCTGTGAGAGAGTGCTTCCATGACTAGACCTACATGCTCATCATTTACCTGTAATTGACAACATAATCTTTGAATTGCACGAACCTTAAAAAAGGAGCACATACATATGTACTGGTATATCAAGAAAATTTACCTCGATTGTCACTTCTTCAATTGGCTCTAGCCTGACACCTTTCTCATTTTTATACCTGATCCAATACACCAAAGAGGTGATTATTTCGACTATCATACCTAACAATTGCATCCAACAGTGTTACGGACAACAAGATTTCATGGTATGATTCAGCAAGTAAACAAAAGAAACGATAAATCCAACAATATAAAAGTATGCATACTACATATGTGTGTGTGGATAAATTAAAGAAGCTTCCCACAAATGATGTTGTGATTAATATTAAAGCTAATGTGAATAGTAAAAGTCACACGATTAAGACCAAGCTGTGGTCAACTATAGAGTTCAAAAAAACATGAAGCACAATTTCCATGTTTGCAACTTTGAATGGTTACTTTAGGCATAGGCTTGAATAAGTCTAGACTTTAGAGGGAAGACTAATATCCATAGCCGTATGGCACTGGGATTACAGGGATGTATCTTGCTGTCCCTTTTCAATGTTTTCATTCTGAAAAAGAACCTATAAGAGTCCAGAGGGTATAAGCATAATGTCACTCTCCTTAGTAAGAAAAAAGAACAGAATTTTGTTGTTCATGTTCTAACAAGTGTCCAGGAGAAGTTTGGTACATGTCCAACATGAAGAACTTATATTTCAAAGCACGTATAAGTGGATCTTTGTTCGACACCGACATGTATTCGACCATAATTTTTTTTTTTTTATAGATAGAACTATAAAAGAAGAAATTTTAATAAGAGAAGATAAAGAAAAACTACAATGCAGATGAAGGACGAGAAGTCTTCCCAAAAAGAAAACAAGAAAACAAATGAAAAACCAATCCCAGTGTCAATGGAGCACAGCTCACCAAGCACTATGTAAATCTGATAAGAAGAAGTTCCTCGGAAATCTCCCATGCAAAAAACCCAAAGAGATGTGCATAAAAGGACACTTCATCCCTCAAAGTAAGCCAACATTCATTGACCGCCCATAAAAATACTTGCATTCCTCTCTGTCCATACTCCATAGACCCCCACCAAATAACAAAAGAAGCACAACTCCAAAAAATCTCCTACCCTTACCTCCCCCAAACCCCTTAAAAACTACATAGAAGAAGGTCCTCCACGTTTGAAGGACAAATCAACATTCAAGTAACACTCCAAACAAAAGCAAATGAATAAGGTGAGTAGGACTAAATGACCAGATAAGGAAACAAGAGCAAATGAATAATTTTTAAAATCATCAAAGTATCATCCTTAACATGCGCACCTGTATGTGGACACATAACGTTTATATAAGGGACAAGTAGATATAGGAGTTAAAAATGCAAAGAGGAGATGCAGTGGACAAGTGCATAAAAAAAACCCACATGACTTTAGGTGGTGAGACTGACAGCTCGAATCCTTCACGCCTCATATTCTCAATTAAAATACCTGAAACAGAATACAAGAGTTTAGACACAAAACAAACTTTGATATAAATTGATCAAATATTTTCAGCAGGAAAATTAAACATTTCACTATTTCCACAGAAAATAGAAAATATGGAAAGAAAAAGGACAAAATGGACTCACCTAGCTGAAGCTCTCCTCGCCCTTGAACTTCATACGACTCTGATAGACCTGGTATTACATTTATGGCAAGATTCGTTTCTGCTTCAGCCATTAGCCGATCACCGATTTTCCCTCCAGTCAACTACACATAGTTGGAAGGCAACACATCCACTTATATATCCTATCCGATGGACCGACTCTTAAAGGGGTGGGGAGGAGCAGAACATAAAGGCAAACAACGAAGATACAAAAGCTCTTATATGTGCCAAGGAAAATATGTGGAGTCTTTAAACAGAGGTAAAAAATACAATCATATCAATAAGCGGAAGTGTTTGCATGCAATTATAAGACGGTCATACTACTACCAAATATATGAAACATGAAATGAAGTTGGTCTGGAACGTGTGTGGGCTTAAATGAAGGATCACTGTATCCCACAGAAGTTCAATGACTCAATGTTAATAGAAATGAAGCTGATTTTTTGCAAAGTGCCACGTCTTGCTTAACTCTGTCCATTAACTAAATCTAAATCATGTATAGGAAGATTGATCTAGCAAACCTTCTTTCTCTTTCCTCTCTCCCATATCTCCTTTTAATTCTATGAGCTACTATTTCCCATGCAGCGGATTATCATTTATTTTATTTTTTTCATTTGCTTGATATTACCACAAAAAGATGGAATTAATTTAGGGTAGTATTGGAAGAATATGACAAAAGTGATTACATAAAAGGAAACTGAACACATATTTTGGTACAAACCAAAATAGAATCAAGGAAATTTATTTTGAGATAGAGGAAGTATAATACTTCCTCCTTTGATATGGAGTTGAGGATGGTCATCGGATTCAATTCTAGGAGCTTATTGGTTGGGAGATAAACACTTTTCTCTTTCTTTTAATCTTATGTATCGTATTTCTTCACTTCATGATGCTTCCATTTATAACTTCATAAAGTGTGACGGGAACTCATTTTCTATTTTAATTTCTTCAGAAATTTCACGAATTTGGAGTCTAATGAGATAGAATCTTTGCTAATATTGCTTGATTCGGTTCATCTATGTACCTATTCTGACAAGCTTCTGATAAGCGCATCTGGGATAGGCTTTAGATCCAATTAGTTCCTTTTCTTGTAAGAGTTACTTCTCTTTTTTGACTCGGTCTGTTGTTCCTAACCCATTTCCATTGGTTTTGTACACTTGGAAAGACAAGATCCCTTCCAAAGTCAAGACTTTTGTGTGGTCTACGGTTTTACAAAGATTGAATAATGATCTTTATCAAGATTGTAGGCCTTACAAAGTTCTATCTCCGGACATTTGTTTTATGTACAGACAAAGTAATGAGACATATGCTCATATATTTCTACATTGTCCTATTGCTTGGGGATTCTGGAGCTCTCTTTTTGGAGTACTAGAAGAGAAGTGGGTGTGTCTTGCTACGTTGGAAGATATATAACTAATTCGTTTTCGAGGATTTGGAAGTAAGAGGGATGCCAAAATTTTATGGAAGAGTGCCTTCTTTTCTATTTTGCAGGGAATTTGGAATGAGCGTAATGCTAGGTTGTTTAGAGAAAGTTACTCATCTTTAAAGCTATTGAATGATAGGGTTATTTTTCTTGCTTCTCTTTGGGATTCTGTTATGGGGCTCTATTAGAGGTATGTGACTGATTTATGTAGAGATTGGAGGGCTATACTTTTTTAAGTGCTCTTATGTTGACTTCTTGTCCCCCATTTATTGTATCCTTTCTTTTCTATTAATAAAATTTCTTATTTTATCAAAAAATAAAAAATAGTACTTCCTCCTTTAAAAATATAAGATCATTTTGCTAAGAAGTTAAATATAAGGAAAAATTTCTATCTTCTTGATCGATACCTCGCCATACATGGGTGGATTATCCACGAAGGTTTCATTCATTTTGAAAATTAACATCCCTATAAACAAGATTTAGAGACAAATAAGTTTTCCTTTACATATTTTAAATTACTTACTAAATTTTGTAAAGATAATATGTATTAAGTAATAATTAATATAAGAAATTAATTTACAAAACTATTTTTTTTTATCATAGGCTTAAGGGAGTGTTTTAGGCCCCCTCCTCTCTCCCCCCCCACCCCCACAAAAAAAAACAAAAAAAAATCAAGCATTTGCTCTTTCTGGAATGAAAGGAGAATACTAATATGTGTGGGCTAAACAATCAATTAATTAGAAGAAGGTGACATTTTACGGGGATCATCGGAACAGGCAAATCAATAGATAACTACATAAATAAGTGCCATATGTTTCACTACTTGATTGTAGATCACAAAGCTCAAAAAAACAAAGTGACCCAAATCACAAAGGCTGGTATAACTTGGAAAACTTCAGAAAAATTTAAAACAAACCAAAACACTGACAAACTCGATTTTACTCGGCAAAATCCTTCTGTTCGTAACTCCATAGGTCATGTACCACCGCTCTAAATATTATCATATGCTATCTTTACAATTTACATAGTAGCCTTTAGGAATTTTTCACCATGAGTTACCAATTATCAGGTGCAAAACTAAAAACAAGGACAGGAATTACTAAAGTAAGCAAAAGTAACTATTAGTGGCAGCAAAAAAAATAAAAAAATAATATGACTTACATGTGTCCCATCACGACCAGCCAATGGAGAGTCATTGACACCAAAAGTCATTGAAATGGTCGGGGGATCCAGCTCAACGGTGGGCAATGCAGTCATGACCTAGCATATGTAGTTACAATTCAGACAAATAAAAATCGTAAGAAAAAACTTTAAAATTGAAAGTGAACTGTTATGTTTTTAAGCAATGTGATGCTGAAAGGCTGAACAAAATTGCCAAACATTCTCATTTTTCTTTCCCTGGTCCTCATTGCCAAACACATCATCATGTAGAGAGGTTTTTAGCTTGATTATATTATTTATTGAAAACACAAGAGTACGTTTTAAATTGAGAAAGAAAGAGTGGCAGACAAGCAGCCTCAAGGTCCGTCAATGACTCAAGTGAGAACTGAAAAGGCAATAAATGGACTATGTAGCATATTCTCAAGGCGTCTGTCTAGAAATCAACGACAAATACTGTACTCACTTAACAGCCTGAAAAGGAGTAGAAAGCCAACACAAGATGAGGAATAAATGAAATAAACAAGGGAAAAGGAGAACATAAATGATGCTCAAATACAATAATTAGACCCATGTTAGTGTCATTGTACATCTTCGTACAGATGACAACACACACACATCAATTGAATTTTGAAATACACTTCCACTTTAAGTAGTATCAGAAATATTAAGTACTGAGCTAGAGAGTAAAATGTCCAACAAATAGCAACTAAGATAGAATTAGCACACAATCAGATAAACTAAAAGAATGGTTGAATAACTGCAGAAAGAATCAAAGAGTATTCACATACCTCCACATTTGAGACTGTGTGCCCTATAGATGGACTTGTCAAGCCAGCCATTGATACTATATCGCCAGCACCAGCGCTATCAACCAAAACCATGCTCGTACCCTTCTTTTTCATTAGCTTTGTAACCTATACCAAGAAATGTGGATGTCACGTGAAATTGAAGAGGTAAATAAAAATTACCTTGATTGAACATGGTATGGAGATAAAAAGTGATCATCATCTCGAGAACTGTGCAAATTTTATCAATTATCTCCCTAATAAATTATCAAAAAACTGTTTGTGGTTCAATGGTTTCATCAACCCCTCTGTACCAGCAAAATACCCAAAAATTATGTCACCGCTACAATTTCGTGCAGATATTCAATCAAATACTTGGTTTGGCATAAAAAAAGATATAGGTGGACAGAAAATGTCTGAAAATAATGACCTCCTTTTTCTCTTTATTTTTTGGTTGCAAGTTTGCAATATATCTTAACAAATTTTAGTTCTGAATTAGTTGAGCTGAAAACTAATGATACTAAATATTTAGAGCTCATTAACTGATATTTGTTTTAAATGATGCCTTCCTAACAGATTTTAGTTCTAAATTAGTTGAGCTAAAAACTTACCAAACAAAATATTTAAAGCTCAAATTTAACTTATATCTGTTCAAGTTAGCAAAAAAATAGAGTGTTCACTGAGCATGTTTGGCATTTGTTTAAAATTAGGTTGCTTGACTTAAAGCTGAACTGTACAAGTAACAGAATAGAAATTTTCAAGTGGTAACTAAGTATTTTATCATCAATTGAACCACCTTTTTTTTTTGACCTTTTGGAACTTTATACTTTTGTTAAATAAGCCCTGCAAATTTTTGGCGTGAAAATGTGAAAGAAACTGCAAGGACAAGGACAGAATGTTACTCCAATTTGAGTTTCTTGGTGCTTATGATGCAAGAAAATCTAGAGTCTGGAGTGTGGTGTCTCTATCCTGTTTCTTCACATCCAACATAAATAAAGCAGATGCCCATTCAATAAAGCTGTTAGAGGGGGAGATGTTTGGAAGGGGGTGATGCAGGACAAGGGGTGAGCAGGGATTAAATAGGGGATAAGAAGAAAGAAGGGAGAAGGGGAAGAAGAAACCTCCTCAAAAGGAATCAGTAGAAACACACAAGCACATAACTTTATTTTCAAATAAAGCAAGGATATCAAGATTTTTATTTTTTGTTGATAAAAGAAGAGGATTATATCAGAAAAGATAAAGATTAGACGGGATTACAATATTTATATAGTAAATTTATACCTTTAAGACCAAATAAACTCTAATATTAGAAACCAATAAAACTCTAATACTACTAAAATAAGATAACTATCCTATTAAGGAAATAACTTTAGTTATAATCAATTTATACCAGGAAAGTAGATACCTAAAATACTTGAACAACCTAATTAACCTAGACTCCCAATAGACTATAATTACATCAAAGAAACCTAATACTCAAAACATTAGTTTTCTGAAATGTAAATCCCATGAAACCACTGAATAACAAACACATACATATTGTAATCAATAAAAAGGTGGGTAGAGATTGGAGGACTGAATTTTTTTAAGTTCTCTTTTGGTCCTGTTTACAATTAGTCAAGTGAGGGTGCACTTCTTGTCCCCCATTTATTGTATTATCCTCTCTTTTCTATTAATAAAATTTCTTCTTTTATCAAATAAAAAATGGGAGAAAAAAGAAGAAAAGAAAAGTGATATAGGAGATAATCCATCATAACTGAGATGACCTTGAACATAAATTAAAAGTTGCAACCTAAATCGGAAAATGGTAATTTAACATTTAAAACAGGTAACTGAGACCACATACCTTCCCTTCCTCGATTTTTGACACCCCAGCATCAGAACTACGAAGCCCATGTATTCTGTCCCCAACACGAATGACTCCAGAGTTTATACGCCCAGTTAATATTCGCCCAAGGTAAAAATCCCGTTCCATCATGGACACCTGAAAGCTTTCTCAAGGATCAAAATAGTAATTTTCATGTAAAACAAGTTAACAAACAAAACAAACAAAAAAAATGTAAGGATACAAGGAGGGCCTGCAAAGGTCTTCTGTCACCCTATCATCCAGAGGGCAACTACAAAGCCCAAATGTGATACAGAATATGGAGAATATGAAATTTTATAGTCAACCCGTCCAACGTCCAAGTAGAAAGTGTCATAGACCTCATCTAAGGGGAGAAAAATATTATAGCTAATACAATCACAATGATTGTTTCTTTTTAGGAAGAGTAATATATTGCAAAAAAAAAACCTGAAATAACAAATGTGGCCACTTCCGTGCCCTCTATAATTCCCTGTAACCAGCTTCGGATACTCTTAACACAACCAACCCTAAATTTCTTTTGTTTTTCATCCCAAATCCATAACCTTAATCCTTTACCCTACCTTAATTTTTTACCTTAGCACCCAAAGTCCTTTAATAGTTTCAGTTGAGAATTCCAAAACCCAATATATCAAAACTCTTACAACTAATCACCTTTTAAACCATGACGATTCCTAGCATTTGTCAATCCCCAATCTTTAACTAAACTTCTTCAACCCATATCTTAACATAAGAAAATTTTAAGTTCAGTAGCAGCAGCATCATGATTATCTAGCGCTAACCTGCGCACGATTCCTTATCCAAGTTGGGCAAACCTCATTGTAAGGCTACCAGCAAGTTACACTGAATCAAACATGGTGTAGTCTAGTCAAACTCTATGCAATGTTATATGCCAAATTCTTCAAGAAAACTCTTAAAAAACAACAAATCAAATTTAACAAACAATGCATGCATGTATATATGCTTGTTCAGATACATGAGTGCAAGAGTGAAAGTTCAGCGTAGAGCATGTGTCTACAGCAACAGATCATCCAAGATATTAATTGTTCCCAGAGACTTGTAAAAGATAGAATTCACAAGTATAAGAAGTAATTTTATTTCAGAAAACAGGGATTCAACACTTTCTCCAAATACTATTAAGCATTAAATTTCGCCCCTGAATCATGTGCAAGTGGGTAAACCCACTTAGTTGCTACTTGGTAGTTGGTAACACAACTAGAAATCAACAATGCCTTTTTGTTTTAGTAAGTCTGTAACATTGATGTCTAAAAGATTTTTTGTGACTGTTATAGTACCCCTCCCTTCCCCCCGCCCACCCCCTAGACTTTTAAAAAGAATTTTTTTTCTCCACTCCTGTAACATCCATGAAAATTTCTAGGTTTGCAGTAACTTATATTTTATTCACCAACCAGCATTTTGAAAGGTGCATCAAGGCTTGCTGTTGGAGGGGGAACATGTCTTATGATTGCATCAAGCAACTGTGACATATTTTTCGCATCATCAGGTGGTTTCTTGGTGAATGTGGAAGAAGCCCATCCCTCTTTTGCAGAAGCATAAAGAACAGGAAAATCTAGCTGCTCCTCTGTGGCAAAAGCATCATAGATTATTTGGTTTAGATAGAAATCAAGCATATGGTAAATGAAAGAAACTGAAAACATAGAAAATATAGCCACCCAAATTTTCTAGTGTACCTGTCGCGCCAAGATTTGCAAACAGGTCGAATACTAAGCTCTCAACTTCATCGCACCTCTCCTCACTAACTGCACCGTTCAATGATTAAGAACGCTTGGACTAATTAGGAATAAAAAATTATTAGACATGAAACTAAATCAGACTTTATTGGTTATGACAAGAGCAGCTAGTGTTTCAAAAACCATTTAAGTGATGTAATGTGTTTCTAACACATGAAACATTAGTAATAAATAAACAGACGGCATCAAATGTAAGTCAAATTCATATTCTTTATTACAAGCTTCCAGCCAGAGGTGACCCATATTAAGATACTCCACGTTTGTAGTGATTACTAAATAGTAATAAGAATATATTTCCTTTGTTGCTAAACAAGATTAGTCAAGGTTGCAGATTTGATATGGTGCCATCAAAGGGAGTTAACATGTAAGGTACATTAACCATCATTTACAAGTTCTAATTACTAAATCAAAAGTGACACTGAAATGAAAAACAGCCAAGAAATGAAAAGCATCAAAATATTAGTGTTTAAAATAATTAGTAGAGTGTGAGCAAGTAAATAACAGGTATTAAAGAAAAGACAATAGTGATGCATAAGAAGGCATACCTGCAGGTCTGTCTACTTTGTTTAAAAGAAGAATAGGGCGTATTTTATATTTCAGGGCTTTAGCAAGAACAAATTTTGTCTGTGCAAGCGGACCTTCACCAGCATCGACAACTAAAATTGCTCCCTCGACCATGCCAACAACCCGCTCAACCTATGCACCCACAAGAAAAGGGAGGGGTGGCAAACATTTTTAGGCAGTCAGACAATTGTTTTAAACAATGCAAAAAATATATGATTGCAAACATCTATATCTATAGAAGTAGTCATCTGCGAAGATGTTCTAAAGGGCTAAACTGCAATTTTTGTAAAGTTACCAAATACTCTTATGTTAAAAAAATATAGACAAAGACATACCTCACCACCAAAATCTGCATGCCCAGGAGTATCAACCATGTTTAGCTCATTTTCGTTCCAGGAAATGGATGTAACCTATATATAAATGACAGAATATAAAAAGCATTATGCTTTAAGGAACTGAATACAAGATGACATTGATTTTATTATACAAGAGATTGAGACACTTAAACATGCAGATGCATGCACCTAAACAAAATCATAACCGCCATACAGAACAACACATCAATGTAATATCCCTAAAATGGTTATCAAAGTTAAGAAACTCCCGTGGTATGAAGTATGAATGAATATCTTCAAATGCTAACTTTGTATTTGATGTTGCTAAGATTTTATTGAGCATTTTATGCATTTCATCTTTTGCAGGATATAGTATCCTTTCTTGCTTCGTTATGGGCATCAGCAAAGTTATTCGAGCATTGGCTTCATCTAATATTCAATGAATATGGATTTGGTTGATGAAGAGGGACTTCCATTGGATAACCATATATAAGAGAGTTGCTCCTTCACTCAGGTTTAAGATATAAACAATTGCTCCAAGCCTATACATTCACTGATTTCTATTCATTTAAACACTATACAAGCACGCTACAATGAGCGCCAGTTGTGGCCATTATCTGAAGAAATGAGGGAGAAAGAAGGGAAACTTTTCTGTAACAAACATGTATATGAACAAATTTGCAACTTCATGAAGACCAAAGGCACGGGTAGTTTGAGTAACCATCGGGCATGAAGTACCAGTTGGATGATTTTTTTTAAAAAAGATTGGTTAGTAAATTAATTTTCACAAAGATGCCAGAAGGGAGTGCCATCCTGAAATAAGTAGAGTATACACAAAAGTAGGTGGATGCAAAAAGCACTACCTGCGAGAGTGGACAAAAATCAACTCTACACAAACAGGAACAACCCCTACAAAAATCTCAAACAAAATCAAACTCTCCCAAAAAGTCAAGAAAAGGACACTAACGAACTAGGATAAACCTCATTCTGCCAAAAAACAATAAGCTAAGAAACAATGATTGACATCGAGTGAAGACTTCTCTGCATCCTCAAAATGCGTATGTTCCTCTCGTGCCTAACCGTCTAGCAAAGGGCATGGAAAATCATATCCAGTTTGCCAACCTCCAAGAAATCCAAACCCCTTCCAAGCATCACCCACATTATACCAACATCGAAAAAGAATTCCTCAAACATCCCTGCTGAACTTCAATGTAGGAGCAAGTGATTCGTCAATTTCCAATCCTTTCTACACCTAGAACACCTATTCACATAAAATCTCTCACTTTTCAAAATATTTTCACAAGTTAAAATTGCCGGCACACCATTATTCAAGATAAAAGTATCCCCTTTGTTTGGGATCCCAACCTGCCAATAATATATAGTTCCAAGGAAGACCTCTGCCTCATAAATCCCTCCAAAAAACCGAACCCACCTCCGTCTCCCACCAAAAAAGAGATCAGCCTCTTCAAATCCTCCCAACATCCAACCATCACATCCACAGGTCTACATAAGGCCTTCTCAAACTTTGAGTGTTCCACTCGCAATTCACTCACCACAACCTGCTTTCACAACACATCATTCCTCTCCACCACAAAATGTCAATAGCCATTTCCTCGAGAGTGCTTGATTAAATATGTTCAAGCCACAAGTACACAAAACCACCATCCTCAATAATTAAACAAACTTTCTCCCAACTCACCGATGATACTCCCTACCTCCCCTCCAACACCCCCCCCTCCCCCGGGGCGCCCAACAAACACTTAATGAAAAGTAGGCAGGCAGGCTTAACAAAGAACTCTTCTTAAGGAGTAGCTCAAGACTAATCTACTACTTTTAGATAAACAACATTTCTTCCACCCTAGTAATCTTCTTTCATATACCATACGCTCCTCCAACCTTATGTATAAGAGCAATAGAGTATTCAAGCTCCTTTTGAACTACCTTGAATAAAAGAACTCCAGAAATAAAATCCACGACCTTTTCTTAATCATGTACCACATTGCTGAAAGAAAGTCATTAAAAAATCATCCGAACCACGGGCCTTATCGCTCGCACAAGAACGAACCGCCACAACTAACTCTTCCTCTGAAAAAGGTCTTTCTAACCAACTCCGATCCCGTGTAGATATCATACCAAACTCTATGTCAGCGAGCCAATGAAGCCAACCAATCCCTCTGCAAAAAGACTAATAAACACCCACAATCCCGACAAAGACATAATGCACCTACTCCTTAAAGGGGGTGAAGGGGATACCTTTCAAGCGAACATTCATTGTCTTCAATATTTGTAAGTGCCTGTTTGGCACTGTGGTAAAATAGTTCTAAAGTAAAGTTAGATGAAACATTTGTTGCTAACTTTTCAATTTTCTAAATAATTTGTTAGTGACAACCTTTTAACCTTTAATCTAGTCATTCATCAAAGGCTCAATAACTCAATTTTTGAAAAAGCTAGGAAGTAGTAGTTTATATACAGGCATAATATAATGGAGCTTTTTGTTTTCCAGGAATTACAACAGGACCAAATTGACCACCCGTAGGCAAGCTTTCTATTACTAGGAAGCACTTATTTGGTACCCACCGAACCACACATTTTTTAAACACAAAGGTGTGTAGGCAAGCTTTCTATTACTAGGAAGCACTTATTTGGTACCCACCGAACCACACAATTTTTAAACACAAAGGTGTTTTTGCCTATCAACTCCAGCGCACTAAATATTGATATAAATATTTTTTCAAAAAATATTTAACCTCTGTTACAGTTTTTCTGTTTGTACATAATTTAGCATTTAGCCATAAAAACGCATGAACCATCAAGAGACATAGCAATTACTAAGGCTACACTTGTTTCACTAGCAATCATTTCTTGGCCAATTTGAAGTTGACTCCTACACAGCCTAGGTAATAAAAAGTAAAAACCGAACTTTCACTATTATATCAACAAAAAATAATTATTTAAAGAAAATTGAATCCAAGATAATGCGATATACTTCTTAAGAAAGTCTGAATGCTATAGGCATATTTTTGAGAGAGAAAGTTCAGACCTTGGAGGCGATAGTGATGCCACGCTCTCGCTCAAGACTAATGGAGTCAAGGGCGCGTTCGTGAGGAATGTCGGCTCCACACTGCCGGAGAAGCCGATCCATTAGTGTGGTTTTTCCATGATCGACGTGAGCTATCACCGCCACGTTCCGGAGCCGGCTAGGGTCCAGCGCACCTCCTGGTGCGGCCGCGGCTGATTCGGCGGCTGCTGGAGTTGCAGAGAAGGCGCGGCTGATGCCAGTGGCGCGTGCATATAGACAGGGTTTGAGAGGAGTTGCTGCTGACTTAGAGTTGTAGGGAGAGGAGAGAGAGTTTCTGGTGGAAGACCAGAGAGAACGAATTAGCGGACCGGCCATTTCTGGATTGAGAAATGGCAGCAATTTCAGGGCCAAAGTTCGAGTCTTCGGTTTTTATTAGTTCATTTTTTTAGTGGAACTGGGGATTTTACATTATATGCTTGATAGGGTTTTGGGTTTGGGGGTTTTAGAGGGTTTTATTGGTCGCTAAAAAACAGTCGCAAGGATTTTTTATTTATATTATTTTAGTATTTTGTTATTGGAAATGAAATTATATATCCAATATTTATTTCTTTTTCTGTATTATTTGATGAGAAAATGAGCATATAGGATGACAAAACGGTGTTCACTAAATGTGGTGCCTGTTAAGTTACCGCGAGTCTTTTCATCAAACTTGGAGTACATTTTTAGGTTCATTTGGTTTCATATATTATTTTTTTGATATAAACTCAGCAAATTGTTGAATGTAGTTTAGATCTATAAAGCCTAACTAATCAGGGACGGAGCCATTTTAGGGCTTAAGGAACTGATCTATCTTGAATTTTTTGAATTTTTTAAGCCTATAAAAAAAATTTCTTCATATTACCAAGATTTATGAAAAAAATAACATATATAAAATACTCATTGAAAAAATATAAGAAAGTACATTTTCTGTTTCAAATATAAGACTTATTTTAAGTCATTTTACGATTATCATAACACGAATATCAAACTTTACGATCTCTTCTTGCTCCACTTTGTGTATTATAAAGGGTCTATATATATTGCAATACAAAGAAAAATCTAATTTCAGTTAAAAAATATAAAATTGTCCAAAATCCTACTCAATCACTCTTGATTTTAGAGTTTTATATCCCGCACCCTTAAAAAAAATCCTCGCTTCATCCCTATAATTAATAATATATTTTAGGGGTCAAACTTACAAAGGGGCAAATTCAAATTTTCGATTTGGATTTTGCAAACAGTTTTGCAGTCTTCAAGTATTACTTGAACATAACAGAGAGGATTTTTTTAGTGCGATAAAAAATGATGTAGTATTTGTTTTTGTTGTCATAACGAATTTCGCTTATGAATTTTACTTCAATTTTTTCAGAGCTCAACATTAATATGAAGCAAAGTAGGTCCTTTCTTCTTGTGCTGATGCTGTATATGATGTGAAGCAATTGGATTTCTATTCATCAGTTTGGTGCATATGTATATAATTTATTGTGTTGATCATTTTCTTGTTCCTACCTTCACTAACATGGTTTGATTTAATATAACTGCAGGATGCTTTGGGACCTCATACAGGTCCTACTTTATACTGATATGCCTTTTATCATATAATACACTAACAATCATGATCAATGAGCATACAAGCCCATCCTTTAATGTAACATTTGATAGTTCTGTGCTCAGTTGCACCATTGTTTTCTTTACCCAATTTGATGGTCATATATATATATATATATATATATATATATATATATATATATATATATATATATATATATATGGCATGCATTTGCCTAGATAACAGTCATGTTTCTGTTCAAATTAAATAATTTATTGCTCAACCCTAATTTAAGTGAAGTTTAGTCCTATTGGTTCCCTCTTCTCCCTCTGAAAAACTAGAGAAATTCCGGGAACAAATAACAAGATGAAGTTTATATTTGCTATAAAAACCATAAAATGGTGGACAAGATATATAAGGGGGGAGGGGGGGAGGTGTATTTGGGGTAGGGGGAATTAGAAAATACAAATTAAACTTAAAACATGCAGTGCAAGATTAAACATGTAAATTGAAGATTAATAAGATTACACCATTTCTGAGGTAGAAATTAACATATATCTGTATTAATTAAAGATATATACATGGTCTTGGCCTCCTCCTCCTTTTCTTCAGCTTAGGAGGCTGCAGAACAACCTTAATTGCAGCATCAAAGACAGCCTTAACATTCTGGAAAATGAAAAAAGAACACAAAAAAAAAGTAACTAATTAAAACAACTAAATGCCCAAATTTTGGTTAAACATCATATGTGAAGAGTTTCGTGATCAATGAGCTCGGTTACAAGATTTCAGGAAATAAACATAGTTCCATGGTAAATAATTAAGTTAAATTTGAACCTGTTGAGTCTTTGAACTGCACTCTATGTAAACAGCCGCACCAATCATCTTCTTGAGTTCCTCCCCCTGCACAATTTTCTCTTAATTTAAGATAAGCTTGTTGATATTAATGATGATCGATAATCACGTACACATTTGCGTATGTGATGACATTAGCAACGAATGTAATGGTAATGACATGACAATACTCAATTTACGTAAACTATAAAAAAAATCTATATTATTAAGGGAGAGGGAAAAATAACTATTTTTTTGAGGCCGGGTCACATGCAACTTCCTCTTTTTCCATATTTTATTCTTAAAACCTCTATCATATTTTCTCACCCATAATTATAATTTTTATTACTTTTTTTTAATTGTACACACATTGTGCGCCACGTATTCTAGTATATATATAGAGAGAAACTTCGGCTTTATTTTGATGTAACTTTGTTTTTATGCCGGCTTGTCTGCTTTATTTTAACGCTAACGCAGTTTTATTTTAACGCGACTTTTGAAACTGAATAAAAAAAATGTATCTCAATTTTTGATACAGAGGGAGTATAAATTTATGGCGCATATGGAAATCATTTTCACAGGCACATACAAACACATTAATCATCACTCATCAGTTTCTTGCCTGAGCAGTTGTGATTGGAGTTGCACCAGGGTGATCACTAAAGAACTGCTTGTCTTCGCGTAAATCTGCAACCAAGTATGCTAAAACTTACATAAACTGGTTGATTAATAATTAATTATAATCACAGAAATTGGACAGGCTAACATTAACCATGATTCTTGATTAGATTGCTCATACCAGTAACTAAAATTTTACTTACCTAGTTTTGTACCCACCAAGACAATTGGCACAGTTGGAGCATAGTGCCTTAGCTCAGAGATCCACTGTGGCCAATAACAATTTGTATCAAGCCCACCATTTAAACAAAAATTCAATACAGGGGGGAAAATGGGGAAATTGACAAGGAATTTTGGCTCCTAACTTGTCTCCCAATTACTAACCTTCTTTGAGATATTCTCATAGCTGGCTTTGCTAACGAGGGAGAAGGCTAATATGAACACATCAGCACCTCTGTAACTTAGAGGCCTCAACCTGTTATAATCCTCCTGCCCTAAAATTTGAACACCAAATTAACTTGGCTTAGTATATATCTAGAGATGTAACAAAAGGGAATAGAGTGTAAAATTTTAAGCTCGAATCTATTAAAACTTTGAGGTATTTACGTTATGTTTGACAACTCAATTTCAAGTAAGTTTTGAAATTAGAATTGAAATTTAGTTGCAACAATGGTGGCAAGAGAATCTAGTTTTTTTTTTTTTTTAATCAAATTTAGCCATGCATCTTCTTAATCAAAGTTGCACTAAACCTTAATTACTTACCTGCAGTATCCCAAAGTCCAAGGTTAACAGTATTCCCATCCACCACCACATTAGCACTGAAGTTGTCGAAAACCGTAGGTACATAATCCTATGATCAGATTAAAAGGGAAAAAATAAAATAAAATAAAACTAAACCTGAATTAAGTATGTCAAAATCACTAATCAAAAAATTTAAACATTACTGAATTGTACCGTGGGGAAGGTGTTGCTAGTGTAAGAGATTAGCATGCATGTTTTTCCGACTGCGCCGTCGCCTACGGTGACACACTTGATGAATCTTGTAGTGTTCATCATTTCAAACTTGGCATTAAGATTCCCAGATCTCTGTATTTCTTAATTCCTCTCAAATGGAAATGAAATGGATATTTTTTTGGAGTGGGGAATAATAAGTAATATAATGGGGTTTGAATTTTGAATAGAGATGGAGGGTTGAAGGGTGGCATATTTAATAACATGCGCACCCAATGCCCACTTTAATTAGCAGTACATGGACCTAGCGAGCTCTCTTTTTGCCTTTAAAATGATTGCCAATTGCTTTCTGTTTCTTTAAGGGGAAGGACAGACTACTACAGAGAGAGGGATAGTTTGGTGATGGTGTTGTTAGTTGGTTAAGTGTGGAACAAGGGATACTTTTAATGATGGAGATTAAGAAAGAAAATAAAGTGCATTGCTTAATTGATCAAAAGATGATAATGGCATCAAGGAAAATTAATTTGAAAGGGTGAATAAAAAAGGAAATTAAAAGATTAAGAAGAAGTTAATTTGTATTATTTTTTAAAAAATAAATATTTTTTTTGTAAAAAGTTAATTAAGATTAAATTTCCGTGCTAAATGGATCATAAATTGTTAAGTGAATCACCTAAAATAAGATTTCATTTGTTGTAGACTACGAGTCTGGGAGTGTAGTGTAATAGAAAGCTTAGAAAAATTTAGATCTTTTATTTTTCTAATTTAAATAAATTTTTGATTTTGTTTCTCTTTTTCCTCTTTTCCCACTTTTTTCTTTTTTTTTCTTTCGAGTTTCAAATATAGCATTAATGGTCTCTTAGGGGGTGTTTGATAAAAACTGAATGAATCTGAATCTGAATGAGCTGAATCTGAATCTGAATGAAAAAAGTTGTTTGATAATTGACTTGTCTGAAACATCTGAATGACAGAATTTTATTATTTTACCCTTCTAAAAAAATTATATACTTCTCGTCTTACAAAAACAGAGTCTAATTTGCTTATTTTGCATATATTAAGAACGCAATTTTGTTCCATATATATTTATCTTTAAAAATATCAAAGTGTTAGTTTAAGAGTTATGAGATATATAATGAAATTATGATAATAAACTTAAATATAATGTGTAATTTTATGTTATCATAAATAAAAAGAATAACTCTTTCTGTCAAAAATAAAAATAAAGTTAGCAAATAAACCTCTTTAATTTGTAAGATAGTGAGAGTACTATTTTTTCTTTTCTTTTCTTTTCTTTTTCCCTCACATATTTTACTACCCACTAATCTTGCCTTTTTACCTAATCCCAATATTGGTCCTTTTTCTTTTCTTTTCAACAAACACGGGGAAAACAAATTTCAGCCGACGGATTTGATGTACGAAGATCTCGTGAGCCCTCTTTATCACGTCTTAACTGTATTCAATATGCAAGTATATGAGTGACAATTTATATCCGTTACATGTAAAATTTTATACATACCAAACTTAAAATCATAAGTTTTGAAACTTTGGTGAAGAATACCCGCGGCCGGACGCATAATTTTGGACATAGGTGACACTCTTAAAATTAAATTAAATATTAATAAAATTTATCAAATATAAATTATAATTAAAAATACATAAAAGTCGTTACATAATTATTGTTCAAGACTTTATTTCTTAGATTGAGACATAAATAATTAACTCTTGAGTAGTTTCATTAGAAGAATATTCGTCATCAATGAATTTAGTAGCGCTAGATCTTGAAAAATATTTATCCATATTTATTTATCCTGATTCAAAATATCAAATACAAATTCACAACATAATAAAAAAAATTAAATAATAAATTTAATAATATAAACATATCAACCATCCAGTGGTATGGTCCCAAAATAAAATTATATATTCACAATTCATATCTATTTATCCTGATTCAAAATATTAAATACAAATTCATAACATAATAAAAAATACAAATTCAAATTCAAAATGTTGCATTTGCTGTTTCGAGTATTTTTTTTTATCGACAAAAAATAAATTTTATTAACACTCAACAAATTACATGATTGGCGAATTCATATGAACTGAATAAGGCCGCTAAAGAATTACAAATCATCAAACAAAGAATCTTATTGAGCTAAATCTTTGAACAAGTTTATTCAATACCCAATATCTTCACCAAGCAAATTCGATGAAAAGTTCAACTTCCTTCTCATCAACAAACCATATCGAACTCAATCATTCAAAAACTGACTTTCAATATATACCTTTGCAAGTATGTGAAATAATATCAACTAAATATTATAATCAGTATAATGTTATCTAGTATTTTTATAGGCACAGTCTAAGTTATTATATTTATTAATTTAAATGGTAATTAATGGATTAACCCAATAATTTAACTCAAATAATTAATTGTAGAACACTTGATAGTACGTTTGTGATGGGTCATGTGTACGGTACATTGTTTTGAGTCAAAACTTCGAAAGTACATAACTTGGTAAGATGATATAGATAATGTTCAGAAACATCTATCAAATAATATAAAAAAAATAAATAATGTTAATAAATCCCAACAAAAAGTAAACAGTCCATGTCGCTCAATTCATATATATTTTTCAGATAATGCGCCACCTTGTAGTCGTCCTGCAATTATAAGACAATAGCAAAAAGAAAATAACACAAATTAATTTGAGGATAGTGAGAGAGTAGAATAAAGTTAAGATGCGAGAACTAACGGGAAAGACTAAAAATAATAAAATAGTGAAAAAGAAAAAAAAATGTGTGGATTTTTATTTTATCTTTTATATCAAAGCACTATAAAAAAAAGGGCTCTTAACTGTAAAGAGAGAGTATAATAAAGCCTCTCTTTTTTTTTGTAATGTAAGTAAGAAATTAGAGAAAAATACGTATGAAATATTCTTTATATTAAAGTAAAAAACCGAGAGTACTTTATATGATGAGATTGATTTAACTATAGTTATGAATTCTTTATATTAAAGTGAAAAATCGAGAGTTCGAGTCATTCGATTTCACTTTATATGATATAATTGGTTTAACTATAGTTATGAACGGTTATCTAATCAACTCATTTCTCGCTATCGAGCTAAGTCTAAGTCTAAGTCCAACATCAGAGAATTGTTAAATTAAACTATACTAGACAGTAGTACATTATAATATGGCATACAAGGACTCACATGATAAATTTGTTACGTCTATGTTCCAAATTGTTACTGTATACACTAATTGTTCTCGTACAAATTATTAAAAATGGACGACAACCTACACAGAACATGTCAAAAGTTTCATGACTTGAGTTGTAAGTGGATAACTTCCGCACAAGAATAAGTACAAACTTTAACAATAGAGAATATAATGCACAAGATTGTACTTACCTTAGTTTTATTATGTGACATCTTATTTGTAATAACTCACGCAGCCTTACCGTGCAAGGACTTGAGATTGACTATAAATAGAAATCCTAATTAAAGTTGGGATACAACTAAGATTGGTTACCATAATAAGATAGAATTCTCCTTCCACAAAAAGTCACAATTCAAAAGGACTTTAACTTATTTTAAAGGATGATTTACGTATTTTATTACATTTTTAAAAATAATTACAACAATAGTGCACTCATAAAATCTTTACACAACTAATTCACTTCCATAGTTATTTACAATGTTAGTGCAATTAGGATTCCTTAATTTAGGGAATTAGTATTCAATTAGAATTCTTTAATTTAGGGATTAGTTATACTCATGGCTTCTTCTCTCTCCTCATCTATAACAACTGCAGTTAATAATCACCATTCTTCATTCAACGTATTCTTTCTATATAAATATATATATATATATATATATTTATATTTATATATATACAACATGTACTTGTTATAGGCATCATCAAGCATTGTTTCTCTTTGCTTTTTCCTCAGCATCTCCTTCGCATAAGCCAATATCTCAGCTTTTGATTCCACATCCTCATCTGATTCATCTGAGGATGAGTCATCACTTGAATCTGTAGCTGGGGCAGCGACTATCTCAAAATCGTCTTTTTCTTTTGCTTTAGAAGGTTGAATCTGTTGTGTTGAGTTTTTGGTTTTCTTCTTAAGAGATGAGGGTTGTTTCACTGGCTTAGCCACTTGCATTTCATCTTCACTATCATCCTTTTCCAAATCTTCATGTTCGTCCTCTTCAGTAAAAACATCTTGACTAAACCACTTCGCTGTGATCTCCTCCTGGGTATGAAGATTCAGGCGGTGGATATGAATACTGGATGATGGTAATCAAACCTTCATACCAAGATAACCAAACTGTCATATAAAAGTAACCAATCAACCTCCACACTTTAAATTTTTTCTTAGTACAGTTGGTTACCAAACCTTCAGATCAAGGTAAGCAAATCTTCGTACCAGAGTAACAAAACCTTCATACCAAAGTAACTAATTCACAACCACATCTGCAGTTTTTTCATTGTGCAGTTGGTAGCCAAACCTTCAGACCAAGGTAACCAATTCAAATTTATTAAGTTACCAATTTTGTTTGAATGTGATGCAGTTGGTAGCCAACCATTCATACAAATGCAACCATTTTATTATTTATGAGTAACAAAATAGTTATAAAAAAAATTACAGAACATTAAAAGTTACATCTATTTATTTTCAAACTTTTTATAGGGCGAATCTTCTTCTTATTCTCATTGGCGTTTTGGACAACGGAGATTCGCGGCGGTATAGCGGCGGAGTATGTGAGGTGTAACGGCGGACTATTATTTCAAAGTGTATGTAAGGGAGATGAAGATTTGAATTTGAATATTTAAATTTGAATTATTATTTTGAATTTGAATTTGTTTTTGTTGTTAGATCCAAATATTTGAATTTGAATTATTAATTATGTCAGTTATTTGTCCTTGATTTTAGGTTTCCTTATTAATGTGAATTGTACTATTTTTGTAATATGGATCCTAATTACATTTTTTTTGTAATTATTTGATTGATGCACTTTTCTTGTAAGTACTTTCTATTTATTGTATACTTACGTAAAGAACCCTATTTTAAACGCCATTAACCAAGTAGTTACCAACCGGACTCAAACCACATGGCCTTTTAAACAAGAGCTTACGTTGAGTTGGGTCACAGGTACTTTGATGCATAATTTATATCCAAACACAAAATATAAGACAAATATTTTGAAGTTAATTTAATAATTTTTTAACTTTAAAATCGTTACAAACTCATTTAATTTTAGTCAATACAATAATGAATATCGTAAACTATTTAAAAATATTATTAACTATTAGACATATTATTTTATAATTGCTGATGAATTATATAATTTTTGAATTTAAAAATATCTTGAATTAATTTTTAAAAGTCACTAATGATCTTATAACTTGGAATAAAGGGAATATTTATTATGTAAATTAATTAGAGAAAATTAGGTTCAAAATCGTCATTGGCCCCATCTAGGACAGCAAACGATCCGATTTGATCCGAACTTTGACGAATTTGAACTGAGCTCGGACACTATAAGTCGAGCTCGAACATGTTTAAGTAACATGATCAAACCAACACACATGTGCGAGTTCGGATCGTTAGTTGTTCGCGAACATGCTCGAGTTCGCGAACCTTGAACATCATCATATTCGCGAACATCATCATGTTCGCAAACATCATCAACACACTGAAGTAAAAATTAAGCCAAATATTGTAAATACTCGAGAATGTCATGAGTTACTCGCGAACCACTCAAATCAAACTCGATCAAACCAAATCTGAACTGTTCGCGAACATAATCGAATCGAACCACATGGTTCGCGGACATATTCGAGCAAGCAATAGAACGTGATACTATGTGCAAACTCAACTTGGCAAGACAATCCAATCGAATTTGAACCGAACCGAACTCGAACCGAACCTGTTCGCGAACGATTTGGTTCGTTTGCAGGCCTAGCCCCATCTCTACATTTTCCTTCACTCTTCCAGTAAAATCAATGTTTGAAATATTGAAATACGAAAAAACTTAATAAATAAAATAATCAAACGTAAAAGATATTGGGCTCCTGCTTAGTTAGACAACTCTAAAATTTGGAATTCTCATAATCTAACCTTTCATTTAATTTAAAGGGTGAAGATGAATTGCCACAACTCATAAATTTAATTTTTTGCCACATAATCGTCCAACTCATCTGACAACCAATACACCAATACTCCCCTCAATCTTCTCCGCTTCTCTCTCCCTCTACTCTCTCAATCACTACTATTTCTCTTTTCTTTCTAATCCTTGAACAACAGCCCACTGCTTATGATTTCATTTTCGAATCAAAAACTAATTTATGTATGAATTTCTATACATATATAAGGCAATTTATTTCTTGTTATAATTAATCGTCAAACACTAATAACAATAATATCGACATATTTATGAATCTAGAACAACAAAAGGCATAGTTATTTAATTGAAGAATTAGTAATCAGAAAACTTTATAGCTGAAATTAACCTCACCAATCAGTCATCCTCCTTATGGAATTGTAAGGTAGGTAGTGGAGCCATGGTTTACGCCTCACCGTGGTTGTTTATCACTAATGGTGAAAGATATAGTAGGACGTGAATGCTGGAGAAGAGGCAAATTAAAAAGTAGGGAGAAAAGATAATTTGAGTGTGCACAAAGAACTTCAAATTTGTATGGAGTGACTTTATCTTGACTCTTTAAATTAAATGAAAGGTTTAGATGCGTAGAACTCCAAATTTTAGAGTTTTTTAGAAACTCTAAAGGAGCCAAATCCGATAAACCTAGTCTCGAAGTGCATGTTAATAGATAAAATAATCAAACGTAAAAGATGAACCAAGTCTCGAAGTGCATGTTAATATTTAATACCATAAAATAAAAGTAGAAAATTGTTATTTGTACAAATAAAATTTGATATTTTTACAAAATTTCACTCACATGAATGTAGGTCTTATCTACTATTCATGTGAGGGAAGTAATGTGAAATTATCAAGTTTTCTTATGAAAGTATTCCCTAAAAATAAAAGAAAAGTAAAGTGATAATCTATTAGGGTTTTTATGTATTTTACCATAAAAACATAAATTACCATGCAAAGCTCTCACTTGTTTGGACAGTTATCCACTCACCAGTACAAGGCGTACGATTCTATAGCATTGACATGATCCTCTTAGATGTCTTTTTCCATAAAAATATTAATCTCCTATACGTTTTAATTACTGGTCAAGCTATCTCCTATTTTCTTCGTGTGAGCCACCTAATTAAAATCCTAATCAAAATCATCACAAATAATTAACATCCATTTTTATTTTTATTTTTCACCCTACATGGCCATCTTTTCATGCCTCCCTTTCTCCATACAACACTTTCTTCATTAATCTTCTACTCCTCTTGATACTCCTTTGTGTTATTAATTATATTTATAACCACCCTCTTTCCATTCTTATATAAAGTAACGCCTTTATAAATAAGGCATGGCCCTTTACTTTTTGTTCTTCCTTTACTTCCATCCAAAACTATATATGATTGTTTTCTAGTAAAACATAACTAACAAAGCTTTGGTGTTGTTTGTAATAATTTGATTGATTAGGGTTTTCAATTTTGATTTAGGATCATGCACAGGAATAACGGCGGGGTGGCGGCTTGTGCATCATGCAGGCACCAAAGGAAGAAGTGTAATGAAAATTGTGCACTGGCACCGTATTTCCCCGTGGAGAAAAACCGAGAATTTCAAGCGGTACACAAATTTTTTGGCGTGAGCAATGTAACAAAGCTTGTGAACAGTTTAAACGTAGAAGATCGACAAAAAGCTGTGGATTCAATTGTTTGGGAGGCGTTTTGTCGACAAAAAGATCCGGTTTTAGGTTGTTATGGAGAGTTTAAAAGGGTTTTAGATGAGCTTAAGTGGTTTAAAAGCCACTATCAAACTTATAAATCAGCACAAGTGCAAATACAGACAGGCTTGATTAATTTGGGTACTGGAGGCTTAAATAACAATACTACATACAGCAGTTTTGTGAATAATAATAATGGGAATGGGAATGGGAATAATCTTTCCGGTTCGTATGCTAACTATAATTACTCATCGGTACAAAATAATGTGGAGAAATTAAGTGAAGAGAGGGATAATGGTTCTGTAATTCTGCCTCAGCAGCAGGTTTTGAATGGTTTTAATCAGCAATACTACCAGCTACCAGGTATATGTTTATGTCACACAATTGTTTTGGACACACACACACACACACACACACACACACATATATATATATATATATATATATATGGTGCATGCATGCAAATCTTGCTACAAGGAATTTATTATCTTTTTTACATTTATATAATTTAGAAAAAAATTAATCTAGCTAAAGTATGACTGATATATTATGTTTAGGTACATATATGATTTGATTTATCATCCTAATTAGGGAGAGACTGGAGATTAATTGTTTTCTTCATTTAATCAGAAAGGATTGAACAAGAAAAAAGAAAGACAAAGAACAATATTGCATTTCTATATAAAAGAGTTGCACTAGCTAGGGTATTACTAATATGAATGCCACATTTTCAATGCAACTCATTTTTATAGAAATGTAATGTCTTGACGTGGTTTTATCTTTTACTAGTATTGTACATTGCTGTATAATAAAGCTTAATGCTTAGCTTATAGTTTTCCATTTCCATTTTGTTGGGTCTGGAATCATAAAACATTCAGATATATATGGATATACGGAACTAATGGTTAGTTGTTATTATTTGAATTAATATAGTTCATTCAAAGTCTAATTTTTTTTTAATTTTAATTTTTATGATTTGACACGTATGATATAATAAGTTTTTTTCTTTTCTGTATCTTTGTTTTGTTCTTATGATCAGGTCAATATGGGCCGATTGATACCAAGCAACTGGATTGGGATGGCAACTCATAAATTTTTGCTGCTTCAAATTCCCATTCTTTTACTCATAATATTGTTAAATTTATATAACTGAAAATTCATTTGTAACATATATTTATGTAATATGTATGTTCAAATGAATTTACGCTTCACTTTATATACTTTATGCATGTTTCAAATGAATATAAGCTTCACATTTTATATATAGTCTATTGATGTTTCATATTGTAATAATTCTTTTCTTCCAAAATTTTCTAATTATGCTTCTTCATCTTAATTATCCATTTTGTTCCTGGGAATTGGCAATTAATGATGAGTTGAAGTGTTTTTTCTTTTCTTATAATCTTATGATGCGCGCGGCTTGCGGGTTAGTTGTTGTTTATCATTTTACAGCATGAGGTTAGCTCTTTTTGACAAAATGACCTGGGATATATGTACGCACCTAAATTTTATTTTTAATTTATTTTAAATATAACTTAATAAACTTACAAACGTAATTTATAAATCTCAAATACAACACACTATTTTAATGTGTTACGTTTGCTCTTATAAACTAATTAACTATAATGCACCAAACGCAACTAAACGAACAAGTTGATAATAATGCTAACTTATTTTTAAATTTTAGTAATAAAAATAACAACAAACTTGGTTTTAGATTTTAGTAATGGGAGTTTTTGAGCTCGACTTTTTTCTAAACGAAATGTATTATTTTGTCCTGTTGTACAGTAGGATGACGAGACCTCATGATATTTAAGCCAATGAGACAATAGAAAAATCACTAAAAAGATAAAAATTTAATAAAAGAAAGGCAATTAATCACTACATGCTAAAAAATCCGGCCATGTGCTAAACAAATTTCTAAGGGGACAAGTGATATATGCGAAATAACATCTTAAATAGGACAATACGTATCCTTATTATTAACCTAAAAGTCAAATAGACGCTATTAATCAAGTCAATTTCAAGTCAAGTTTTTTTTATTAATTTATTTGTGGACTAAGAGAAATTACTTTATTAATTACCCAAAAAAATAAAATTATTTGATACTATTTCTCTATTGAAGAAGAGAGTGAATGAATAAGTATGTTTATTTTTTTTCAAAAAAAAAAAAAAAAAAAAAAACTAGGACTACATCATTCAGGTTTGCCCAATGGACTACCTTAGCCCAATATAATTAGTCAAGCAGAGCTGAACAAAAGCGAAGGGCTGAAGTCCAAGCCTCTGTAAATTGTAATGGAGATGAGTCTTCGTCTTCGTCTTCTTCGAAATCTTCTCATCGGCTTTGTTTCTCTCTCCTCTTCGGCCTGCTTCCATTTCACTTTCTCCTCCTCCTCCTCCTCTCCCTTACCATTCGGAATTCACCCTCTAGGTTTATTTTTTTTCTCTCTCTCTCTATCGATATATATTTTGTATGTATTTTTGTTGAATGTTCAAAATAAAAGTATTTTGTTTGCGATTGACAGAGGAGAAGTACTTTGCGTCAGAGGTGATAAAATGCAAAGACGGATCAAATTTCTTTACCAGAGATCGTATCAATGACAATTTCTGCGACTGTCCCGATGGTTCCGACGAGCCTGGTATTTGCTTTAGCACTTCACCTTCTACTATACATAACTAATTTTCTATTTAGAAGATTTTCTTTGTATGAATGTGAATCAGGCCTATCAGGGTTTATTTAAACTTGTGAACATTTCTGTGAAGTTTGGATTAGTCATGATTTGGTTTGGGTGGAATGGAAACTTAAGCCAGACAATTGGATGAAAAACGCCAAAAGGGGCGAACCCATTTATAAGCTAGTTTACTTGGGTTCACCATTTTATTAGTTTAGAACATAAATGAATAACAATGATTTTGAATTTGAAAATGTCTTAAATTTACAGCAAAAGGTTAGATTTGCTTTTATATGTGGAACTGCTGGAGTAATAGGGTATTGCTTACACTTTTTGACTTGAGAAAAAATACCAACAAATAATGCTTGCTGAGCCTGTTGACATTAATGGACACTATATAGAAAGTTTATAAACATTCAGTCTTATCTTTTAAGAGGTTCTTATGTGCTCATGAATAAAAAGATTAAGTTTTTCTTCCTCCAGAAAAAATTAAGTATTGCTTTTAGTGTCAGGATGTGAAATAAATTGAAAAACTTAAAACTGTTTCAAACAAAGTAGGTTCAGTCTTGGAAGACGGGGAGGGCGTGGTGCCTTTTCCTGTCATCATCTTTTGGTATGTCAAGTAATACTTCTCCCATCCCCTTGTTTATTGTTTCTGTGTTTAACTTGAGCATGCCCATTTAGTTGATTTATAACTTGAATTATTTATTAAGTATGCTTATATTGCATATTTTCCATTTTCTTTATATATCCAGCCTGGTAGCCTTCACTTACTTTGTCATCTTGATATGATTTACAGGAACTTCAGCCTGTCCAGCTGGTAAATTCTATTGTAAGAATGCTGGCAGTACTCCTCGTTTTTTGTTTTCTTCTCGTGTAAATGATCAGATATGTGGTATGTATCCTCGATGGAAATTTTATTCTTTTTGTTGTCTTGCGTTAGTTTGCTTCCTGTGACTTAGTACACCAATTGCAATGTCTTCTTGTTGTGGATATTATGCCCTTTGTCCTGAATCGTGATCTTGGGTGTGACTTTGAGAGCTACATAGTGGAGCAATAACCTCTTTAGCTGGATATGAAAAGCGCGTCACTGCACTTAGAAACTGTGCTGAACTAGTTTTGTCCCTGCTAGGATGGGTTATTACCTAGTATCACAGCCGTCACTGGCGCATTGCACTATTACAGTCCAATGAAATGTCATTCTTGATTGAAAACTTAAGAATGATGAGACGAGTTTAGTATTGGGTAATGTTCATCTAGTGCATGGTTTTGCACTCTTGCTGCTATCACAAGGTTATTGCAATTTTTGCATATCAAACATTTCATCCTGATAGCTCTATGCTATCTTCAAACCTGTTGAGTCTAGGGACCACAATCATTTATCGCACTTGTTCCTTGGTTATTGGGGTATATAGCCTGTTTTTGTTATGAGATATAGGCGGAGGACTTTTTTGTTATCCTGCTTTATGTATACTTCGCTTGTACCAAGGCTGTTCATGTTTGGTGCCTTTCTGAATAAAGTTTTATTACCTATAAAAAATGCTGGCTCAGTACTTTTGGGTTCGGTGAAACTTCTAGATGTCTTTTTCTGCTAGCCATTTGATATTGCAATTCAATGTTTTTGTAGATTGCTGTGATGGAAGTGACGAGTATGATGGTAGTATTGATTGTCCTAACACTTGCTTCATGGGTGGGAATGTTGCATATAGAAGGATTCAGTATGGTGAAAAAATCAGTAATCGAGGTTCTATTGATACAAAAGTAGTCCTCCATAGGCTCGATGTTGCAGACTCAGTTCAGAAACTTAACGGTAATCAGTTCATTCTGTAAACTTATGCAACTAATGATTATCTAAACATTAACTGGGGATTGGTGATTTCAGGTTTGAAGGTAGTGATAATCATACAGGTGTTTTTTATCATTGTTGTGGTGGGTTTTCGGATATTTCATCGGGGTTTCAGGTCCAGAAGAAGACAATCTCGTTGAGTGGTGGGTTTTCGGATATTTCATCGGGATTTCAGGTCTAGAAGAAGACAATCTCGTTGACCAGTACTACCATGACTCCCTGCCTGATCTTGGTAGTTTTTTTGCAGTTGCATTTCTGTTGTAACCAGGGGCAGAGCTGTATGCAGGCGGGGCTACATGTTTTCAAAATCTCCAAGATCTCTTCTTTTGACTTTTGAGTTGTGTTGTTTGTAGTAGTATTTTTTTCATCAAAGGAGAGTCGAAGTGTGTTAATATGAAACTATCCTCCTCTTACTATGATGTAGTCCTCCTCTTACTATGTACTCGTGTATTTAAATTGAAGTCTACTTTTTATACACACTGTTGTGATTGTGTCCAATGTCTATGATACTTCCCTCCCCCTCCCCCTCCCCCTCAGTCCCATTTGACTTTTGTTTTAGTTAATTTACAAAAATTAAGTATTATTTTCACATATATTTTTAATAAATTTGTATTTCATTTTATACGGGAGTATATGGGTCTCAATTTGATGTGAATAAATTAAACAAATCTTACATAAAGAGAAAACAAGTTTCTCGTAGTGAAAGAAATAAATTCATCATATATTGAGGAAACAAGTTTTTCCCAATTGAAGAAATAAATTCACTTGAGTGAAAATTGAACGTGAGACCTAAAAGTCATAGTACTTCAGTCTTAAGCTAAGAACTATATGAAAATATTATAAACACTTGTGAAAACATTAATTCCTTTTGCGAAATCTTAAAATAAAGATTGTGGGTGTGATTTTATTTTTATTTTTTTGAAATAACAATTTTAAATTAGTACTAAATTTTAAGTAGTTTACAATATTAACTATTATATCAATCAAAATAGTTTTACAAATGCATTTGCTTTAACAATGAACCTTTGAAAATTGATATTTTCACAACATTTTTTGATATATTTTTACATAAAAAGTGTCGCTATAGATGTATAGCGATGAGAAAAATCGTCGCTATTAGATCTATAGCGACACTTTTCATATGGAAATATTATTTTTTGTTAAAAGTAATTTTGGAACAAGTCAAATGTACTACTTTTTTAAAGTGCATTTGCATGCTTCTAAAAAAATTCTTGCCAAACTCATTACAAATTTCATTAAAAAAAGTACTTTCTCTAATAAGTTTTTGGTGACGGTGTTCACTTCACCTCCACCAAACTTAGAATTGTACTAATCAAAAATATTTCTCTAAATTTTTTATGAGTAATGGATTAAATAATATATGTTAAACGTGAATGAAAAACATAATTCCCTACTTTGAATTAGAAGTTTTAGTCTAGTGGTACCATCAAAATATTAAATAAAATTAAAAAAAAATGAAAAATATGTATGAAGAGAAGTGTCACAATATATATATATATATGAAAATTTTCTCTAACAAATTGAATAAGTGAAAAATAATGAACCGGCTATAGCAACGGTTTTGTCCATCGCTATAGCATAGAAAATCGACGGTCAATGTTATAACGACGGTTTTGTCCGTCGCAATATCCGATCCGTCGGTTTTTTATGCTATAGTGACGGACAAAACCGTAGCTATAACCAATTCTTTTTTGGTGAGCCGGACTGATATATATATATATATATATATATTTTCATTCATCGAGTTATGAATAGAACTTGCTTCAAGTCCAAGCGCTACCCGTACAGGCTAAGCTAGTAGTTAGAACTCAGAAGCGAACTGGCTTTTTACATCTTTTTCCGAAAGGGGCTAATTCAGTTCAAATCGGCTCCTCTTCTCTTGTAGATAGGTGCGGTCAAGACCTATCTTACAATCCCATTACCGTAAACAGTTTAGTTTTATGCACGTTACATGCTTGACAATTTTACTATGTGAAATTTTATCTGTTGGTTTATCACCGGAATTCAGCTGATATATTTTTGGCTCTGTTTGACGATGGAAACTGCTTATATGAATGGTGAATAGTACTTTGATTTGTGTGAAATATCATGTATAGAATTCAATGTGAAGATCATGTTAGATTGTTTGTTGTTGTTGTTTGATGCTACCCCCTTTTGTACGCTTCAATATCCATTTTGAGCATATGGGATTTTAGTTATAACTGGCTTTGAATTATTCTGTGTTTTTCCACGTGCAGGTAATCCATTATAATTAAAATGCTTCTCCATTAGTGTACTAAAATCTTGGAAATTCAAAAAATGGTTATTGCATTGATAAAACTTTGTGTAATGCCCCGTTCTTCTGGTTACTCTGTTGTCAGATTTTTATCCAGTCATTCGGTCTGCTCATCGCAGTTGCTAGAAGAATCCATTAGAGCTGCTGTTGAATCTAAAAGCTACCAACAAATTCCTGACCTGCTCAATGCCTCAAAAGAATCTTGTCAAAATCCAAATCCCTTTTCTTTCCTTTCAACCTTCCCACAAAATTGCAGGACCCAAATTATTGATGAAATGTTACAAAATTTTATTTTTCTCAGACCTCGTCATCGTCAACAGGCCACCTATTCTTGCCTGCTTTCTTATACCCTCCAAAGTCCTAATCCTCTTCCTCTCGCTCTCGCCATCCTCCAACGCATTATTCGGTCTGGTTGTGTCCCTATTCCCCAAACTCACCTTTTCCTTTCCAGTGCGTGGCTCAAACGCCGGCAAAAGTCTCAGTCTGTCTCAAACATACTATTGGAGATGCAGTCTATTGGATATCGTCCCGACTGTGGCACTTGTAATTACCTTGTATTATCTCTTTGCAAGGTTGATCAGTCAAAAGAGGCAGTTCAAGTTTTGAAGGGCATGGGCGGGGCAGGTTGCATTCCTGATTTGGATACTTATGGTACTGTAATTGGTGCAATGTGCAAACTTAGAAGGATCACTGACGTTGCAGAGCTGATGAAGGACATGGTGGTGAAATTCGGATTGACTCCAAGGCAGGAAATGGTGGTAAAAGTAATAGCAGCAATGCGGGCAAGAAAAGAAATTTGGAGGGCAGTTGAGATCATTGAGCTTTTGCAGAGTGAGGATATTCTTGTGGGGTTTGAGAGCTATGAGTTAGTTCTTGAGGGATGTTTGGAATGTGGTGAGTTTGTGTTAGCTGGAAAGGTTGTGATGGGAATGACAGATAGAGGGTTTATACCATATATTAGGGTGAGGCAGAAGGTGGTTGAAGGACTGGCTAATGCTGGTGATTGGGAGCTTGCCTATGCTGTGAGGCAGAGATTTGCAGAATTGAAATCATAGAATCTCAAAACAAAAAATTAAAAAAAAAATGCAGAAAGTTGGGTCAAAACTTCACTAATGCTGAAATGTATTTTCTTTTGTAACTTATTAAAATTATCAAGTACATTATGTAACTTATTGTCAAAATATACATTATGCAACTATACAATACATTATATACATTATTGTCAAAATATACCTTATGTGATCATCAAGATATACATGCAGATATTTCAGCTGAATTATGCAACTTATTGTCAAGATTCTGGGAAGCACCACTTTGCACTTTAACAATCACTTGTGGCATTTATTTTTCCACTTATCGTGAATCATTTCATTCCTGTATTTTGCTTGAGGTAAATCTTACATGCAATTAGACCCAAATCATTTATATCTTTAAAGATATGAATATAAATACTGAGAGACACTTTCCACACTTCGCCACTGCAGCTTCTAGGCTCCTCTCATCCTTTGCAGGTACTCTTTTGTACCCACTTATCGTTGATGTATGATGTTTAGTTTTGGCTTTTTTACATTTACCATTTCTTCCTCCATAAGGATAATCTCTTTCTGTTGTGCGACCACCTATCTTTTTGATATACTGAAACGCTTTTTCCATGAATCCACCACTGCAGCCTTATTTACCTCATTTGACATCACAGTCCACAAGCTCTTGTTCCGACAGTCGACAGAGACACGAGTTTGCCGGTTTTGATATGGTTGATACCTTCCACTGCTGCTATTGCAGAGAATGCCCAACAGCTTCCTGTAGTGAAAGATATGTAGCATTTGATATTAAGAAGTGTAAAAATCTCAACTGGGGAGCATAAGCAAAAGCAATATCCATAGAATATTGCTCGATAAGTTAATGGGCAGTACACCTTGATTTTTTGACTCATGTAAGTAACGGAAAAAAACATGCAAGAATATACCACCTGGTGGGTGTCTCAAAACTTTGAATGTCAGTTCATTGAGTAATGCTTTTGAGACCGCATGAAATTTCACTATTGGTCTCTTTTGGATTTTCTTTACAAAGAGTTTGATCCCTTGACTGGCTAAATTTATACTATGTACTTATGAATCGTGGCTCTTATGAATGAATTTTCTTAAAATAATATGCAAATATCTATATGAAGGACAAGATACGAGGCAGGTACCAATAATTCTTCTTTATACGATGAAAACTCAGAGAGGATGAGATTTTGGTACCACATTTGCCTTGATCTTTGATTGGAGTCACTGCTCCTTTCCTTCTCCAATCCACTCTGGCTGGCAAAGCCTCCATAGTTTTTTCAAAAGTGAAATTCATCCCCTTAGTTGATCTCCCCGAACTTTGATAACCCAAGTATATAGATTTGAACTCCTCATTTGTCATGTCTGCAAATTTGTTGTCAACCAGTTTGAATGAAAGCTTCTGAGCATTGATGTAGTCAATGAACTGAACATTGGATTGATAAATCCCAAACCGTAATTCCCATTCATCTCTACTTGAATAATTTCGGCTATGTACTTGTGCCAGCCAATTTTGGTACCTCTTCATCATTGATTCTGGGTCATACTTTGCAGGCTTGTACTCGTTAGAACTTCCTCTTGAAAGCATGCTCAACAATCAGAAACTGAAAAGAGTAGAACAACCATTTTTGAAGAGGCTGGGTGTCTCCATTACTCGGTTTGTTCAACACATGCAGAAATTGTGAAATTATGCTAGGAAATGCTTATTGACGAAAAATTCTGTGTTGTTACACTTACAAATCAGGTTGTCAGCTACACATTGCAGTTCCAGATTTATGCTTGTTCATGTTAAACATTATTTATTCACGCATCAACAACTAAATCGGGTATGTTAGCTAGATATTAATTACAGTGCCAGATTTATGTTTGTTCATTTTAAATAATGTATTCAGATATATATCTTAGTTGAGTCGTCTTCTTTTGTTCATGTCTTTCATGCTTGTGAATTTTGATAATCTGTTATGTTCATTTATCTTGTTTAGTTCACGTCTCTTTGATCTGTGGATCATCACTAGGGGTGGTAAGTAAATTTATTGGCTTGGTTGCTCAGTTTTGTCTGAAAATTGACCTAAAATCATGGCATCATATATGTGTGACGTAAAACATGCCAAAATCATGCTTTCCGGGTTGGTTTAACACAAATGATGACTGCTAACCTTATGATCCCAACTAGGCAGTAATATATAGTCCCTTCTTTGTGCTTTAGTGTATTTTGGGTCTTTTGTAGTATGACTGCTATTGAACTCTGTTTATATTTTCTGCAACTGTTCTCTATACATAATGAAGTTCTGTCGAGAAGACTAGGCAGTGGACATGGCATGGCCCCTTCTTTCTCTTTTTTTCTTTCTCCATCTCTTTTTTTCCTTTTTTTAGGGGTGGTTTACGTGACCCTTTTTCACCTCAAAACAAGAAAAGATTAAATCGACATAATTTTTAAAATTGCATTAGGAGAACTTAGTTCGAATCATATAACTTAAAAGTTATTATACAATAGGGTCGCTTACACTATAACTGGATATTTGTTTTTGAATTAAATTTGTAAAGTGGGCCCAATTCTTGGGGAAATGAAAATACAACTAAAATTCTTCCATCCGACATGCTCCCCCGTGTCATCACACACTCAATATAAAGAACTATATTCCGTATATACACTGAGGTAATGTTTGACAAATAATTGGATATGGTTACAACTAAAACAATATCCAAAATATATTAAGTTCGCTACATTGTCTTGTATATAATAGTTTACCACAATAGTGTGATCACTTTCCTATGATTTTATTGCATCATGCGATATGTTTGTCTATAAACGCTTCATAAGTACGTACTCTTGGTTTAATTTGGTCAGATCTGCTTAAACATTTTTAAACATATGTGCTCCGCTAGGAGCAGGGTCATACCCATTTATATTTCAGATCGATACATTCATACACCATTAAATATTTTTATATATTGGCCTGCATGTATGAGATTTGGTTTATAAACTCTTACCAAGTTTTATGATGACACAATATTTTTGTAATTCATTTAATTACTTTGGCTCCAGAAAGATTGAGCAGAAATATATTGTATGATAGAATCTAAAGGGACATGACAGATTGCAGAAATATACATGTACATTCAAATTATAGCTAGCAAACTCATAGTTGACATTACATACATAATATATATATATATAGTAAAGTTGTCAACTAGTTCTCAAACCTCTCTTGTTCCTTAGGTACGTATCAATGTATCATCACTCTCTAAGCACTGCCTGAACTTAGTTAATATCAAACCTTAGTGATGCTTAGGGTCAGGTCCTCCAGGGCTAACCCGCATAGGTTGGTAAAAGCTTCCTATGCTGCCATCTCTTCCATACCCTCCCTTTAGTACTTTCTGTTGCTCGAACAAAGCTCGGAAAGGTTCAGTTAGGTTCTTCCCCTGGTGAAGGGGCTTAAGAGGCCGAGGTTCTGACCACATTGGTGAAAGCATAACTAAACTCAGAAACACCCAGAACTTCAAGCTAGCCATTAGCCTCTCCGAAGGATTGAAAGTGTTAAGTGTGTAGTATATGATCAAAGGGCATCGGCTAAGTTATATATATATAGTCCATGCTCTTCTTATCGAGTTTTCTTCTTCTTATTTTTCAATTCAAAGAAAAAGGTAAGAATACGTATGACCATATATAGTGCAGTCTTCTTCAACATTTGATTATGTTGTCAGCCAATAACTAACATAAGCTCTAAACACATTATTTGCTGTCACAAGAAATGAAAATTATATTCAGCCAATATATAATTGCAAATGAGCTGTCCAACTCATTAACTAGATTTATAAACCTAGGACTCTTATACCTAGAACGGTAAGTCTAGGCGGACCGGCCAATTGTACCGGAAAATTGGACCGGTCCCCTAGTTTACCCATGTTCCTTTACTTTTTTTTTTTTTTTTTTTTTTGGTATATATCCAAACATATTTATACTAGGGATTTATAAAAAATAAATTCAAAAAATTCAAAAAAATTAGGTGTAATTTGGATATATATCAAAAAAATAGTTGTATGGGCCCATACAACCATTTTTTTGATATATATCCAAATTACACCTAATTTTTTTTTATTTTTTTTATAAATCCCTAGTATAAATATGTTTGGATATATATCAAAAAAAAAAAAAAAAAAAGCCAAAGAAACATGGAAATGTCCAATTTTCATGTTCAAAAACCATGTCCATGTAGAAGCACTCATACCTAGAACCCTTGACTCTTGAGTCTGTAAGAATATATATATATATATATATATATATATATCTCATCTACTAGTGTATATCTACTCAGCAGCTTTCAGCCATCTTTACCACTTCCGGTGTCGCAAAAGGTAATGGAGCTTTAATTCTCTCGAAACTTTCCCCTGTGAAGTACTGAAGGGTCACGGTGTATCTTAAATTAGCTTCTTATTATTATGCTTTAATTTGTGCCGCCATTCAGTTATTGCTGCATGAGATGAACGCATACCCCCTTAGCTTTTGAAATAGCTAGGTTCCAAACAAATGCAAACGTGATTTATACTTTTGGTGGCCGTTTCTTCTGGATTCATATGGATGGAGAGTAAACAACAGTACTTTGTCTTGTAGGATTGAAAACTTGAGATGAGCCACTGGTACGTCTGATCCGTGCTCAGTGAGTACTCCATTGTCTTCAGAGAAATTATTTTTTCATGTTTGACAACCCTCTTTATCAGGGTAGTGATATGTAAGTAGTATAGTACGCAGTGTTCAACTTTTAATACGCAAAGTATAAGCTCACATTGCATACATCGTGTTGAAAATATCACTACTTTCCTTATGACACAACAACAATCTTATTCTTATATTTTTCTTTCATGAAAGAAATTGAAATCGCCACCATATATGTCTCGTGTTCAACCTAGTAGAGAACATTTTATTTACGGCTGCAGAAAAGCACTCGATTTGTGTAGCAAACCCTTTTATCCCCAGCCCCAGGTGTGCTTTTATCATGAGCCACTCAACAAAAGGGTGAGACCATGAATTAAGGGTAGTCTAAAAAATTTTCTGTTGACAGCAGAAAAGAAGTAAAAATATTACAGCAGTGACATAATTTAATGTTAGCTATTTATTAATTAAGTAACAATAAATAAGATTCAAGAGGTTGTGTATTGTACTTGTGAATAATAAGCATCTCACTTTCCTAGCTTCATCATCATTTTATAGTAGGTAAGACTTTAGAGAATCCATCTATTATTGTTTACAAGTTCTTTTTCAATTATGTTATTCTTAGCCGGCCAAGTTAATTACGTTACCAAATTTTCCTTTTCGATTGATGTATGAACCCCTGCATTTTTTTCTTAAATAATTAATCATAAAATAATCCATATTGAAAGAAAATATTAAAAATATACGACTTTTTATCACTAATTCCCATAGCACAGAAATTGGATTTTATATATATATATATATAGTCTTAAAGCTGAATAGTTTCCTATAAGCTAAACTTTTATGTGAATATCCATCCATCCATCCATAGGTTTGGCATAGGTTCATGTACACAAAGATATATACACAAATCTATATTCACACGTACAATAATATGACTATTGTGACAAGTAAGTTAATATGTTAGTTCCCATATGTAGTTTCTGCTGTAAGATATGAAAATAATATATATATGTGCTCATTTGAGCATGGCCGACATGCTTGCCTAGCTAATGTTTGACATTTTTGACATGTTATAGCAACTCTTTGTCCAATACATATTACTAGTTGAATTCTTCCTATTGTGGTTATATTAAGATTCATAAATAGGTGTTCTTCAGAAAACAAAGTTAAATTTATAATTGAGATTTTGGTGAGTAACTAAAATGGTTACTACTCATATGATATGAGACCATTGTTTGTAACATTGCCCTTGTCCCAACTTTGACTTCATTGGTAAAGATCTTGAACAAACATAATGATACTATCTCTTTTTTGAAAGCATAATGATACAATATCCTAAATTAGAGGTTAATATTTTTAACGCTGGCGTAAATAGTACTCCCTCCGTCCCAAATTAATTGTTTTTCTAAGACTTTTTTAAGTCAAATTGACTATTTTTAAAATTAATAATTAAGCATATATAAATATATTTCTAAAATTATAAAAATTGAAATTAATAATAAATTGTATATACTTTCTTTTGGTTATAATATCTTCATCTATATGTTAGCAAAAATAGTAAAAAGATTAGTTTTAAAAATAGTTAATTTGACTTTAAAAAGTCCTAGAAATGCAATTAATTTGGGACGGAAGGAATACTTTGCAGCTTTATATCTTGTGCATTCAACATTAATTGTATATTTATATTGAAAATATAATTTCCCTTAAATAAACCTAAGTTTTGTCTTATTTTGGGCGAACTTTAAAATCTACATCCATATTTTTTTTAACCCAAATTGAAAAATACTCCATCTCTCTAGAAAAAAATATATTCAAATATGACTTGTGATTTTGTTTATTTGTTTGTTATATTATTTTTTAATGTTATATTAAAATATATAAAAATTTATCTCCAAGTGTGATTTAAGCGAATCTTAATGTGTAAAAAAGTTAATTATGAATTATTTTTCATTATTGATCAAAGAGCCCTTCTACGCTGCCCGGCACTTGGGGACCGAGGTGGCGACCGGCCAAATTTTTTTTTTTGCTTTCACTCCCAAATAATTTTTATGATTTATTGGAACTGAAATTTTTATAAAAAAAAGTGATTTATGTGTGTTTTGGATATGACCAAAACACACCTAAATCACTTTTTTTTATAAAAATTTCAGTTCCAATAAATCATAAAAATTATTTGGGAGTAAAAGGAAAAAAAAAAAAAAAAATTTGGCCGGTCGCCACCCTGGTCCCCAAGTCCCGGGCAGCGTAGTATTTTTGTTGATCAAATAAACTACCTTCGTATCCTTTAAGCTTACAAAATCTTGTTTTAAATATAGAGCTAGCGCTTCTTTCTATGTTCTCTTTTTTCTTTGTTATTACCATGAACATGTACGGTATAAGGCACAGATAAGTTTGTAAAATAGTTAGTAAAATGGTAAAATTCATTTTTGAACAATTCATAATGTAATTTAACTATCAATTTTATTTATTGTGTTTCAAAAAATCAATAATTATCACTTATTTTAAAATAAAGATAACATTATTTATTTACCTCTTAGTGTGTATATTGTAGTTGTACCACTACCTCTCTTGAAAATCTTTGACGCAAGTCATAAGTAGTACTGCAATAATTTTTTCAATTACACCAACTAATTAATACTCCAATTACTCTTCTATTAGATTATTTATTCTCTAGATAAGTTTTGTAGTATGACTATGAAGGTTGATCTTGCATATCAATGGACAGATAATTCTCACTAAATATATCAATTGTCTTATACATATAAATATTAGAGATTGAGAAGAGACATAAAAGGAGAAAAGATTGTTGTTGAATTTTAGCATAACAAAAAATTAGCACCACTATTGTTTTTATATTCGCATGAAAACATTGCAGATATAATTCATGCACCTAGAATTCCGATCATAAATAAATACATAAATTCAAGACAATAAATAAGAATATGAAGGTGGATCACAACTCTTCAATTTTGAATATGAAAGTGGAGCACAACTCTTCCATTTTGCGATCCAAATTGGAGAGTATAAGTCTTATAAATAAAATTAACTCAGTTAATTTTTAAGTAATTAATTAAATTTATGGTCAAACCCAAATTGCTGCTTACGACTTGTTATACATAAGTAGCATGAAAACATGGCAGATATACACATTCATGCATGTAGAATTCCAATCATAAATAAATACATCGATCAAGACAATAAATGAGAATATGAAAGTCTTTTTTTTATGAAGGATCACAACTCTTCGATATATTTTACTTCCAAATTAGAGAGTATAACTCGTACGAACGAAAATAACTTAGTTAATTTTTACATAATTAAATTTATGACCAAACCCAAATTATTTTATTTTTATCGTTAACTCGATTAAATAATTCGTATAAATGAAATTGGCTCATAATTAATCGAAAATAGACTCAAATTAGAATTACCTTGCCGCTTATTATAAATAGATATAGATATATTTAATTCCTAGGTTAGGAATATTAAATTTCTACGACCACGGTCGTAGGCATCTCTGGAAGCTAATCATTTAATAATTTGAACACTAATAATTTATGTTCCGCTAGACTTCGAAAATAGCGCGAGCCTAGAAAAAAAAAACAAAGCATATGGATCACATGGGTATGCACACCATATGACAGCCGGTTCCTACTTTATGTTTGTACATATTCGTCTTTGGTATCCAAATCCCGAATACATGGCATCAACAAAAGTAGACATTAAACTGGGAAACACTTTGCTCAATTTATGCAGAACTAGCTGCAAGAGTATCTTCATCTAGCTGGTCTCATATATATATATATATATAAAACTCCTAAATTGTAGTCAATAGTATGTCAAACAACTAGAAACAATTAAAGAGAAAGTAACGTAATAACTTTGACCGTAAATCATGCCCTATATAAGTGTTGAAATTAAAATTCATCTAATTGTCGGATCCAAAAAAATAATTTATTCCTCAGGTGTATAGATAAACATGTATTGGTTTGTACTATAAGAAGAAAAATGAAAATAGTACAAGGAGAAGAAGAACAAGTAATTAACAATTTAACACACAACAATAAAGGAATCATAGTGGAGATATGATATTAGTTATTACTATTATACCTAAGCTTACTGCCTCTCAAGATCTTCTAAGCCCTCTTCTTGTGCCCGAGACTGAATTCGTTGAGACGAACGTTCCCTGGTAAGCATTTTCCGAAAGGAACTCAACCTTGAGGAGCTTGATGATCCAATTACCTTTGCTGCTGCACCCTCGGATGTCCCTTCATTGCTTGTCACACTTTCCAGAGGTGGCGCTGTAGGCGGAACCCCACCTGCAAGCTCACTAGGGTCGACCACCAGCTGTGGCTCAGCCTCGGTCCGACAAATGGGACAAGTGGAGTTAGCACTTAACCAATTATCAATGCACTCCGCATGAAAATTGTGCTTGCAATTTGGTAAGATCCTAACCATTTCACCATCCTCTAATATGCTAATACAAACTGCACACTCTGTGGTTGGTGCCTCATCGTTTGGTTTGACAATAAACATGGGCAGGGAGGCGATAACCGTTGGATCGAGCCCTGTTTTTGACGGCTCATGAGCGGTGGTTGTGTAGAGGCGTAGCTGGCGGAGGGCGGCTCGACGACGGGCTTGGCGACGGTGGACACATCGGACATATATGTGAAGGAGGGTGACAAGTATTACGACGAATGATAAGGAGACAATGGCCGTGAACAAGACCTTGTTGTTGGTTTTATGGTGGAAAAATGGGGGAGTATTATCGCGATCATCGTCCATATCCTGATTATCCATGCTTGGCTGGCTGGCTGGCTGGCTGGCTGGCTGTGGCTGCAGCAGGGAAGGGAAGGGAAGGGAAGACGAAGAGGTGGGGTGGGGTTATTTTTATTTTTTTTTTAAGATGGGAATGGAGAGTAGTTTCTCTGCTTTTTTAATTTAGTTGTTAGAATGCGACTTTTGTGAAATTACGTGGGCTATTTGGATTCAGTGGAAGGGAAAAAAAAACTACATACAATTAGTATTGACAATGAACAAGAAACTAGTGTTTTCAAGCTGTTGACCGTCCTAATTAATTACGGTTTTTACACTCGATTACTTTTCTTGATATTTGTAAAAAGTAATATTCCCTCCGTCCCGAATTAATTGCATTTCTAGGACTTTTTAAAGTCAAATTGACTATTTTTAAAACTAATCTTTTTACTATTTTTGCTAACATATAGGTGAAGATATTATAACCAAAAGAAAGTATATACAATTTATTACTAATTTCAATTTTTATAATTTTAGAAATATATTTATATATGCTTAATTATTAATTTTAAAAATAGTCAATTTGACTTAAAAAAATCCTAGAAAAGCAATTAATTTGGGACGGAGGGAGTATACTAGTACTTTTTTTATAATCTCTCCTTTCATCATTATTAATTTTTTGAAATCAATTTAAAATATTTTTAAATTTAAAATTATCAATATAATGATGAATATTATAAATTTGATAATTTTGAGATTTTTGAACATATTCAAGGATTCAACGTGACAATTGTTACTTCGAAAACACACAAAAATACTACTAAGATTTATTGTTTTATAATTGTCAATAAAATATATATCTCACTTTGAGTTTTAAAATTTTAAAAGTTAATAATAATTTTTTAATTTGGAGCGCAGGTGTATTACTTTTCTTTCTCTCTCTCATTTGAAATGGAAAATGAAAGGTTATAAAATTGCCGTGAGACGGTGAGAGGCTGACACTACTTGTTGAGGACAGACAAAACAAAAGATCGATAGATAAAATAAAGAAAACTGAACCAAATGCAGAAATAAAAATGTCCCTTTCGCTTAATTACTTTGTTTTCTCTCAATTAATATGTCAATCTCTAAAATTATAAATTGGCATGAATTTTAATATGTCCCATAGTATATTTGTATGTTATTATTGTTCTATTTTTAGAAAGTTAAATGAAACTAGAGTGAACTTAAGTACTCCGTAGGGTTAAAATTATTGACCGTCAGTCTGTCACTAATGTTTATTTTTCTCAAATAAAGTTGTACAAATGAAAAAAAAAAATTAAATATAAGTGTATGTAAAGTTTCGTATGATTTGTCTATGCATGTCAATAATTTCATATATTACTATAAGTAAACAAATTGAAAAATAATAATGAAAAATATATAAAAATGACTTGTCGAGAAACTTAGTTTACATATAACGATGCTGTAGCTAGTTTCTAGATGTTCTTTCCATTATTACAGTTGAATTTTTGTTAAATTTCTAAATAAAATCATTTATGAAACAAGAGTATATACTTTAGATACCCTCTGAGGTGTCACTTGAAAAAATATATATTTTAAATATATTAAAGAATATATATAATTAAAACCACAAAATTATCTCTTAACCCTAAAATTTAAGAAGGGTCTTTCAACTCTAAAATTTAGAAATAAAAACTTACAAATTTAAAAAAATAAATTTATTTTTTCTTAATTAATATATTAATATAATATAACACAAGATATATAAAAAATACAATAATTTTAAAATAAAACCCGTGCTTTAAACGGATCATGGACTAATTATTAGAAGTCTTATATTAAAGTTTTTATATCCATATAATGCGTACACTGTACTAAAATTAGTGTCGGTACATGATTTTTCAAGTGACCAAAGAAAAAGAATATATTTGCGGACATTATATTTTAAATAGCAAATGATGCATAACTGCAGGCTACAACTAGCTAGTAAATATTTTCTAAGATTTACTGGTTGTTTGGAACAATTAATAAAAAGTAATTGTGCAGAAACATGATGGATTAAGGAAGTACCACAAAGAGGAATATTAGAAAGAACGGATAGAGTTCTATCTTAAATATGTATTCAGAATTAGATTAGGATATGAGAAAGCGAGAATAAGTAACACCTATATATTTCATGATGTTATTTGCTAATTCTTGGGAAGATTGATTACATTCCGCTAGAAATTCTTCTAGCGGACGCATTGTATTTTTTGCATCAATAACTTAGCCTGATTAGGGGTATAATAGTCTAAAAAATTATTTAATCCAGTCCGCTAGAAATTTTAGCGAACGATGATATTTGTTTTTTGATCTCAGCTCTTCATAATTATAATGCAAGGTAGAGATACTATTTGCTAATTTTTAATTTATAACAAATACATGCTATAATCATTGTCTCTCTCTATATATATATATTTATTTATTTATTTATTTATTTTTTAAGAAAATAATGCTTGTTATTTATTAATGCAAGAATAATTCCTACCTTATGGACACTACAGTATTGTCGGGTGCATAAGAAGCGCGCATTACTATCCCATACCATTCTCGGTTCAAAAAGTCCATGCGGATATAAAAATTGAACATGAATGAATTTAAATTTAATCTATTTGTATTTTGACCCACAATAAAGGATAAAAAATACAAATAAATAAAATTTAAATATATTCATGTCCATATAAAAGAGCTTTTCTCAGTTTGATAATAATTTTTTGAAATTCAGGTGTTCAATCAACATACTCGATCCTTTCCAAAACAACAATCTGATTTGTTTTTTTTTTCCTGCTCAATTTGGAAAATTATAAAATTTAAACTTGATGTAAGTTTAATTAATTTTGATTAATGTAATAGTTAATATTATAAATTATTTAGAAGCTACTAGTAAGTATAATTGTTTTTTCAAAAAAAAAAATTAAATAACTTCACATCATAATTTGAAATTAAAGAATTTCACAGATTAACTAATATTATAGTCAAATGAAACATTTTTTGTGTGCGAAACAAAAAGATTATATTCTACTGAAGTTTAAAGGGAAAATTTTCTCAATATTTAAAAAATTTAATGCCTAATTGTGTTCTTTATTACTTACTACGCCCAGGGTAGGTTTATATATATATTTTCTTAATTATTCAACTTATTGATATCTTAATTAATGTTAATTATTAAATTCATTTGTAAGTATTTGTTTTGAGATCCTTCATTCACATAAAATTAAATTACCACGCGCTTGACTAATAAAGCCTATTTTATTCATCAGATCACCCAGATCGGAAATATATAATCGTGTCATCATGATATTATAAATGGAATCCACTCAACTCATTCGGTTAAATTAAATAATTTAGGGGTAGATGGCAAGTCTAAGAAAGTGTGACAATTATGGGCCCGGTGAAAAAGAATAATTACCTACTCTTGCTTATCCCATTAGCTGACGATGCACTACTTATGTTGATATATTTGGAATTTATTATAAAAATTGAGATTAAAAAAAAAAGGAAAAGAAAAAAGTTGAGAAAATTTATTAGAACGTTCGTACTCGTTGATTCTATATTTTAATATTTTTTAAATATTATATTTTATAAGAAATGATGATATTTACGTTCTATCTTTAACAAAATTGACATTATGTTCTAGTGTTTTGGCTTAGGAGAAAAAAGTGGTTGACGTACTTTTTATGTAACTATGCATTTATATGGTGGAGAAAGATAAACACTGCATTCAAAAAAGAAAAAATAAACCTATCTTTTTTATATTATCCTTTTTGTTTCAAAATTAAAAAATATATATTTAACTTCATAAAATAAAGTGGCAGAGAGTTTCTAACATGTGATTAATTGTATTATAAACGTATTGAGTACTGTCATGTATATTATTACTATATATTAATTATATCTTGAATTAATATTAAGATTATTTTTTAAAAATTGTCATTTTAAAAACAATTTATGAAATGGTTGGAGTAGTATAAGGATGGTAATGAACCTTCAAGTTGGGGACGCAATTTCTCCGGGGGTAGGAGGATCTGACCCCTTTAATTCTCAACCAACATAACAAAAAGGTAAGGTATATGCGTACGTACAATTACAAACATCAACATCTGACCCTAACCGTCTTCTTGATGATGTTATCCATATGAAAAGACTTTTCCTTGCGAGCGAGGAATTAAGGTATTGTAACAATGTGCGACTACTTCAAACTACGTCACCTACAAACCAAGACTTGCGCGCATTAGATACATACAGATGATAGAATCAAAGATTGGGCTCATAGAGATGTTGAATTCATTGAGTTAACTGTTAATGGGATGAATGTAAATTATTGTTAGTAACTTCAGAAATGTTAGTGCTTGAACAATGCATCTCCAAATATAAATATGGGACGTACACTTTGGAGACCGAGTGTATAAACTTTTGTCAAAAATTTAAATGTCAAAAATTTATTGCTCACAATAAATATGTGTGACGATGTTTGGTGCAACTTTGACAAACAAGTATATAATCAATCAATCAATTAATATACTAAAATATAACAAAACAAATTAATACTCTAAGTTGTTTTCGTTGGTCTCGAGTCGATAATTTGACAGTCTAATAAATTTTTTTTTTGTGACTCAATAATTTAATGGTTTTTTTAAAAATTAAAATATTAATTTTTATTTTTACGTGTCATAGATTCATTGTAAATGAATTTTTAAATTCCTAAATGAAATTTATTGTATTTTTTTCTTGTTCTTATTTCAATGCATTTGATTTAGTTCCTCCAAACTCTATTTTCGCCAACCAAGACTGAATTAATTAAAAATGCATGCTCTTTTTTTTTATTTGTGTAAATCAAACTAATTCATTTAAGTGGCCAAATATATGCCTTTTTTCAGATTCTTTTATACAAAAAATTGATACAGGTAAATTCATGTTTTGCATGGATTACGGATTACCAAGCTTGTCTAAATTTTTAACTTCAAGAGGTTCTAACTGGCTTTTTTATATTTTTTTTAGCAAAAACAAAATAGATATTATTTCTAAAGGGGGATCACTAGTATTCAAAAGGTATATATGGGACTACTACAAGAATGATTCTTAATTACTCTGACTGCAAAAACTATAATCTGCCGATAACATTATAGACACTCAAAATTTATACGTGTTTTATTTAACGATTGTAGAAGAATAATAATGTCAATTTACAATGAGACAAGGGTGTTAAAGTGAAGATTATAAAGCCTAGAACAATTACTTAGAGTTACACAAGAACTTCTAGGTACCAAAATGCAAAAAAGAAGATAAGGGATTGGCTAGTGTATTCAGAAAGATGATTTTTTCAGTTTTTTTCCTCATCCCGGATCCAAAAATGATCAAATTTGATGTCATTGTGTAGGCCTCAAAAAGAGATTTCCAGATTGGGGTAGCACGCCTTCTAATTATTTTCGATTTGAAAATTATGGACGTTTCAATACACGACACAAAAATAGATCACGCGGGACCCACCAGGCCAGGCTGCGTTAGGTAAACCTGCGGCTGCCCTAGCCCCCCTATAAATGGGCTTGTTGCTTCATTTTCTTAGAGAAGATGAAAAAAAATAGAGAGAAAATGTGTCATTTAGAGAGAAAAATAGCAAAAATAAAAGAAAACTATTCCAAATTTGATCTAGATTTAATTTTTCTCATCAAATCTTCCATCATAGTAAGCAACCTATAGGAAGCTTAAAGAGGAAGAAACTCCATTTCTAATGTTCAATTCTCATCTTTACGCTCACTTTATCTTACGTTTGCGATTATTTTGTTTAGGCTTCATTTTATTTGTTCCATTTTTTTGTTTTCAGGCTTTTTTAGAATCGTAGATCATATCTAGTGGTGTTTGGATACTATTTTGAGTTAGTTAGAGAAGGTTTCTCATAATAGAAATTCCTCATAACTGACCTATAAAGTCCTTTTAATAGTTGTTCGTTTTTCATCTCGATTTAACTTGTTTTATCACTTGTTGTGCTCAGATTTCGTTTATTCGTCTCATGTTTTTCCATTTCTTTTGAGTCACTCAAGCATTCTAGATTCTCTCTAGTGGTGGTTGGATCCTATTTTTGGCCATTGAAAAATTCTCTCAAATAAAATTTCCTTCTAATCGATTTGAGATATATTTTCAACTAGATTTTGTTGTCATTATTTCTAGATCTATGAAATTTTGGATCTATGGGTCTCATTCCCTAGATTCTATATTTCCTTAATAGATGTCATCGGTATACGATAGATTCTCACGATGTTGGTAGTATTTTGGTGATGTAATTCGATTCTTACGATATAACTAGTTATATAATTGCGATATTACTGATATGTTGTGCGATCTATGGACTTAGGATTTATAAAAGCTCTTTCCTAAACTTTAACCTCCGTTTATAGATCTTGATATTTTGTTTGGTGTGATTACTAATTATGTGAGGCTGTGAATAAATTCAAAACCCTTAAACGTCATGTTTAACGTGAATTGAAGGATATTTTCATAATGGACGTAGACAACACTTGTAATTTTATAATTTGATAATTGTAAATGTAACTCGGGTCTTAAAACGATTTCGATGGTTTTCATGTCCAAAATTAGGTTTAAGGTCCCTCAATAATGGATTTTATTTTTCCGAGGTGCCTGGAGTTATTTAGATGGCTTACATGCCTTTGGGTAGTTCCAACCTTGTTTTTTATGTTTGATTTTATGATTCGAGATACGAAATCGATTTTTGAATAAAGTTGAAAAGATCTTTTAAAATTAAATCAAACTAGGTTATTAGATTAACTCTAGGCTAAAATTGGAAGTAATGAGAATCTTGATTCTTATTTGACGACGGGTTTACAAATGATGTTTTTCCTAAACGAAATCTTAAAGTTTCTATCAAACTAAAGAGGTTTTTTCCCAACTCGAACGAAAATTTTATAAATCAAATTCTTCGTGCATAGATTCAAAAAGACTCGAAAGTTGTTTTCAAAATAATGCACTTACAAAGATTTTGACGACTTTAGGAGACGAAACTCTAAACGACTTATATGATTTAGGAGATGAAACCCCAGATTATATTTTCGATTTAACTCTAGGAGATGATACCCTAGTTTATCTCTTCGACTGGACTTTAGGAAACGATACCCTAAATATATCTTCCCCTTTTCACCATAACCTAGACGACATAGGAGACAATATCTTATATTTTTTAGTTTACAATTCAACTCGACTCTAGGAGATGGTACCCTGAATTTTCTCAACAACACAACTCACATAGACACAGACTACAATGCACACATTTCATGATTCTTGAGACAATTTATTTAAACTTTTAATGAAAACATTAGGAAAGCGGTAACCGCGCATGTTTCACAGAAGTCGAGAGGTATCTAACACCTTCCTCTCGTTTAAGTAAGCTCCTGAACTTTATAAATCTCAGTTGCGAACCAATTTTACAGAGTCACATAGTGGGCCATCTCGATTATTAAAACTTCAAAATCTGGATAAGTTGATACATCCATTTAAACCTTACCAATTGGTGACTCTATTTAAATGACCCATTTTAAAATCAAACTTTTGTGACGCCCCCAAATCCGGGTCCCTTGAACCTCAGATCTGGTACGTCACGATACATTATCTTCATACCTACTTTATAACTAATGCGGAAAATATAAATATATATTATTTATTTCAGAGTATTCTACAACATTTTCTAAGGTCTACAACCTTTATCTTGATACATTTATTTAATAACGTACATAAGGTTTACATAAGTAACTTACATCCAAATAACTTAATAGCTAACGTGCATATCAACCTAATCTGGTCATTTGCATTTGCCTCTATCCTTCCTCGAACATTTGTCTAAATCTGAAATGTTTTATCATGATATAGCAAGAGTGAACAACTACTTTGCTCAACAAGTTTAAATACAAAGAAGATATATCATGATTGAACAAAGAATAAGCTTTAGAATTTCTTAACAATATAATAATTGTGAAAGAGTATGAATCAAAACTTCAATGATTGAATGACTGAATTTAATAATACAGGGTATCAATAATGACCATGGACCAATTTAACTGAACCTTAAGGTAATGAAGGTGATCAGCCTTTCATACCTGATGAACATATGCAACATGCATTAAGTGCGAATTAATAATTTAATGAGGTGGAATAATCAACAATAATTATCCACTAATATGCTTGAAAGATAATAACTCGAGAATGAGTTAGGGAACTTGCACAGAATAAATATCTGAGTAAGTTTAGGAAACTTGCCTTGATTGGAGATTACCGCTAAAATTTAACTTAACTTCTCTCCACAAATCCTACACAATTGTATTTACATGCACACACATTTAGATAATTTAATATGTTGCAAAACATGCATGTATATTCTTTATCAATAAATATTAGTTAATAAAAGCTAATATTATTTGTACTTTATTCAAAACCAATCTTGGTTTCTTTAGAAACTTATTCATTTTAATCCTTAATATAAATAACAAGGGTCACACATATTTTAAGATGTAAATATTTTACATCTTGAAGCTTAAACCATTTATATTCTATTTCAGAAATATCTTTTAACTTTACTCGTAAATTCGGAGTTTAAACAGCTAATAAATGGCTTTTATATTATTTTTTTAATTTAAATAATTTTTATATCTTTTTATCTGTCCATGTGTGAACTCGGACCATTGCCTAATAAATAAATATTTTATCTCGCCAACACATTAGCTTCGTGCTTCATTCAGTGAATAAATCACATTTTTGCTTGAGTATATATATATATATATGTGTGTGTGTGTGTGTGTGTGTGTGTGTGAATCGCAATATAAATCTCGGCTCAAAACCTTCATTTTGAAGCCCGAAAACCTTCATTTCGCTACTTTTATGGTTATTACACTTTTTAACGGTTTTATGCTTTTCATTACGCTATAAAACCATTTTGCATACCCTCGCCGACTTCCATTTGCTTAAAAATAAATTTTCATATTTTTAATATATTTTTATTGCATTAATTATGCCCGGAATGAATTTTCATGACATAAATTTATCAAAAACGTCAAAACTCTCATATTGGGACTTTATTAAACTTAACTTTGCTTAAAATCTCGCCCAAACGCGATTCGGAATGACGAATATCAAAACAGCCCTGCGTGCCGACGCTCGATGTCGCTCAAATTTTAGTTCTGACATGCCTTTTTACCTATTTTTAATTCTGAAACCATAAATCACATAACAGCGAAATTTTGGGCATATTATAGACCTCATGGCGTAGTATTTTAAAAAATTTCTAACTGCAAAAAGGAATCACGAAAGCCGCTCAAAATCGCGCACCAAAAGCATGTCAGGCAGCTGCCCAGCAGCGTAGCACGGCGTGCGCGCGGTGCCCAGCTGCTGCTGCTGCTGCTCATGCTGCTGGTGCAATTTTTGCGATTTTCTCACGTCTTGCTCGTTTATCGAATTGATTCGAATTTCGGATATGTTATACATGGTATAACACACTATTTTTAAAAAATATAACCGCTCCATTCCGGGTTCATTATGCTGTCTAAACAACGCCCCTAAAATGGTTGCAGAGGCCAATTTTCAGAACTCGCGTTTACACGTCAAAACTCGTCGTGGTTCGTTTCGGCTCGTTTTGCTACCTAACCAGATCTTGTTTAACATATTAAGACACGTCTAAAGTCTTGGCTTCGCAAAATTCCAAGTTTTTCATCATTTTTACTCTTTATGGTCATAATTTTTCAATTTTTACGTTTAGAGGTCAAAACTCGCCTCGACGCGTTCCAACCCAACTTGCTTTACAAATAAGTCTTATTTAACATAATAAGACTCGTTTAAAGTATCGGCTTCATCAAATTCTAAGTTTTTACCATTTTTACCCTTTATGGCCATTTATCGCGTATAACATGTATATTATCGAATTTATCCGATTTATTCGCATTTTACCCTCGTATACCTCGTAATGCGTATCCTTATTACTCCACACAAATCAACCTAGTCTCCAAGGCTCTAATTTCACTTTTCATCGATACATAAGCTAATATTTACACTATATAGCTTACTAACTTTTCAAATTTCTCATTTCTTAATTCAATTCCAATTCTTATGGTACATTAGATATCTGAGGATCAAAACTAGATTTAACATATAGACTTTTAGTCTAAATTCACAATTTAACCAACTTTGTTCAAAAATTCAACTTTCTAATCATTTAAACAAAATTTCATGAATTATTACTAAAATTCGAAATTGAATGTGATTCTATACCTCTTGAGCGGTGAATTAGAGTTTCCAATGCCTCCCAAGCTTCAATTTTCGGTTTAAGCTCGATTTCACTTAGAATTGGAAAGTTGAGAATTCACAGCTTCCTTGTTTCTATGGCTTAGAGAGAGAATTGGCTAAGAGAGGAGAAGAAGATTAGTTTGCTAGCTTAAATAGAAGAGATGATGGCCTCCCTTCCTTGGCCTTCATGAAAATTTCTTGCTCCCTACTCTCTCTCTCTCTCTCTCTCACTCACGGCATATAAGGAAGAAATCTGGCTTGCTCCCTAATCTTTCAACAGTGAGGGTTTATAAAGGAAATTTCAAATTTGACTTGGTATATTAAATAACTCCTTTACCCTCTTGAAAATACATAAAATATATATATAATCATTAATATATAAATTATGTATTCCAAAATAAAAACATAACATAAAAATGATTTTATTACATTCTCATTTTATATATGCAAAATAAATGCGTTAAGTATAATTTACCATACAAAAGAAATTACTCATTCACTTAAGATATTATACTAAAAATATAACTCCTTGTCTCGTTAAAATAATTCCATACAAGAATTTATTTTTAATATTCTTGGGTAAAGTATATAAAATATTATATACACTTAAAATGCCTCTTTCGCTTTGTTACACAAATTGTTTTCAACACGTTATTTCCTCGCGTAATAAATATATACATATAGATATATATTTATTACCTCACAGCAATTCAATATACTGCGCATGATCATATATCACATATAGAAAATAAATAATAAATTTATTTTCTCACATTATAAATTGTTTATATCAATTTATTTACATATATAATTAAAATAATAATCGCTCTTTATTAAAATAATTCAATGCTAGAAGTTATTTTAATAACGTTTATTTAAAGTATACAATAATTCTTGCATACTTAAACTAATTATTTTCTCGTTCCTTCTATAAATTGTTTTCAACAATTTAACTGTAATAAATATAATAATATATTTATTACATTAAAAACATGCATACATTACACTCAATAATGTAATATATGATTTCTTCAATAAAATGGTGGTTATACATTCAGTATATTTAATGCCACCAATTTACCACAGTAAAATAATTTAATATTATAAATTATTTTAACTTATTTTAATCTTGCCCATCTTACTCTTTGTAATAAATTGCTCTTACAATTTATGTACATATAATATTTATTATACACCAAAATCACATATTGCATAGTTAATACCCACTTATGTAATAAAATCTTACATAACATAGTTTAACCTTGACTTTCATATATTTGGCTAGACATTTAATTTAATGTCTAAATAAAATCTCTTAATACAGTTTACTACACTCAATAAGCCTTTATGACATGGCTTGTCATATATATCATTTAGTAATCTTACTTTTCAACCTTTCTATTGTTCACATTTAATTCTCTTTACATTCTTTTAAATATCAAACCATATAGGTTTTTCTGAAAATTTTAACCATTCATCTGCTTCCAATCTAGGTTTTATTTTTTAAACCTTTATTTATTTATTCGAGATCTTATTTATAAGTCTCATAAATTTTCGGGTTGTCACAACTTTCGAACCCCGTCGACATAGGTTAATTTTTTTTCAAAATCACCCCATAAAATTCGTGATCTTTAAAAACTTAAAACGGAAGAAAAAAATCCTAGCGTTGACATACATTATATCAAATTGAAAATTTCAATCTTTGGCTCTTTGCTATAACATTTGTTCTTAAGCAACGAACAACAAAATTTCCCTTGACCAAAAAAAAAAAAAACTAATTCCCTAATTATTGTCGTAGTGAAAATACACTCCCTCTAGCCTCCACAATACAAAAAAAGAAGAAGAGAAAAAACTAAGTTTCACATAATTAGTGTCAATGAAAATATTTGTGGAGAATAGCCTTTTTTTTTATTGTAGGGCCAAAAGATGTGAATAATTTTTTTAAAAATTGTTTACTAAAAAATATCTAAAATCATGCAACTTACATGAAAAATTTGTTCAAATACTAGTTTATCTTTAAAAGTATATTTAAGTGAGGTCCATTAATTTTAAAGAATAAAGTTTTTCTTTGTTGTTGAGGTCTGAGATTATTATTGATTTTTGAAAGTTTATTTAATATGTTTTAAAATTTAAAATTGAGATAATATTCATTAAAAATTGTAAAAAAAAATAAATCTGACAATGACTGTACTTTTGAAATAGTTTAGAATATTAAAAGAATTCATGCCAATTTTAAAGTTAAAAATGTCATTAATTAACGTTAAAAAATTAATAATAATCTTATATTTTGAAAAGATAGAGTATTATGCTGAAAATATAATTTAATTATTTAAATGAAGAAATATTTATCGGGTACATATATGGGGACCTCCGGACTAGGGAGGGAGCGCGCAACCCATATTTGCGGTTGGCGGTCTATAATAATGTCTCAAATCCCAATCCTCCCCGCGCATCGCGATTTCATTTCATTGACCACCGCCAATTTGCAAGTACTTTTGGGGATTCAAGATTACCCCAAAATAAACAAACACCACCGCCAAGGCGCTAATCTACTCCTTTTGGACCCTTTAAAATTTAAGTCTCCCTCCTCAGTCTCTCTCTCTTTCCTCAAAACTACATTAAAATCTCATAAACGAATCCAAAGTTCAAAGTTAAAAAAATGGCGTGAAAATCTACTCATTCATCCCTCCCCCTCTCACTTTAACAACTCTCAAACTTGAAATTTGGAATAAAATTTGAAAGAGAGAGAAAATGAAAAATAAAGAAGAAAATGAAATTCAATTTCATCCCTCCAAAAACAAAACACAAACCCATTACCCTCCACCTACAAATATGTCTAGTAACTCCATTATAATCACCAACCATCTTACTCTTTCTCTGTGTAGTTAATTACAGAGAGCATCAAACAAATTAAGCAATGGAGGGTGTCTCTCTTTGTAAACACAATGATAACAAAGAGAACATCCCACCGCTATTCTCTTCTTATGTTACCAGTATTCAAAACAACCCAATTTCTTCAAGTGTCCAATTATCTTCCACCAAGAGAAAATTGAGGAAGCCTCTTAGGGATATAACCCACCTCTTCAACACCCAAATCCCACCACCATTTTCACCTCCATTTGCCCAATTCCAGCTTCCATCTGATCCTGCTATCTCAGCTTCGTCATCGAATCTTCGAAAGAGAAAGGCAGTTGATTCGATTCAAATAACAACTTCCAAGTCATTGAGAAAGAACTTCAGATAGTTTTGTAGTTGGTTTATACATTGATTATTTCAGCTCAAAGAGTAATAAATTGTTCTTGCGAGGGATTGGAATTAGAATTAGAATTTCACCATCACGGCAAAGAAATGTTTGATTCAGAGGGAGAAGAAGAGGGCAAAAAATTCAAGGCCGTATATTGAATTATGATTTTAGCAGCTTAGGTGGAGGGCGAAGAAGGTTTGTCTAATTGGGCACTGGAATTGTCACAGGACATGCATACATTGATGTAATGCTTATAGTTTATAGGGATACATAAAATTAACTTGAAATCATTTTTTGTGTTTACCTTTTCTGTTTCTAATGTGTGATTTTCTTTTTTCTTGCAAAGTTGAGAGGAAGAGAGAGAGAGAGAGAGAGAGAGAGAGAGAGAATTCGTGGCAGCTATTGACAAGTGATTACTAGGAAAAAAATTCACAAGATATACAGATTTCTAACTACTATGCTCTCAATGGTCCTAATTATCATGTTTTTAGCCCTTTACAAAGATGGTTGGCAAGAATTATTAATCCGTATTTCTTCAACTCAAATTCCCTGCATCTTGTTCAAAGTTTCCTGGTGATTAGTTGTGTCAGCACACTATAATATTAATGGGCTTCAATTATTTTCCAGATTTTGATCTTAAATTGCAAAATTTTCTGGTTCGATGAATATGTAACACGAATTAGGCCATGGCTTATCGAAGATAACACTTGACTTAATAATGTGTGCAAGTATGAGTGAACTCTGAATCCAGCGAGCTTATATCTAATAGACTAATAATACATGTATGAACTGTTGTATCTCATTTTGTTGTTCACCACTTAAGTATTATAGCATCAAATACACTACTAATTAAGTTGAAAAGCAGCAATCTGTATGCACACCACTCCAGGCAAAGTGTTAGTTAATTCTTAGAGCATTTCCGTTAAGGTTCCAACTCATACTCTCTCTCCAACAATTAGACTAAATATAGTCTAGGAGATTTTATGATGGATTCAAAAGACTATATTAAGAAATCTGATTTTAGTAGACTATAATTTTTAATATATTTTAATGGGAGGGGTGGGGATAAAGAAGAAGAAAAAGAATTAGTTTTTTTGAATTCATTATTATTTTAATCTTTTTATATTATAGTCCACAGGATAGTCTATCTGCTAGAAGTATTGAAGATTAAAAGACATTTATTGATGTCATATGGACTAAATATAGTCCACGGGAGAGTCCACCTGTTGGAGATGTTCTTACGGAACCTCACAAGATTCACGACTAAAACTTAGTGATTAATCTTAAGCTTAAAATAAATTAGAACAGAAAGTCTGCAATGTGAAATTAGCAGAAGGTGCACGGAACAATACAGTCATTTGTTTCTTTGAAATGCAAGACGGAACATTAGATAACTGTTTCAGGACAATCTCCTCTACAATTTAGTGCCTGAACAATTATATTCTTGCTTTGCCAATTAGTTAGCAGTTCTTCAGCTGCAGTAAAATTTCAACCGGAGGTTCTCTTTTATTTTTTTTGTTAGTATAAATCTAAAATATTAGTTGAGGCACATGTGTCTTTATCATCAAAAGCTTTTTGCTTTTAATGGATGATTATAATTTATAGGAAGATTGACGCACCCATAAAGGGCAAAAAAGGGATCCCATGTATACTACACGGTTAAATATTTTTGTCGAGAAATTGATCATCTTATAGTATGAGATTGTACTTGAAAACGTTGGTTCTGTTAGAATAATGATACTTAGCTGTCATGCAGGTAGTGCAGTGCTTATTTATCAGCACTTTGCTAATGCATTTGGTCAAAATGTGAAGCATCGTATCACAGCTTAGTAATTGTTTATCATCTCAGTGTTATTCTTCCGTACGCTTTTTGATCTTGTTTATTAATTTCTGAGAATTAGATAATCCAAATGCATATTCGGTAATTAAAAGCTAAAGCACTATGTAAAGACTAGCAGTCACATCTGTTCTGGTACAATAATATGGCAACAAATTAATAAATCAAAATGGACTAAAAAAAGCCTCGCTAAACTACCTGAGAAATGAGAATGGCTGCACAGCAACAGTTGAAATATCACTTTCTTTTGTGAGATTAGCTAGTGATGAATGCAATCAATTGCTGTGACAAATGGTCATTTCCATCTGCCTAAGACTCGAAAATGGTCTTATATCGTTTATGTGCAATAAGTGTTGTAACAAGTTCAAATATGAACCGTCAAAACTTTGAATTTCAACACTGATTGTAATGATTATGCATACATATATCCATGACATTGAGTCATGTGGAAAAATTTCCACCCCCTCATTGAAACTTTCATAAACCTGAATTTCATTAGCAAATATATAAAACTCAAGAAACAAATTAAAGGGTTGCATTTGCTCAGAATCGATGGCCACGAAAAGCTATTGCAGCTTGGTACCCACTATGGAACTTTAACTGAGATTGAGTGGGCCGGCCGCAAAGTGCACAATATATGTATAAGAAGCAGGGCGACTCTTCAGTACTTGACGGGGGAAATTTTTGTGAGCAAGCCTATTCAATACAAAGGTCACCCCCTTTTGGCTTTTCGACATTACAAGTGGTAAATAAGGCCAAAAGCCACCGCGTAGACATACACTTGCTACTCACAAGTACTCCAAAAGTAATGAACTGAAGGTTAATTTGATCATAGAAAATTGTATATTCTTACAGATTCTAGGACCCATAGTATAATGAGTCCTGGGTTAATTAATTTTTAGGCTCCAAGATAGCTATAGAGTCAATGACATGGACAGCTCATATTTGATTAGATATTGGTTAAATTTAATTAATTATACTAGAGCGAATTATAAATGTGCGCTTAGAGCTAGTGCATTGAGTCCATCCTATGAAGATGCCTTAGAGTCGAGTCCAACTTTGTTTAAGGTTAAAGTAAGAAAAATAAATAATTATGAAGAGAATGATATATATATATATATATATATATATATATATATATATCTATATATAAAATCCATGGATGTAAACTCCTAGTATCGGTGGTTCAAACTTCAAAGAGAGGGATTATATAAGATATATAATCAATGGTGTAGACACCCAAATTTTGCACTTCCTATACTAACCGTGACAGGAGGACAGAATCGTCAATCAACCCAGCCTACGAGAATGAAAGGTGGACATAGGTACGAACACTCAAAGCCACCGCAACGACGTGCGATCAAAGCCGACACGACAACGATCAAAACAGAATGATGTGGCACGTTTCCCAGCGATTCCCGGACTGCAAAATACAAGTCTCTCAGCGAAAACCAACGGTACGACACGAGAATCGAGGTGCGGCCCAAAAATCGAGAAAATCAGCCCACACAGCCGCGGATTGATCTGCGGCCAATGATTAAAATAATTGAAGTGCGCGGCGGGCGGCTAAGCGGCTGAAGTGCGCGGCGGGCGCGGGGAAACCAAGGCCAGCCGCAGATCAATCTGTGGCTGCCCTTGGCCAGCCTATTTCAGGTCATTTCTTCATTGCATATAGAAGGTTGAACAGCAGCGGAAGGAGGAAGAAAAATAGGGAGAAACAGCAGCGGGAGAAGAGAGAAAAGAGAGAAAAAAGAGAGGAATTATACTCTTTTGATTAGATTGTATCACATATATTTTCTACTCTATTCAATATACGAGTTTATACGAATCGTGGTATCATTTGCAAGGTGAAAAGCCCTCTTTTATAGCATTTTTGATATATCATTTTGTTAAGCTTTTGGTCATTTGGGTTACATTAAATGTAATTTTTCTTGCATATTATTGAGAATACACGGATTAGGGATTATTAGTGAGGGTTCCAACGGAACAAAATTCTTCCTAATGGCCCGATGATATCCATTTGGTGATTCTTAGCTTGTTTAATTATTGTGATATCCATCTTGTGGGTGTGTAGAAATTATGGATGTGAGCCTAGGAACGCGACCCCGTGGTCCAAATCCGATGATGGACAATTTTGGTGTATGTAATAGGATCGATTATCCTTGATTGTAAATATGTAATCGTCGGGCCTTAAAACGACGCCAAGGCGAGAATCGTGTTTAAGGCCCCGTCATAGTGAAAATATGTGATTGTGGGCGTTCAAGGTTATTTTGATGGCTTACATGCCCGTGAATAACCTCCTACGCATTATAATGTTTTATTTGAATTGCAACACCAAAAAGGATTTCAGGGCTAACGATGAAGATTTTCATAAAATCAATCAAACTAGGTTATTAATATCACGAGGATAAGAAATTGGAAGTGCTAATGAATGTCGATTTCTATTTAACGAGAAGGCGAAAGAAAGATCGTGTTCAAATGTCACAAGAAATGGTTTTATGAAAATAAATGGTGGCTCTATTAAACCGTTGTGCATAGGGTTAAAGAGATTCTAGAAATTGCCCGCTCGTTTTACGAAAGCAACGTACATGTCTCAATTCCTATTTGACGAAGGTTTAAAAACTCTTATTTTGCCAAAACGACACCTAATCCCATGGCTGTTGACAGTTAAAATTAAACCTTTCTCATAAAGAATAAAGCTTTCTCGTAGAAGCCAAAGGACATTCTAAAGCACTCTCAAAACACGATTTTCCACAAAAAACCCCAAATGATTCTTTCATAGAAACTCACCACAACATTTATATAGGCACACACACACGCGCGCACGCATACACATTTTAAGAATTAAAAGGATATGAAAAGTATCAAGATTGCGGTAACCGTGTTTCACGAAAGTCGGGGGGTGCCTAACACCTTCCACTCGCTTAAGCAAGCCCCCAGACTCTATGAATCTCGGTTCGCAGACCAAATAATTCGGAGTCACATATGAGCCAGCGATTTACGAAAGAACGAAACTCGGATGAGTTGGTACATCCATTTCAAATATACCAACTGGCGACTCTGATTAATTGACTCATCAAAAAAACGATATTTCAAAAACTCCGTCGACATTCATGCCGATCTTTTCCAAGAAATCATCTAATAAGAAGGCTAAAATTGGAAAGGACAAATATCTTAACGGAGGCGATCCCTCCCGGCGTCGACAAATGGCTTGCTGGAAGGTCTTGTTATGTATAACGGCTTTGATGCTGCTTTCATTAGTACTTCAGTCAGAAACTCGGCCTCTTGAATAGGCACGGAGGAATGTCCGAAATACTCATTCCTTAGTTATATTTAAATAATTTTAATGTATTTATTTATAATGTAATTTATATTAATTAAATCAAATTGTATTACAATATAGAGTTTAAATAATTAGATAATTAACAATGTTAAATTTTATTACGTAAAAAATTATTTATACAAATACATACATTGAATATAATCGACAATGTTAAATTTTATTATTTAAGAAATTATATATACAAATAAATGCATTGAATATAATTGACAATTTTAAATTTTATTACTTAAAAATTTATTTACAAAAATAAATACATTAAATATACTTGACAATGTTAAATTTTATTATTTAACAAATTATTTATACAAATAAATGTATTAAAACTATTTAAATCTAATTAAAATGGGGGTATTTAGGACATTCTTCTATGCCCCTAAAAAAATAGAGGCATGCAACAAAAATTTTTGTCAGCCGCTACTCTTAATAGTGGCAGGGGTTAATTTCGTCCGTTAAATTTTACATTGAACGGTGAGACCATATATATATATATATATATATATATATATATATATATATATATATATATATATATATATATATATATAGGCCGCTTCTTATGCGGGTGGTCCGCATGCTTACCACTTTTAGCGATGGATAAAACTGTCGCAAAAGTCATCGTCATAGGGTATGAACCGTCGTCAAAGCCCAGAACCGTCGCTATAACCCGATTCATATCCTATAGCGACGGCTTTTGCGACGGTTTTGTCCGTCGTTAAAAGTGGTCCGCATGCGGACCACCCGCATAAGAAGTGCTCTCGATATATATATTGTTCAGCGCGATGGGTTGGACTTTGTTTAAACTTAAATTCATTAAGACGAGAAGTCCAAGTTAGCAAAATATTTTCATACTTTCACAAGCCTTTTTATTGATAGGGAGTCTGATTGGAGTCTTAATTGTATTTATAAATACTAAAGAGGATAAGCATTATGTATTATGTGTCACTAGCGCAGAACATGGTGCGATTTGGTACGGTTGGAAACTTAAACTGTATATAAAATTATTTGGGTACAGTTTGACAATTCTAAAACCACATATAGCACCGCTTGTGATTGATACGGTTAGGGGTGCTCATCGGTAAAAAAACCGAACCGGTACCGAAAATATCGAATCGGTATTGATCCGAAAGTACCGAAAAAGTAAGAACCGGTACCAGTACCAAATTATCGGTTTCGGTACTGGTTCGGTACAAAATTGGTACCGATTTTTTCGATTTGGTTTTCGATTATACCGCATGGTAATATATATAATTATTAATAATAATTAAATACTTTTTTTATATATTAACAATTTTGACCTCTCTACTTTTCTGCTTGGGTATTAATTATTATAATATAATATAATAAATTTTTTTAACTATTAATTATTATATTATTAAATTTCAGTATTTTCGGTATTTCGATTTTTACCGAATTCAGAAAATTCCTTACCGCTACCGGTATCGAAAAGTGTTAAAATATCGAAAACCAGTACCGAAAAAATCGGCACCGAAAAAAACCGGTACCGGTATCAAGCGGTTCGATAAAAAACCGAAAAAACCGAATTTTTTGAGCACCCCTAGATACGGTGCAGTTTTAAAACATGATTTCATTTAGTTTGGTTTCGGTTCTAAAATCAATTGACATAGTTCACACTAATATTCAATAAAGAAACCATATATGAGATTAATAAAATAACATCAAGCAACAAGGTTTGAAATATGTTACTCATGAATGCTTCAATATTGTTCAAACCATTACAATTCAATTAGAAATATTTATAGTCACAAACAAAAAATTTAAAATGCATAACATAATTAAAATTATCTATTATATTTTTAGGAATTTGCCTATATAACTTCTAAAAAAATATATAATATATAAATACAGTGCAGTGCGGTTTGAAAGGTGTGGGAGCCTCCCAAAACCGCACCCAAACTGCATATGCAGTTTTCTAGTCATTCTAAAACCGCTACATACACCAAAACATTGGTACGGCTCAATTAGTTCGGTTTAGTTGGTTTTTAGTGCGGTTTATGGGCTAATTTCGATTCCTTGCTTAGTCCTGGGTGTCACAATAATTTATTTATAATTTAGACTCATGGGAATACTATTGTCGCCCAAATAGTACGTAATTTTATTAGAATTAAGATTTCTCTTTATAATATACCAAAATTTAACTCAAATTAAAATATTTGACCTCTATAATTTGGAATCTGCACATAAAATTAGTGTATCTCGTGACATATATGTGCGTATAGATTTACAATTTTTAAAAGATTCAACTTGGGTTAATAGCTGTTCCACATACATAATTATTTGAATGAATACAGACATCACATTATTATTAATTAGGAATCGATATCTTCACAATATATTTGTATACATATATTTTCTAAAAATCTTCTCTCATATATGGAAATGTATATATACTTATGGAAATATATCCTCCCTATTAACTTGGTGAATCTTATATAGTAATATTGCTCCCTTATTTCTTTAGATAACTAAAATACGTAATGCCCCTATAAATACATGCACACTATCTATAACATTGTGACAATTCTGCTGAGAATATTGTTATATGGAAATGTATATATACTTATGGAAATATAACCTCCCTATTAACTTGGTTAATCTTATATAGAAATATTGCTCCCTTATTTCTTTAGATAACTAAAATACGTAATGCCCCTATAAATACATACACACTATCGATAACATTGTGACAATATTGAAGGTAGGAAAAATGGCAATTTCAGCAAGAAACTTGATTTTGTTAATGCAGATTATCATGATCATGTTTTCGTCAATCCCCATGAATTCGCAAGCTCGCATTCTCATTCAAAAGAGAAACGAAAACATTGATAGCCTAATACTTTTTCATGAGTTAGGGTTCAAGGTCCCGGCCAGGTTGGGTGGTGCAGTTGCCGGAGGAGTAAAGAGACTTGTACCTAGCGGACCAAATCGTGAGTCTAGTCCTGATTCACCATCCAAATTCGAAGAAAAGAGACTTGTACCCGGTGGACCAAGTTCTATTGTTAGTCCGGATCCACCATCGAGGGTATGAGTAATTAAGCTATTATGGATAGTTTCTTAGGGTTGCAGAGTTGTATTTTTTCAATACATCTTGTCCAGCAGAATTACCTAAGAGATTATATTAATTAATAATATGTGTTTCGAATTCTATGTCTTGATATAGTTGTGGTATATGTAGACCTGACAGTCGAAATGGGGTGGGTCATGATTGGGGCAGGTTAAAAGTGGACAGGGTCAAAAAGTCTCAATTTTTATTGAGCTACAAAAGTGAGACTCATGGCACATGATACAATGAGTTAGACTAAATCATGACTTTTATATATTTTTTAAATTTAAAAAATAAGTTTATTGTAATATAAATGAATATTTTTTTTTGCTAGAACTAAGAGAATAATACTTAGCATGAAATCAATAGCAAAAATCAAATTCGACTAACTCACTAACTATTTTTGACTTTTTTGGTAAATTTCATTTAAGGACCTGAGGGTTATAGAGTTTTTCATATAACCACATGAGTTTTAAAATTTTGATACATAAACACCTATAATTTAATTTGAGGTTAAGTGAAAAATGACTTTTCGTCTTAACTCTGTCATAATTAATGCCCTTCTTATAATTATTCTTCTTTTTTTCCATTTACACATTAAATTTTAACGGTGTTAAGATATAAAATCATTTTTCACTTAACCTGAAAACTATAGGTATATATGAAATGACTTTTAAAACTCAAGTGGTCATGTGAAAAATCATATAAGTAGATAAATGAAATTTATTCCCCCCACCCCCCACAATTTTTTTTTTGTTGCATATGTTTACTTATACAGTATCCAAACACTATTTTTATTTTTTATTTTTGTCAAAATAATACTAAATGGCCAGATATCATCATTTGCAAATAATCCAATTATAGTGGTTAAAATACTAAAAATCAATGATAAAATATAATGATTAGTTTCGATACAAATATCACAAATAGTGTGCAAATTTTAACTTGATCACATAGAAAGAGAGGAAAGTAGTCTTACAGTAAAAAGATTGAATTAAAAAAAAATAGAAGGAATCAATTTGCTCTAATTTTAACAATTAACTATAAAACTGAGTGTGTGCATATGTTTTGACATATTCAATTTCATAAAGCTAGCTAGACACAAAAACGGGGTACTTAAAAATTAATCCCATGCTTAGCTAGTTAAATTTTAAAAATATAGTATGTTTATCTGTTTTTTTTTTGTTGCTAAATTTGTTTATCTGTTTCCTACCTATTAGATCATATTCCTTAATCCATTGGTGTAATGGAAATATACTATACTTATATATTTCCTACCTATTAGATCATATTCCTTACTCCATTGGTTTAATAGAAAATCGGTAGTTTTTCTTTATTGGGGTCATTGAAAAGGAAATTTTAATATAATTTGATTTCTAATTTAATGTATTGAATCCCATTATATATGTTAGGGGTGTGGCACACACATATTGCACTTATAATTAACTTTGCGAACTGAAATTTTAATTTAAAGAATAAAATAGAATTATATTGAATTTAAAAGGTAAAATGCGAAAACCTTTAAACTTAAGAACTGAATTTTGGAAAAGAGTTGGTAAAGTATATTATTTAATTTAATATTTTTCAAGGATTCACTCACATAAATATGGATCTCGTTTACTATTCAGGTTATACTTTTTTTGGCTATTGATAATGTTAAAGCAATATGTGTCGCTACAAGTTCAAAGTGTTATGAAAACAAATGTAAAAGTGACGCTAAATTTACAGTTGCTCAGACATCAAAATTATTGCTCTGATATTATCAACGGCCTTTTTTATAAAGTACATAGTAAATATTCATGTAAGTTATTACTTTATACTTTTTAATTTGATCATTGATAATGTCAGAATAATAATTATGTTGTTAGAGCATTACTGAATTAAAGTATATATAAACGTGTCATTAAATGCTAAATGCATATTTGTTCGGGCAACATAAATATTTGCTATGATATTATCAACCACGCATCTTTAATTTCCTTAATTACTTGTTGATAATTAATACATATTCGATCTTGTAATCTTGACTTGCTCAAAATAAATTATTCCACGTTTATAATATATATTTTGTTTCTTAACAACTTGCCAGAATACAATTTCAGGTAATTAATGTTCACCTAATATATAGTTATTAGTCTTATGCCTAATTTGAGACATCTACAGTTATTCCTATACAAGAGCCATTGTACAAACACCAAGTAATAAGCAACTTCATCTTTCTATTCATTGTGGCAGCTAGCTAAAAATGTATAATTCCACAATGGAAAGAGTACTGTTTTTCTTCTTCATTATCTTCTCAACCCTGTCCATGATTTCACAGGGACGTGTTCTCGTGCAGAAGAGAAACATCGATAGCTTGGCTCTTTTTCAAGAATTAGGGTTTAACATTTCCAGCAATACTGGAAGATTTGATGCAGGAGGATACAAGAGAATTGTTCCCACCGGTCCAAACCCTCGACATAATGAAGAACCAACATCACCCCCAAGAAGTCGCTCCTAATAATTACTCTTATATTTCTAAGTAGCATGCATTTTGCAAATTGTTTTCTCATAATCCTGCTTTTGTTTGTCCCTAAGCTGGTTAATGGAAAACATCCAATAATTATCGTTCTTCAAATTGATGTTTTCTTTGTGATTATCAATGGTTCAGGATCATTATTTCTAAATTATTACAACACTCTCCCATGTGTGAATTGTGATTATTAATATCAACACGCTCCCTAAGTGAACAACACATATAGCTAGGTAATGCTGAGTGTATACGAGGATCCCTATTTTGTTCATGGGCCAAATACATAAAGAGATAACCTTAACTCTAATGTCATATTAAAACATTTAACTTAAAATTGATTATTGGTACTAAGTGAAGAGATCACTTAAATATATATAATAAAATTTGAAGTTTAATTTATAGAATGTAAGAATATTAATCTCAACATAATGAATAAAAATATTGAGAATGGTTGCATTTAACATTTTTCTTCCTTTTCATTCACTAAAATAATGTCATCGGTTGTAGTAAGATGGATTTGGTCCCCTACATAGAAGAATAGGAGGTTAAGGATACAATATTGATAACTTTATTTAGACTTAGCAACAGGGAAGGTATGGTCTACAGCCCCGCTTAAGGACACAATATTGATAACTTTATTTAGACCTGACTTATTTAGACTTGACAACATGAAAGGTATGGTCCCCTCCCCCCCTCCTCGCTAAAACCCTCTCCCCACCCTTTACCCCTAATTGAGACATGACCTAGATCAGATAAATCCCATATAGACATGACCTAGTTATCTAAAGACTAAAACACATCAATATAGTAGTAGAACATTACAAAGTTCACCACTCAATATTCTCACCAAGCACTTCCAGCTCTCTAATTAATAATAAACAGATAACACTACAAGAAAAAGACTTAGTTCCGACGGAATGTATTCTCTCAGAATTAGTTTAATTTCGACGGACTATTTTGTCGGAAATAATTAATTCTCTCAGACATAAATTTAATTCGACGGAATTCCGTCGGAGATATAAGCCACTCTTTGGCGCCAAGCTTCCCGCCAGCGCCAATCTTATTCTCGATGGAATGTGAATTAATTCCGACGAAAGATCCGTCGAAATTAGTTAATCTCGAGGGATTTAAGTCCGACGGAATTTTTCGTCGGAAATAACAAAAACCTAAAACATATGATCAGTTCCCAGCCGCCACTGTCATTTTCTTTTCATCTCTCACCCTCCCGTCCGTTTCTCTCTCTCAGCCTCTCAGCCTCCTACTCGCTGCATCTCTCTCTCATCTTGCTGCCTCTCTCTCTCATCCCTCATCTCGCTGCCTCTTTCTCTCCTATCTCTCATCTCTCATCTCGCTACAGTCCACCCACCATCTCCATCCTAGTCGCTCCTGTTGCCGCCTCCCTCTGCTGCTTGTCGCTGTCAGTTCGACTGCTTGGCTATGTCACAGTGTACATTCTTTGTAAATTTGTGCGTAGCTAGTATTCAAGGTATGTTCAATATAATTTGTGTAGTTAGCTAGGGTTCATTTAGAACTTTTGGAATCTGAAATTGGGATTGGATGTTTGGACACTGAAATTAGGCTAAAATTATTTAGTTTATATTTAGGGATTATTTTGTATATGGATTAATCAGTTGAAATTGGGATTGGATTATTTAGTTTGTATTTAGGGACACTGAATTTGGGCATAAAAATTATCCCCTCATTTCTGTTATTGCCAATGTCCTGCCTATATTAAAAATTAGTCATGTATTATATATATGTTTCTGTGATTTAATTAATACGAATTGGGACTGCCTAGCTTATATATATACGATTTTGGTATATGATCATTTTGGGACTGATATTGTACGTTTTGAGACTGATCATACTGACTTATTTTAATTGATCAAATGTATGTTAATTACTTGACTCATTTGGGACTGAATTTGTGTTTTGCGGCTGATCTAATTTGAATTTGTGTTCTTGCCAATATCATGCCTATATAGTACTGTCTGCCCATATACTGATTGAGAATTGTTTGGTTTGGTATATGTGTTATTTCTGACGGAATTTCTGTCAGAATTATTCAATTGCAATATATGTGGCCCTACTTTTTTTTATTTATATATTTTACTTAGTTTCCAATATTAAAATAAACTAAGTAGTTTTTAATTAGTTTCCTATCTACACATTAATACAATAAAATGATATGAACTAAGTAGCATTTACTTAGTTTTGCACTACTAAATAATAAAAATAATATAATAGAAGATAAATAAATAAATAAAAATAAATTAAATGAACTTTAATTTAATTTAATTTAATTTAATAACATATAAATAAAAAACAAAATAAATTAATTTAATATAATATAATTACATTAAATAAAATAAAATAATATCCATTATTATATAATATAATACAATATATAATAAACTAAAATAAAATGAATAAATTGAATCAAATTAAATTAAATTCAATTAAATATAATAACATATAATTAAAATAAAATAATTAATATAACATAAAATAATAAAATAAAATAAAATGAGATAAATTAATTAAATTATTGTTTTTAAATAATATAATATAATATAATACAAAATAAATAAATAAAATTTAAAGTAATTTAAATTAATTTAATAACATATAAATAAGCAAACAAAATAAATTAAAAATAATTTAATTTAATTTAATTTAATTTAATTAATTTAATTAATATAATATGCATTATTATATAATATAATACAATATATAATAAACTAAAACAAAATGAATAAATTAAAATAACTAATAAATTAAATTAATTTAAATATAATAACATATAAATTAAATAAAATAAAATAATTAATATAAAAATAAAAGAATAAAAATAAAGTAAAGAAAATAAAATAAAATAAAATGAAATTAATTAATTAATTTAAATAATATAATATAATACAAAATAGTAATGTAAAAATGGTATAATATATTCAAATGATAGTACTCATATTAAACTGAGCAACATTTACTTAGTTTATCATTAGAAAAATAAACTAAGTAGTATTTGCTTACTTTTCCACAATTACAATAAACTACATATATACCTGTGCATGTAGTATATTAATTAGGAGTTTAGAAACCCGTTCGACATTCACTCAATAGGAGTGAATGTCGAATAGTCCTCAGTCTGGGACTATTGCTGGATGTTATGTCTCTCACTTAGACTAGTGTCAAATATTTTGGGTACGTTTTTTTGAAAAGAGGATTTTTCTCCTAGAGTCGCTACATGTTCTCCGAGTGCATACTTAGACTAAGTTGTCTTGGTCTATTTCGTGTACTTGGAGACCGTGGGAAGGTGCTGTCGAAATTTTCTTGAAATAGAAAAATATGTGCTCAAGGTGTTGACACTAGTGAGGAGACGCATCCAGGAACGGGATAGAAGTCTAACCCCTGTAGAGTGGTCATATTTTCGAATAGAAAATCATGCATGGACCACATATATACATCAATATGCCCTTTCTAATTGGGTATTTTTTTCAATTAAAGATGTCAGTCGACCAGAGTTGAATGTACCGTAGGATACGGGTTGATGGGAGGGGATTAGTTGATGCATATCGTGAGCACCTGTTGGACAATCTCATACAGACGCTGACTTAGACGACGAGATTTTCCAGAGGATCATGGCGGCGGTGTCGAAAACGTTTCGTACGGATTCGGTTATCCATCGTCAGGAGTTGCTCAGCCGAGCTCGCCTTCACCAGCTAGCTCAGGATATTGTAGCATGAGTTACCATCGAGAGTACGGGTATCCCACCTGAGCAGTTCGTCGCAATACGCGACGAGTTGCTCCGGTTGTTGGTTACCTTACTCTCGGAGGCTTTTGGCCCGATTGGGAATCATCCCCACCTACGCATGTATTATATTTATTTTAAGTTAATTAATCTGCATGTTATTTCATTTTCATACTGTCTCTTTAATTCTATCATACGGACTAATGAGTTATATTTTTAATTTTATCAACAGGGTGGCGATGCTAATGATGTTGGTGATGGCGATTGGGCTGACAATGCAGACCGCGCTATGGGGGATGATGACGTGAATTTACATACACCATAGCAGGGATGCGCTCCATTTTTCCCATGCACATGATCATTACTCAGGTATATATTCTGTATGAATTGTAATTGTAATATATAGATTCTAATTCAATATTCGTGCAACACTCTCTGATATTTCAGCACGACATTAGAAGAATGAGGATGTCTATTATCATGACTTCCACCAGCATCAACCCTAGTTATCTGCATGCATTTCAAAGTTTGACAAATCATATAAGCAGCCCTTTTGTCTTCATGTTTATATCCAGAATCTCTATTAATCATATATTATTGCTCTATATTGTATGTAATTAATAGAGATGTTGGATAAAAACATGAAGCAAAGGGGCTGGTTATATGATTTGTCAAACTTTGAAATGCATGTAGACAACTAGGGTTGACGCTGATGGAAGTCATGATAATAGAAATCCTCATTCTTCTAATGTCGTGCTGAAATATCAAAGTGTTGCACGAATATTGAATGAGAATCTATATATTATGTACAAAGGTAGCTGGACGCCAAGCAAGCTGCCGAGCGAGGGATGATGAAGATGAATTTCAGAGACACCACAATAGCAACGTCGACTCCCGCCCGGTGATTTTCAATTTATTTTGTAAAACATTGTAGTTATATATGTACGAGTCCGGTTCTCCAACCGACCGAAAAAATGGGTCCAAAAAATGGACCAGCTATCGCGACGGACAGAACCGTCGCTATAACATAAACCGTCGTCATAGGTTTATGACGACGGTTAGCCATGGCAACAGAACCGTCGCTAAAGCCCTATGACGACGGTTCTGTCGCCATAGCTAATCGTCGTCATAGACCTATGACGACGGTTTATGCTATAGGGATGGTTCTGTCCGTCGCTATAGGCCGTCTATTTTTTGGACCCGTTTTTTGGGTCCGTTGGAGAGCAGTTCTAATATATGTACATCATTGAAGTTACTTAATTCCTTGTAAATTAATGGATTTTAGTTTATTTTTGTAAATCTTTTAATTTAGTTTGATTCTTTGTAGATTAGAAGTAATTATATCAATGTAGTTTAATGTTATATGTTGTTAGAAAATGTGTATATATGTTGGGATAAAACAGGTCACAGGTACAAAATTAATGGGGTTTAAAAACCTGAAAATTGTAAAAATAAAAAAATTAGTTTAAAAAAATGCTATTTTTGACGGAATAAAGTAACCCCGACGAAATTTATGTCAGTAATAAGGTTTATAATTTATTTTTTGAAATAAAAAAAACAACATTTCCGACAGAATGTCCCTAATGTCCGATGAAAATTCTGTCGGATATAAAGCTTGCACTATCGGCTGAGAGTGATACGTGTCCCCACTTATTTTCAATGGACTTATACCGTCGGAACTAATCCGTCGAACATATACAGTTTTACAACGAATAAACCGTCGGAATGATTCCGTCAAAAATAGTTATTTCCGACGGAATGTTCGACGAACTTAAGACCGACGGTATTATTTTCGGCTGAATGGTCGACGGAATATTCCGTCGAAACTAACGTTATTCCGATGGAATAGACTCGTTTCCGAGGGAATATTTCTTCGGAATTAGGATTTTCTCTTGTAGTGTAATTTTAAGATTTTATTTTTGTACGTTGTACATGGGCCAGGTGGAAATAGCATCAATAAAATCAGTACTTAAAATATATTTTTTGTTGCAAAATATAAGATAGATGTTGACTTTATGATGTCGACTTTGAGAGATTTCCGAATTCAAAATTTATATGCATTTATAATTAAGTTTATACAATATAATTGCAAAAATCGTAAAAATTATTTAAAAAGTGTTATTAATTACAATGTCAAAAATTAAATGAATTATTTTACTTTTAAAATTAAAAATATTAAATTTGAAAATTAAAATTAATCTTAAATTTTGAAACGGACAGGGAACCATAAGAATGCACCATAATATACAAGAATTAGGAAGTACTTATCTACATTTCAAGGCATGATAATGGTGCTTACTTTTAGTTTTGATTTGTTTTATGCTTTAGTGCATCTATTAGGTATTTAATTCTTGTAACGCCACTCTGCTGATAAAAATAAATAAATAATCATGCATTATATTTCCATGAAGAGCAAAATACAAGAGACAGATAGTACTCCCTTCTCTCTTAGGAAGAAAGAGTACAGTACAGATGTCTTTGTAATTCTTTAATTTGGTAATTTCGAAATCTTGTGAAATACCTTCTTTCTTCTTCTTCATCTTTTTATTTATTTTTTGTTTTTTACTATTTATTAATTCTTTTTTTGGGGTGGGCTAGACAGCGTGTTCTTATCATAAAATGAGGAATTAATGATAGATTGTTGTGGTGATAATTAATAAGAAGGTGGTGGAGCATTATCAAGCTAATAATTAATTACAGACTTACACGGACGATTAAAATAATTTCCATGGCATTATTTATTGAATATCTGGATAAGATATATTTATGCTTAAAACGTCATTCTTTAGCAAAAACAAAAGATTCTTGAACGAACTTGCTTTTGTTCCCGCCCCAACTTTCTGTTTATTATTTCTTTTAGAGATAAAGAATCTGCTACTAATTAATTAACATATATATAAAAATATAATCTTTGACTCTTTGGGGTTATATATATATATAAACTTTTAGATTTTTCTCAAATAGAATTCAATGGCAAGAGGCATTTGTACGAGGCGACTAGGTTGGAAAAGTAGTTTATTCTTTAGTGCTGATGGTCTTTGATGCGGTATTGGGTAATACGGTTAAAAAGAGACCGAATCTAATTTGTCTTTATTTTAATCTTTCTAATTCTTAATTCTTCTGAATCTCTTCTGAAATTTGGATAAAGGAAAAGAGGGTCACCACCAAAGAACATTGTCCTATTATAAATATATATATATATATATATATATATATATATATATATATATATATATCGTTAAATATAATAAGTGTTTATTTTAGTAACAGTACATAATAATAAAATTATGATATTAAACTTAAAGAAATTATGTCGAGAAAAATTATTTTATTATTTGCAAAACATCAATCAAGTACCAAGTTGTTATTAGAAAGTTACAAATTTAATTTTTTTTAGTTCAAATTAAAATTTTAAATAGTAGTTCTTTCTTTCTTGGTTTTGAATTTTAATGATTCTCGAAAATTAATTTTGTACACCAATTGTGCAGAGAAAGAAAAAAAATACACGCGTTCTACTTTTTTAATTAAACACATGTACTTGTTATGACAAACTATGACAAACATAATAAATCAACACAGAAAGATAAAGACAATAACATAAGATATTACGTGGAAACTTAAATCTAGAAAAACTCATGGAAAAAGGCAGAAAAATCCACTAAATAAAATATGAAGAATACAAGATAAAGAGAGAATTATGAAAATTATTAGAATGCTTCTGAATGTGTCTTATCCAAAAACCTAGCACCTATATTTATAGGTCATAGGAAAATTCTATAAACATATAGGATAAGAAATATTAAATTGAGTATAATTAAAAAAGATAATTTTTTAAAATCAAAATAAATTCTAGATAATATTTAAATCTAAATCCAACGAGGATGTAGATAACTTTTTATTAGTGAACAAGTGTTAATGCAGGTACAAATACTCATTGTGGATTGCTATCATGGCACATGCAACTCATTGTATATGTTGAATCTAGCTACACTAACACAAAACAATATTCCCTCCGTCCCAAATTAATTGCATTTCTAGAACTTTTTAAAGTCAAATTGACTATTTTTAAAACTAATCTTTTTACTGTTTTTGCTAACATATAGGTGAAGATATTATAACCAAAAGAAAGTATATACAATTTATTACTAATTTCAATTTTTATAATTTTAAAAATATATTTAGATATGCTTAATTATTAATTTTAAAAATAGTCAATTTGACTTTAAAAAGTTCTAGAAAAGCAATTAATTTGGGACGGAGGGAGTATTAATGTTGATCTACGTGCAGTCATTAACTTAGCGTGGAGCCACGCCACAATTTGATTAAAATAAGCTTAATTGTTTCATTAGCCAAAAAGATTTAGTCTGTAGATTCTTTAATTATTATAGGTAGGTGCTAAAACTTGGCGCCGCCACCGCATGATAGCTTGTTAATGTGTTATCCAACGTACAAATATCCATTTTTCGACTGAAATGCACATTGTGGTGCCCCATAATTCGGTGGATGCACATAATTGATCGATCAAGCTTTAATTCCACATGCATGCGGATTTTCCTTTTCCTTTGTATATATACTTAGGTTTATCAACATATTATAAATAAAATACCACTAAAAACGACAAAAAAATCGGTGATTTGATTCTTACGTTGACCATATTTTATAAAAATAATGTAAAAAAAAAAAGAGCATAAGATTTGATTATTCAACTAGAGTTCGACAGGTAAGAAGTTTGTAACTTGAGTGAGGTGGTCCATTTTCAACTTTTCTGCGACTGACCGATATTTGGTAACTGCTAAAGCCTAAACAAACAGATCGACCAATGAGACCATTATTCAATACGCTTTCCAAAATATTACCTGACAATTTAGTTAAAGAAATAAAGGCAAATCACACAAGAAAGAGGGGAGGGGGGGGGGGGGGGCAGACAAATTAAACACCCCATAAGTGATGTGACATTGTGACTGAGTCAATGAAAACAATGCATCATTTAGATTTTCTTAGTCATCTAAACAAAGATTTTCCACTTAGTTGATGAACATATGTTTGTTATCGGTAAAGTCTGAAGATAATTATAAAACTACTCAAAGAGTGAGGCATTTTTATGGAGCGATCATGCATGTTTAATTTACAATTTGTAATTTAATATTGGGTGAACTTTTATCTTAATGTACATTTAAGGCGGGGTAATATGAAAACTAGGTGAATGATGTCAATTAATTATGTCTTAGTGATTGTTTTTCTTTTAATTATTTTTGTTGTGATGTTAATGAAACAATTTGGGTTAAATTCTGAGTTTGAATCAAATTATAGTATAATAAGACTCAATGCGCTTTTTCAATAGTATATTTTTAGGTCATCTTAGCCCTTCACAGGCTCACCCAAAAGGTGATAACTTAAGATATTAATGATAGTAACTTGAGTTCTTGAGTTCTTATATGCACATCTAAAGTCATTGGGCCTACAGGTCGCCTTTGTATCCCCACCTCTGATAACTTGATCGGATGATTTGACTCAAACTTTCGAGAGTCGGCTCTGATACCATATATAATAACTCGGGTCAAATCTCAGGTTCGAATCAAATCATAGTATAATAAGATATAATGCATTTTCTCAATAATATATTCTTGGGTCATCTTAGTCCATTACAGATTTACTCAAAAGGTCATGACTAAGTATTTTATATATTACGATGTGTGACAGGGGTGTTATTGTTAATATCTAGCTGTGTTTGCAAGAATGGTTATGCAGTTTCATAGATAGCTTTTCTAGGCTTCATTACTGTGGATCGTAGTACTAGATTTTGTTTAAGATTTAAGTATACACCCCTGGTTTATCTTCTTATGTGAATTGTGTTTGGGCTAGAGCAAATCAACGGAAAATCTAAAAAACTTGAATTAAATTTGCATTGCCTTTGTTTCATTTTTAATTAAATACTTAGCACATTGTCGGAGGTACTCCTTTCATTCTAAATTGTAATATCATTATTAATATTTGGAAGTCAATTTATAATATTTTTAAACTCAAAATTAATTAGATTCATTTAAAATTACGAAAGATAAATTTTATAATTAGTTAATACTTTTTGGTTAATTAATTGTGATATTTATTTTTATATTGATTAAAATTAAATAAATTTATGACAATTTTGACTTTAGAAATATCTCATATTTGCTTCAAAAAATAATAATGATCATATATTTTGGAATATATGAAGTATTATATTTTTGTAACATTCAAAAATCAGAAATTGCACATTGCCACCCAACCTAGGGTTTGGGGAGTGAGCATAGTAGAGGCTGATCATATATAGCACCACAAATGATCAAGAAGCTAAAAAACTTGTGCAGTGTTACATTCATTTTTCCTAATGTTACTATGTTGGTGTTTGCAGGATTCTTCGCAAAAGTTACAATAAATGTTGTTGTAATCATAAGGCGTTTGCACTGTCTTTAGTCATGAACAGTCCGTTAGTTACCTACATTTAGTTAGTAGGGATATTTTATTTTATTTGATCGGCAAAAAGAAGTTAGTATATATGCGTGCAATATATATATGGAATTGATCCATAATCAACGTTATAAGGATAAAGTTATTCTTACGACAGATATCAGTCGTCTATTAGCAAATCGAACGATAAAATTGATCTCCCGTCCGCAATTTAATATGGGGGATACCGCAGTTTAATTCTATGGACAAAAAAATTGTCAAAAATACTCCTCCAAATTCAAATTTTTTATAAAGTTTTTCGAGCTTCACAGTATTAAACCGTGGATGCCAAATTTAATTATTTTTTTTAATTTTTGGGGCTTCACAGTATTAAACCGCGGATGCTAAATTCAACTCCAAATACCTCGGCTCTCTCTATGTTGCTCTAGATACTATCTATTCATTTCCCTAATTATCAAAAACCCAGATGACAAAGCTAACAAGTTGGCAAGAAATTCAAAACCTAGATGACAAAGCTAACAATTTGGCAATATAATCAAAAACATATACAAAATCAACCAATATGGTAAGAAAATCAATGAAAAACATACAAGAGGGATACACAAAGAGAGAGTACCCCAAGAGGTTAACATGTAAATGAATAATTAATTCGATGAAGAGCTCGTACATTTGACCCAGATCGGCAGTGTTACCATCCCTTCTACTCCTCTCTCTAAATTTGTCCCATTTCCCCCTTTCTCTCTCTGTTTCTAATCGATCAGTTTCTCTCTCTCTAAAGTTGAATTTGATATCTGCAATTTAATACTGAGGAGCCCGAAAAAATTTTAAAAAATTAAATTTGGCATCGTAGTTTAATAATGCGGAGCTTGAAAAACTTAAAAAAATGAATTTGGAGGGGTATCTGAATGGAGAGAGAGAGAGAGAATGCTTGCATTCTTTTTGTCCAACTCAAAAATACTTGAATGTTTAAAACTCATGTTGGAAAATATTGAAGTTAGCTCGATTCCAAAATCGTACAGTATAATAGCCTTGTAATAGCTGGAGTTGAAAATTTGTTGAGTAAAGGTTGAAGTCACTTTACTATCGCAGAGTAAAGAAATGCTCAAAAAGAACTATAAGATCATTGAGTGGAATACCAGTTCGTAGAATAAAGGCTGAAGTCACTTTACTATCGCAGAAAGACTTAAATTAGATCGTAGAGTCATGACTTACGATCGTAGAGTCATGACTTAACGATCGTAGATGAACTTAACAATCGTAAAGTTTAGAGTGACTTCAGCCTTTATAATCACAGAGCTACTCTAGGCTGATGAGAAACATGAATGACTAAACAAATAGAATCTACTAATGGGGTGAAATGTTTCTCATAGTATGAAGCATGGAGACAACATACTACAATATATATCCTTACAATTGTTTTATCATATATGTTTCTCACCAGCCCATATCACATGAATCAGTAAGAACAATAATATGTAATAAGAAATAGAAAATTTAATAGTTTTAAATCGAACTCTTCTAGTTCAAGATCACTACTATCACAAAATGAGATGAGATCCAAAAGTATTAAACTGCGGATTGACGAAGGGTATTTTGGACATCATCCAATCTGCAGTATTAAACTGCAGAATCCCTCATATTAAACTTCGGATTGAAGATATATCCTTCTTATCGTTCTTTACCGTTCGATCCGCAAATCGACAACTGAGATTTATTATAAGGATAATTTTATCTTTATATATATATATATATATATGTATGTATGTATGTACGTATGTATGTATGTATGTGTCTTTCTTCATTACTTGGAGGAGATAATCTGGCTAACCTTCTTTTTGGGTGAAAAGATGATTCAACTATAACATGGTAGGCAACAATATTAAGACACAATTAGGTGGAGAAATTAAGAAATTTGAGTAATTAACAACATACCACTTATTGGCAAATATATCAATGAATTTTTTGCTGCCGTTCCATAATTTCTTGTTTCCATAATCATATGAAATTTTAGTCATGATTTGTGAATATATATATTATTATTTAGTGTTTAATATTTATTGGTTAAGTTCAATTCCTTAAATAAAGGTCAGCATGACTAGGCCTGCAATTCCACCAGAGAAAGGGCACATTCTTTTAGGGAGAAGACAACAATCCTAGTAGGAAGCTTTGTCTGCTTATTTAAACAAAAAACAAAATCACATGTTCATTCCACTATCAGGCCTCATCACTTTCTTCGAATTAAGCTCTATAAATAGGAAGAACATAAGCAGTTAGTTACCATGCAAATTACTACTACAATTTATTTTCTCAGATTACAACTTCTTAATTATATATTCCTAATTAAATTAAGAGTGCATGGCTAATTTAACAGCTAAGTGGATACCGCTAGCGCTACTCATTTTCACCATCTTCTTATCTTTTCTCATAACATCTGAATCACGCATTCTTCAACATGGTTCTCCAAGTACCATTCAGAAGAATTTTGATAGCCAACTTTTTCTAAGCAAGTTAGGCTTTGATCCCTCAACACTCGAGACGTATCGGAGGAGATCACTAATTGGAGAAGATAGAGTTGCACCAGCAGGACCAAATTCACAGCACAACTCCCAACCACCATCTAACAAATTACCAGCTACAAATGATCTTGAGGATCAAGGTGTGTAGGGGGCTGGATATATATATATATATATATTTGCCCTAGGTAAAACAGATTTTGCGTGCTTTTATTTTTCATATATTATAAAAAGAAAAATAAAATAGATAGTATAATCAGGTTTCAATTTTATTTTTACATGTTTGTTCGTCTCTGTCTGAGGGACCTGGCCTTCATATTTGCAAGGCATTGTCGCATTGCCGTGCTTGTAAGCCTATGCTAATAAGTAGAGTAATAAAAATTATGCATGCTGCCTTAATTGTCATCTTTTTTTCTTTTTTCTTTTTTCTTTTTCTTTTTTTACTTTTCCGCAGTATGTATGATCAGATTTTTACTCTATTGTCTTACTTAATTATTTTTGCAATCAGAATTTTAGTGATGCAGATATATATGTACAAGCATGTTTTAGGGCACATTTTCAGTATAGTTATATATGACTGAAAGAAACATTGCTTGGGTTCCCTTGGTTGCTACTTTTCAAATCCAGTTACTGAATTGAGCTCTTGTTCTTTTATTACTTGATATGTTCACAATGTTCTATTCTTAAAACTTCCTCCTCATTAATTTTTGTTCTTCTTCTTTTAGAATCTAGATTACGGCGCCTCATTCTTGCTCTTTTGAGGAAATGGGGAAATAAAACATAGTAATAATTTTGTTGACGATGATCTATATAATTATGATTGCATATGATTATGACTGCTTTCTTCGTAAAGTTGGTTAAGATCATTCAAAAAAAGTAGTGAAGGATGATGAAATCTTGTACATGGTCTCTCCCTTCGGATCTAATCAATTAAACTACAAAGGTGTCACAGTATCAGGTTTGGGCGACTGTTTATCAAAAACACAAATTTTAGAAAGTATATGTAAGATCATGCATGTATGAGGGTTGATGTTGCCCATTGTCGAAAGATCAAAGAAGTTGGTGATTGGGAGCCAGAGGGACCAAAACTCTGATAAACAACAACTGTAACTATAACAAACCGAAAGAAAAAAAAAGGTAAATTAATGTAAAAGGAAAAAAATATTTTATAAACATAAGTCATATATCTATATTTTCAACAAATCTAATATCAAGGAATAATGTCAAAATGTAGTGTAGTTTTAACATTATTCTTGATAAATATAGATATTTGACTTGTATATGTTTAGTTAAACAATTTTTCGTTTTTATATTTATTTTTGTTTTGTTTTCCTTCTTCTTCATTTTTCCTGTATTTTTCAAGTTCCAAATTTACTCTAACTAACCGGTATGGGAGTGAATTGTTAACGCCAAATTCTAACCGTTCGCCGAATCACCGAATAACGAACGAAAAACGGCTGGGGCTGCCGGGGGATAGCTCTGGTGTGAGAATCAATACAGGCCAGAAACGTCAACAATGGAGGTTTAATATAGCTCTAGTGCGTAAAGTAATTGTGTAAATTGTAAGATGTTTGAAACCTGAATTATGGCCTTGTACTTATAGCTGATCACACCTCCTCAATCTTCTACGCCCTTCCCGAATAGGACTTCTTATTATATCAGTTACCATAGTAAGATAGAAGTCAATCTTCTTAAAGAAAGGAACTCGAATATAATCATGACTCTTTCCTTAGGAACTAAAATCTAAATACAGTTAGGACTCTAGATTCCTTAATTGCCAAATATCCCAATTAGAATATACCTCCACGTGTGGAGAAATCCTCCATGTGGAATGGGACCTACCGAACCACCTGAGACCCATAAAATCACACCCCAACATTGCCCCCACTATCCTGTTATAAAGAATTTATGATAGGAGAGTAATGCTAGAAAATGATCCACTCGCCTTGTTTCGCCAAGATCTCAATCCTGGTCTAGAGACATGACCCGCCTTATATCGTCATTATATGGCTTCCGACCTCCGATGAGGCTTTAAATAGAGGTTCCGGAGAACCATCCGACCCTATTACCACTGAAGTTGGATAACTGACCTTGTTACTGTCGAAGGACATTTAATTCGATAGACGTTTAGTCTATTCGGGAGGACGCTAAGTCCTTCCTGAAAAACGTGGTCCGTTCGGGAGGATGCTAAATCTTTCCCGAAGAACACTAGACCGTTCGGGAGGAAGCTAAGTCCTTCCTGAAGAACGATTTGACCGGTGCTTGACCTCTCTAGTGGATGCTCGGACCTCTCCGGAGGATGTTTTGACCTCTCCGGAGGATACTTGACCTCTCTGGATGGCGCTTTGGCCCCCCCAAAGGGCGTTTGGCCTACCCAGAGGGCGCTTTGGCCTCCCCGAAGGGTGCCTTTGCCTCCCCGAAGGGCCCTTGGCCTCCCCAGAGGGCGCTTTGCCTTTCCCGGAGGGCGCTTTAACCAAACCTTATATCAACATCTGACCTTATATCATCATAATAGTCGTCCCGACCCCTGTGGGAGATATTGATCTGACCTTATATCTCCCCCGAATGTGTATAACCGAAGATGAAGCTCTATCGTCCAAAGTGGGCTGTTGTTTTTCGAAGTAATTGATGTTGACATGAATGTTGTCGATTCACTTGTTTGTGACTATGCGAAGATCGAGGCAGTTTTTGTCGAATAACCTTGTCCGACTGAAAAGATTGATGTTTGGCCAAAGACATTGTTTACCGAAGAGAACTAATCTCTAGCCGGAAGAAGTATTCCCCCATTCATTTTCTGTTTTGTTTGCTCCAAACCCACTTGCTGAAGTCAGGTGGCTCTAATTCCTCCCCTTGATTGCTGAAGCATAATGTCTTGTATGAAATAATGAGAATGATCTGGGAGAACTGCCGAAACCGTGGTGGATCCTCTAATTTTATGTCCAAGACAATTGATTGGAGTTGCCGATGCGAAAATGGGTATGTGGAGTGAAGACCAAAGACATGTCACAGGCCCAAAAGCTCTACCCAAGAAAATACTGAAACACATCACGAATTGGAATAGTTGAACGTGCAGATGGGTTGTGATTAAACTCCATAAAATCACTAAAGCGGTGTCACTACTCCTATTGACCACTTTGTCGTTATAATCTACCTAGAATAGAACAACACCATAAAAAATTGGACTGGAGATTTGGACCTCTGTTGTCCATTAATTCCACCCCTCTCGGTTATAGTTGTCCTCCTCAAACTGTCGGCATGCGGCTCCTTATGGCAGTAGATGTCGATGTGTATCTTATTGTGGTGCTTTTATGCCGAAGATTAGAGATAATCAATGATGGTCTTAGAACTTGCTTGAGTGCATGCCTTGTTGTATCTATTACCCGAAGACATCAGATGAGTGAACTTTGTTTTCATTTGAACTCCTGAGTTACTTTGCCGAAGAACCACGACCGAAGTCCGAACGAGATAAATGACATTGGTTGAGATTGATGTCGTTTGGGTGATTTCTTTTCTTGCCGTAGTCCGACGGTGGTCTGTCGAAGATTAACCGAAGGCACAGGAGAATTGCCGAAGTTATGTAGAGGGATAGGGAAGTGTCTAGTTGTCTACTTTATTGAAGTCCAGTTCATTTGTCAATGGGCTTGGATTGTCTCGGCCGGCTTCGGGAAGCTTGGAGAAAGTGTTCAGCCGCAACTTCTAGTACATGGGTGGGGACCCATTAATTCCTCTTCTAGTGAATTGTAACTATCAACAATCTTTGAATACCTCCTGTCAAGCCTCCTCTGCAGTTCACGGGATCGACCGTCATGGTTCTGAGGCCGTGGTGGATTGTAAGGCTGCTTATGCTTGAAGATTGCATGTAGCTTTCCTCTATTGCTATTGTGGAAGTGAAAGAAAAGATTGCTTGTACGAGGTCCTAGCCGTGGGCCGAGAGGATCTTTTGTGGACAGATTGGGATCGTCAAGCTCTGATTAGAAATTTGTTCTGAGATACTCTGGCCATTCAAATCTGATACGATATTTACTTCTGATGTAACCATTCTACATGCTGCTTTGTTTGGCTTCGGCGCTGGAGATTGTGGAGAGCCTAAATTTATCTCTCAACAAATCGGTGGATACCATGGTTTACGAATCTGGGATGGTTGCTATTGCTGTTAGTGCCACTATTTTGATTGAGACATTGATTCGAGATACTAATAGACGATACACTTCCTTGAGATTAAAGAGCACTGTTATCCATATCACACGTGCTGGTGCTCTCAAAATTTTCTAATATATAATCCCTTTTCGATGTCGGCCCTCGCACTTTAGACCCTTTAGTTCATCCACAACAATAACTAGAGTGGACCCGGTACAGCAACCAAAGCAACCTATATTTCACTAATACTCTTTTTCATGGGTTAAGACTTGAGCCGATGCACCTGAAACTACTTCTTTTTTTTAAGAAGTTGAATTGAATAGACTTAATATTTGTATAAAGAGAGAATATTGATAACTTTGAATAATATAATACTATTATTGCGTAGTACTACCACAAACCATAATCCATCAGTAACTTGATATATAGTGTCATATGAATATTAATAATTATGAAAAGGACATAAGGCACATGCACATGGTTTATATATATAAAAATTTACAATTGTGCATTCTTGAAAACTAAAATCAAATACTTAGTCAAAAACTATTAATAAGGATAACATGATACATTGATTTCACCACAGGACATCTGTGTGCATATTTTAATTACGTTCATATTAAAAAATATCTCACGCACAACAATCAACACATGCAGTAGACTCTCATAGTAATTTATTAACTCACAAATATATTACTCAATAGTACTATGTTATAGGTAAAAATATGTATGACTACAATTATGAATTTTATTAAAAATTATGATTGACTTTGATCAACAAGAAATTATTTGCTTGATGCCGATTGTAGGAAACGATTTTCAAAATTAAATTTATTGATAAAAGAAATCAACTTAACTTTATGTATAGGTTTTCCTTCTTGATGAATCGGTGATTTTAATTTAACACTAGAATAAGGCTATTCTTTTAGCGCTAATGTTAACGTCAAATTTTGACTGCTCGCCAAATCACCGAACAACGAACGGAAAACCTGCACAGAAAACGAAAAAACACATTGAGAAGCCTGACGACCGGGGGATAGCTCCGGTATGAGAATCAGTACAGGCTAAAAACGTCAACAGTGGAGGTTTAATATAGCTCTAGTGCGTTAAGTAATTGTGTAAATTGTAAGATGCCTGAAACCTGAATTATGGCCTTGTATTTATAGTTGATCACACCTCCTCAATCTTCTACGCCCTTCCCGAACAAGACTCTTTATTACGTTAGTTACCATAGTAGGATAGAAATCAATCTCCTTAAAGAATGGAACTTGAATATAATCCTGACTCTTTCCTTAAGAACTAAAATCTAAATACAGTTAGGACTGTAGATTCCTTAACTGCCAAATATCTCAATCAAAATATACCTCCACGTGGGGAGAAGTCCTCCACGTGGAATGGGACTTACCGAACCAACTGGGACCCACAAAATCACACCCTAACATTGCCCTTCACTCTTCTGTTATAAAGAATTTATGATAGGAGAGTAATGCTATAAAATGATCAACTCGCCTTGTTTCGCCAAGATCTCAATCCTGGTCCAGAGACATGACCCGCCTTATATCGTCATTATATGGCTCCCGACCTTCGATGAGGCTTTAAATAGAGGTTCCAGAGAACCGTCCGACCCTATTACCACTGAAGTTGGATAACCAACCTTGTTACTGTCGAATGACATTTAATCCGATAGACGCTTAGTCTATTCGGGAGGACGCTAAGTCCTTCCTGAAAAACGTGGTCCATTCGGGAGGATGCTAAATCTTTCCCGAAGAATGCTAGACCGTTCGGGAGGAAGCTAAGTCCTTCTTGAAGAACACCTTGACCGGTGCTTGACCTCTCCATAGCATGCTTGACCTTTTCGGAGGATGCTCGGACCTCTCCGGAGGATGCTTAAACATCCCTGAAAGATGCTTGACCTCTTTGGAGGGCGCTTTGGCCTCCTAAGAGGACGCTTGGCCTCCCCGGAGGGCCCTTGTCCTCCTCGGAGGGCGCTTTGGCCTTCCCGGAGGGCGCTTTAACCAGACCTTATATCAACATCCAACCTTATATCGCCATAATAGTCGTCTCGACCCCTATGGGAAGCATTGATCTGACCTTATATCTCCCCTGAATGTGGATAATCGAAGATGAATCTCTATCGTCCAAAGTGGGCTGTTGTTTTCCGAAGTAATTGATGTTGACATGAGTGTTGCCGATTCACTAGTTTGTGACAATGCGAATATCGTGCCAGTTTTTGCCGAATGACCTTGTCCGACCGTAGAGATTGATGTTTGGCCAAAGACATTGTTTGCCGAAGAGAACCAATCTCTAGCTGGAAGAAGTACTCCACCATTCTTTTTCTGTTTTGTTTGCTCCAAACCCACTTGCTGAAGTCAGGTGGCTCCAATTACTCCCCTTGATTGCTGAAACATAATGTCTTGTATGAAGCAATGAAAATGATCATGGGAGAATTGCCGAAACCATGGTGGATCCTCTAATTTATATCCAAGGCAGTTGATTGGAGTTGCCAATGCGAAGATGGGTATTTGGAATGAAGACCAAAGACATTTCAGAGGCCCAAGCTCTGCCCAAGAAAATACTGAAACACATCAAGAATTAGAATAGTTGAACGTGTCGATGGGTTGTAATTAAACTTCATAAAATCATTGAAGCGGTGATGCTACTCCTATTAACCACTTTGTCGTTACAATCTGCCTAGAATCGAACAGCCCCATAAAAAACTAGACTGGGGATTCAGACCTCCGCTGTCCATCAATTATATCCCTCTCGGTTACAGTTGTCCTCCTCAAACTGTCGGCACGCGACACCTTATGGCAATAGATGCCGATGTGTATCTTATTGTGGTGCTTTTATGGCCGAAGATTAGAGATGATAAATGATGGAGTTAGAACTTGCTTTAGTGCATGCCTTGTTGTATCTATTAGCCGAAAACATCAGATGAGTGAACTTTCTTTTCATTTGAACTCCTGAGTTACTTCGTCGAAGAACCACGACCAAAGTCCGAACGAGATAAATGACATTGGTTGAGATTGACGTCGCTTGGGTGATTTCTTTTCTTGCCGTAGTCCGACGGTGGTCTGTCGAAGATTAACTGAAGGCACATAAGAACTGCCGAAGTTATGTTAGAGGGATAGGGAAGTGTCTGGTTGTCTACTTTATCGAAGTCCAATTCATTAGTCGATAGGCTTGGATTGTCTTAGCCGGCTTCGGGAATCTAGGAGAAAGTGTTCAGCAGTAACTTCTAGTATGTGGGTGGGGACCCATTAATTCCTCTTCTAGTGAATTGTAACTATCAGCAATCTTTGAATACCTCCTGTCAAGCCTCCTCTGCAGTTCACGGGATCGACCGTCATGGTTTTGAGGCGATGGTGGATTGTAAGGCTGCTGATGCTTGAAGATTGTATATAGCTTTCCTCTATTGCTGTTGTCGAAGTGAAAGAAAAGATTGCTTGTACGAGGTTCTAGTCGTGGGCCGAGAGGATCTTTTGTGCACAGAATGGGATCGTTAAGCTCTGATTAGGAATTTGTTCTGAGATACTCTGGCCATTCGAATCTGATGCGATTTTTACTTCCGATGTAGCCATTTTGCATGCTGCTTTGTTTGGCTTCGGCGATGGAGATTGTGGAGAGCCTGAATTTATCTCTCAACAAATTGGGGGATACCATGGTTTACGAATCTGAGATGGTTGTTGTTAATGCTGCAAGTGCCATTGTTTTGATTGAGACATTGATTTAAGATAGTAATAGACGATACACTTCCTTGAGACAGAAGATCACTATTATCCATATCACACGTGCTGGTGCTCTAAATTTTTTTTGATATATCATCCCTCTTCGTTGTCTACCCTCGCACTTTTAAATCCCTTAGTTCATCCACAACAATTACTGGAGTGGACCCGGTACAACAACCAAAGTAACTTATATTTAACTAATACTCTTTTTCATGGGTTGAAATTTGAGCCGATGCACCTGAGACTATTTCCTTCTTTTTTTAAAAAAGTTGAATTGAATAAACTTAATATTTGTATAAAGAGAGAATATTGATAACTTTGAATAATATAATACTATCATTGCGTAGTACTACCACAAACCATAATTCATCAGTAACTTGATATATAGTGTCATATGAATATTAATAATTATGAAAAGGACAGAAGGCACATGCATATGGTGTATATATATAAAAATTCACAATTGTGCATTCTTGAAAACTAAAATCAAATACTTAGTCAAAAACTGTTAATAAGGATAATATGATACATTGATTTCACCACAGGACATCTGTGTGCATATTTTAATTACGTTCATAGTAGAAAATATCTCACGCACAACAATCAACACATACAATAGACTCTCATAGTAATTTATTAACTCGCAAATATATTACTCAATAGTACTATGTTACAGGTAGCAATATGTATGACTACAATTATGAATTTATTAAAAATTATGATTGACTTTGATCAACAAGAAATTATGAGTTTGCTTGATGCCGATTGTAGGAAACGATTTCCAAAATTAAATTTATGTCAATATATATTGATTGGATAAAAAAAATCAACTTAACTTTATGTATAGGCTTTCCTTCTTGATGAATCGGTGATTTTAATTTAACACTAGACTAAGGCTATTCTTTTAGTGCCAATGTTAATGCCAAATTCTGACCGCTCGCCGAATCACCGAACAACGAACGGAAAACATGCACAGAAAACGGAAAAACACACTGAGAAGCCTGACGGCCGAGGCCGCCAGGAGATAGCTCAGGTATGAGAATCAGTACAGGCCAGAGACGTCAACAATGGAGGTTTAATATAGCTCTAATGCGTAAAGTAATTGTGTAAATTGTAAGATGCCTGAAACCTGAATTATGGTCTTGTATTTATAGCTGATCACACCTCCTCAATTTTCTACGCCCTTCCCGAATAGGACTCCTTATTACGTCAATTACCATAGTAGGATAGAAGTCAATCTCTTTAAAGAAGGAAATTCGAATATAATCTTGATTCTTTCCCTAGGAACTAAAATTTAAATACAGTTAGGACTGAAAATTTTTTAACTCTCAAATATCTCAATCAAAATATACTTATCCGTGAAGAGAAATTCTCCACGTGAAATGGGACCTACCGAACCACTTGGGAACCACAAAATCATACCCAACATGAATGATATTATTGAATCATCTATATGTGAAGTTTGGTCAAGGAGGATGGAAAATAGCTTCCTTAATTGCAATGAACATGTGTATTGTGTGTGTGTGTGTATATATATATATATATATATATATATATATATAATAGAAACCATTAATTTCTTGATCAGTAGGCTCATTCAACCAACTTCCGCAAATTAGCTTACAAATTATAATTCATAGGTCAATGGCGTGCATTGCGTATATACGAGGTTATATATATATATATGTCATTCTGCATGAATTGGGGTAGCAGTAGTATATCATCCCAAGAACTGAATTAATATATACGAACGAGGATTATATGATCAGCATCTATAAATACAAAAATATCATAAGAGAGATATATACTTTCCGAAAAAAATGGAGATGGACGAGGTAACAGACCACCCATGCAAGAAATCCACCTAATTAAAGGGACAAAGCCCCTCCTTGGTGCTATGGATATATCTCTACTATCTGCAGTGACTCACTAATCAATGGGGTTAAATATATTTTTTCCGCTAAACTGAAGTCGTTTTTACAAAATTATATCATCATTGAGCTACTTTTCTTATCAGTTAACCCACTGAATTATACTTTTTTTTTTACAAGAATTCAACATTCCGTGTATTTTGTTAAATATTTAACGGCTGAATCCACATAGTATGTCTATATAGATAACTCTCCCGGTATTAAGAGGGGAAAACAAAATAAGTACTCATTTCGTTCTAAATAATAAGATAATTATTAACTTTTAAAAATTAAATTAAAATATTTTTAAATGTAAAATAGAGATGATACATTAAAAAGGACACTCCCTGACGCGATTGAGGGGCTGCAGACTGACTGAAAGCCCATAGTGAAGGGCTCAGAGGTGAGTTGCAAAAGATTAGATTTTACAAATTGTAAAATGAGTAATTATAAGGGGACAATTTTATAGATTATCCAAACAAAATGTCATCGCTCCCATTTGGTTCACCATTCACTGATTTGATATTGAATGCTATTAATCTATAAGTCTATATATTATAATATAATGTAATGTAATGTCTTTTTTTTTGAAAATTTATTTTTTTTGAAAATATAATATAATTTATAATCAAGTAAAATAAACTCACAAACCAAAAGAGAAAACACACTTCATATATAAAATAAGAAGGAAAATTATAAGGCGACCGGAAAGTAGTGACCGGTCCCCCCAAAAGAACCCAAAAAAAAATTAAATTTAAGTAAAAATTAAATTTAAAATCTAAAAATCATAACACCTTAATCTTAATTACCAGGGAAGACATAGTGTTTAACCACTAGGCGAAGCGAAGACATAATGTGATCATAATATAGTGATATGTCATTATAATGCTTTAAAGTTCGTGCAACATTTATATTTGACACTATATTGCTATCTAATTCTCGTTTTGAACGTTGAAGTCGCAAACTCGCATTAAGTCATAAAAAGTAGATAATGTTTGATTTGACATTTAAGTAATTGTGTGCCTTAATATGAGATTACACCCATATATGAATGTGATGTAAGAAAATATTTAAATAGTGTAATTTGATTACAAACTTAATTGGGTGAATAATATTCTAATAATCAAGTATATATTTAAATTATATAATGATAAATTTATATCGATACTAATTAAATGCAAATATATTTAGATATATAGAATAAAAGAGTGTAAGGAGAAAACTCATATATTACTATTTTATTTTATTTTTTGAAAAATGGGAGTATCTAGCTATTAATAGAGGGTAAATAATTAAATAGTAAAGTAAAAATAATATGGGTAAAAATGATTCTGAGTTAAGTCGAATAGTATCTTATTCAGATTCTATTTGAAACTTTTAAATGTGCTCGTATTCGTACTCGAATTCGAATATAGTTTTGCAATCTTTATTCAGATTCGAACTTGACTCTTTATTATACTCATGTTCAACTCGACTTGACTCATATTTTAGTCGAACTACTCACAAGCATTTAAGATATCAGACATACACGAATTCGAACCGGATCATTAATATTATGATGATGTGGATAAAGTTAACTCGTTTAACTAATTAAAATAATTTAAATTTGAACTTTTCAAACTAGATCTCGAGTCTTGTAAAAAATTAATGAGATGATATTATCATTCTTGAATTGATGAATATGTACGGGAAATATAAAATCTCCCCCCTCCCCGAGCATGTGGAGTATTTAAATATTGTTGAATATTATATATTAAATAAATCAAATATATTCAATACTATATACGCCTAGAATCAACAAGCTGGTATCAAATAAGGATCAATGAGCTATAGAAAATTTGATACGCTAAATGAGCAAACAATAGACAACTTATATTCGATTCGTATAAGTGTTCGAGTATCAAAAAAATAAATTCAATTCATTTAACTATCAAATTTGAGTCTTGCTCGAATTTTTCGAGTCAATCTTGTACCAAGTTTCAAATCACTCACGTTCATTTTTTACCCTAAAAAAATAAATAAAATTGTGGCCAGAAGAGGCTTGGGCTTACTAGAACCCGGCCAAACCCGACTAGGCCATCGGCCGAAGCCGACTAGCCCACTGGCCGAAACCAGTAGGGCTCGACTAACCAACTGGCTAGAACCAGTAGGCTTCTAACCAGGCAGGCGACAGTAGTCAACGGCTAAACGCTGGTCCACGGCATGAAGTCGTTTGTGCACGCGCCACCATTCACGTCTGAGTAAATACAAAAATGACTGAATCAAAATCAAAAAGTTTTCTCCCCCTCATGTAACGATGGTAAAAATAGTTTACCCTTCGATCCTTACGTATCCTCCGCGCTCCTTTCAAACGCGTGAGTGAGCACCCACTTCATCAACGATGCTTTGACACTCAGCAACCATGGCTCTTCGCCGAGAGTGAGAGAAGACAGAGATAGAGATTGAAGAGGGAGAGTGTAGAGAAGCAGAAAGAGAATCTTGTCGACAAATCCAGAAAAGGTATGATTTTTAAACTGTACTGTTTCTTTACACCCTGTTATATATACATACAAGTTAATTCGATCGTTTTCTCTGAAAATAAGGGTTTAAATGTCTAATTCTTTCGAGTTAGAAAAGTAGAGCTGAATTTCATCACGATTTGAAATCAGGGTTGTGGATTATATATGTATGGCTTCCGGGTCACTAGTAGATGGAAATGGTGGAAATGAAGGTTTTAGGGAGAAGCCTAAATTGAAGGATAGCACGGTTTATACCAGAAAATCATTCGAAGGTCTAATAACAGAGCCACAAACTGAAACCCTAGATTCTGAAGAAGCTAATTGCGTTGATGCTGCGTCTGATGATTCTTCAAGTCTAAATCGTAATCGTACTCGGGGAGGCCCGAAATTAGGGTTTCCAAGGCAGGAGAATAGTGTTACCATTAATTTGGCTTCAAAGACAAAGAAGGAGGTGAGGGAGCTTCGGAGGAAGCTCCAGGGTGAGCTTAATTTGGTAAGGAATTGGGTGACGAAGATTGATGCAAAAGATTGTCAAAAAGCTGGTGGTAATGTTGATGATGGTGGTGGGTCGAAGGGAGTGCAGCTGGAGGTGGCGGAGGCAGGACCTCATCAGTCAAGGCCTTTGCATCAGCTGAGTATATCTGTTTTAGAGAATAGTCAAGGTGCAAGTGATACTGTGGAGAAAGAAAAGAGGACACCCAAGGCAAACCAGTTCTTTAGGAACAGAGAGTTTCTTCTTACTAAAGATAAGTTTCTGGCAGCAGACAAGAAGTCAAAATCTAATGGGAAGAAGCAAGGAGAGGGTGAAATTGGGTTTGAGTTGGGGAAGTTTTCAAATAAATTGCGCAATAGTTGTAATGCTTTACTTGAGAGATTAATGAAGCACAAGCATGGTTGGGTGTTTAATAAACCTGTTGATGCAAAGGCTCTTGGTTTGCATGACTATTTTGATATTATCAAGAATCCAATAGATTTGGGTACTGTGAAATCTAGGCTGAGTAAGAACTGGTATAAGTCTCCAAGAGAATTCGCAGAGGATGTGAGACTTACGTTTCACAATGCTATGACCTATAATCCAAAAGGCCAGGATGTTTATTTAATGGCGGATCAGTTGATGCAAATATTTCAGGAGAAGTGGGCAGTTATAGAGGCTGATTATTTGCGGGAGATGAAGCTTGTTGTAGATCATGAAGGGAGTCTAGATACACCTACATCAAGGAAGTCTCATACGCCACAACAACCACCTCTTGTAATGAGAAGGGTTTTAGAGAGGTCAGAATCCATTACTCATCTCCTCGATCCCAACTCAAAACTTGTGAATTTTGCTCATTCAGGCAGGACCACTGTCCTGAAGAAACCGAAGGCTAAGGATCTTAATAAAAGGGAAATGACTTATGAAAAAAAGCATAAGCTTACCACTAACCTGCAAAATTTGCCACCTGAAAAGCTGGAGAATGTCATCGAGATCATAAAGAAGAGAAATTCATCTCTTTGCCAACATGATGATGCGATAGACGTGGACATTGATAGTTTTGATACTGAGACACTCTGGGAGCTTGATAGGTTTGTGACCAACTACAAGAAGTGTTTGAGCAAAAACAAAAACAAGGCTGGACTTGGAAATAACGCAAAGGCCATTTCTGAGCCGAGTGTCCACAAAGAGGTAAATGCTTGGTCATATTTTGCATCTTTTTCTTATATAGAAATGTGAAATAGTTACTTAATGCATCTTTTCCGACTTTTTTTTGAGATAGCACCCAGCTCCAATTGTGGTAGAGGCTCCCAAAGAAACTAAAACAGGTAATATTTCTTAATACATGAGAATTGATCGCAATTTCACTTGATGAAGACCTGATATCTTTCAGAATAATGGATCTAAGTTTTTTCTGTTTGTTAGTAGATAAAAAGGATACATGCACTTCATCTCCCATTCAAGTGGCAAAGCAGGGCAATGTCTCAACCAAAGGAAGTAGATTGAGCAGCTTAAGCGGCTCTGGCAGTGATTCTGGATCCTGTAGTGGTACTGACGTACTGTTATTAAAATATTTAATTTACGATTTTTTTAATTACTGGTGATGCATTCAGTTAATACATCTTATTTAGGAGTTGACCTTTTCCATTCTGTGATTAATTTGTAACATTACAGATTCTGATAGCGGAAGTTCCTCGGGGTAGGAATATGATGCAGGACTGTCACCTAGGACTTAGGTAATATGATGTCCTTCTATACCTTTGTGCAAACTTTGGATATTTGGATATTTTCTTATTTGAGGTGTACTGGACACATGCTTCTAGTCAAGGTATATGGTGCCCTGGTCCTAAATGAAACTTATAAAGAAATTTGTTTTGGACTGAACAAATTTAAAGTGAAATCCATTCTGTTTAGGGGAGAATTTTAACTCTATTCAGCTTATGTGCTGAATAATTAATACAATTTTTTTGTCCGCTTTTACTGGTAGACAATGATTAACAGGCTTTAGAATATAAGCTATAATAGCCTGGGATGAAAACATTCTTTTCGCCAAATTTGGTCCCGCTGCACTTGGGTCTTAGAAGAAGTTATAGTAGCTCAAGTTTGCAGATGGCATAATTTCCCTCATACTTGCTGATTACGTGAATCAAAAACCTATTTGCCTTGGCATTATTGTCCTAAGAGCCAGCAAGTGTTGTATATGAATTTTGCTACATTTTCTTAACATGTGGAGTTCCGTATTATCTTTCTTTTAGCATAAATGCGAGGGCACCGCATGAATCATTAGAGAGAGATAATTTTAAACTTTAAAGAGCTGTCTAAGCATGTTAATTAATTATCTAGAAGAACAAACTGAACACAGAGGCCTGATTGCCTGCAGTATAGTCAGATGATGATCAATATTGTTATTAAGGGTGGTAGTTGTGTTGGTTTCTAAAAGATCTACATGTTAAGAGTTACCTAAGAGAGTATCTAAGTTGCATATTTCGTAGACATGATATGCTTTTGTTCAGATTCAGTAAATTTAGTTCCCGAGGAAAATCATAGTTTTTAGTGTACTAAAAAATGGATTTTAATGAATAGATCTTCTGATAAAAATGTTAATTAAAAGTCTGTTTGTGATCTTTGCTGCTTGGTTGTTTAATTATTTAGAGTGAGTTTGCTGATGTCATATTCAGTGATATGATTTTTTGGGTCGTGGATAGGATTTGAGCCCTCATTGCTTGTGGTGGACAATTTGAAAGGAGAGGAATAGTAGACTTTTTGAGGATAAGAAAGATCCATCGTTCATTTGTTTTGGGGGGATTTTTAGCTTACTACTTTTTGACAAAATGAGATTTTTACGGGGAATAGCGCTTTTAGGTGATCATGCAAACCTTCTGTACAGGGGATAGACTGGGGTGGATGGAATTGTGGAGTATGTTTATGTTATCCAATGGTGGCTTTTTACTTTGATCGTAGTGCCATCCCTTTTTAGCGGCTTCCAATATGCTTATCAAAAAAATTACCTTAGAAGTGGTTTAAGTTATCTGAGTCCATTCCACATCACATCACTTCGTTTGTGCTTGACTTGTTATCTCCAAGAGGGCCAAGCTTTGTCGCTGAAGGTCCTTGTAAAACTTTAAAACGTCTGAGGGAGGTAAATCATTCCAAAAAAATTATAATAATGAAATCATATGTGCTTATGTGTTTGTTTTGTTTATCAATATATTTTCACGGTTTCACCCTACTATGTGTCTATAAACCTATCCAGTAACGTCATTAAGCATGTGGTGCTCCGTTCCGTTCCGGAAAGCTTATTGTTCCGCATTACATTGCTTCATTACTTGACTTGTTATCTTCTATAGATCATGCTTTTGTCACTTAAAAGTCCATTAAAAATTTAAAACTTTCAAGTACGAAGGAGGTGGGGAGGGAAGTTGTGAATATGTTACATTTTATACCTCTCTCCCCCTCTCTCTGCACTGATAAGTTCCTAGAATCTCTATGCGAGTGCTTTCCGGGAAGGCAGGTCCGGCACCCCGCGGTGATAGAACGAAGGTATGACCACGGTAATTCTCTAAAGAAAGAGGGACCTTCTCCGGTCACTGACACCATCTGGTGGAATTTGAAATTATCACCCACCATCTTTCTCATTGATTTATTGTTCAAGAAAAATTTCTATACAAGCTTTAAGCTTAGGGTATGAAGGATGTATGCAATTTAAATATTTTCCTTTTGGAACTTGGACCTAGTTTTCCATGGTTTATTGGTCCATGAGAAACTAATTATTTTAATTCAGTTGAAACTAGTACCCTAAATATATGTATGTATAATATTAGAAATAAACTCAGCTAAAAAACTTCCAAGTCCCATTTTCCTTCTTCAGACTGGTGGTTTGATATATAAGATGGTATGCAAGAACAATTGGATTGTGTCTGCAGCAACTTTAGAAGGGCCTGTAGTGCGGATTTGCTTGTTGTTCAATTTTTATTTTATTTTACTTATATATATATATATATATATTTAATTAACAAATCCTTCATCAGGTGAATGTGAATGTGCTTATGCAAGTCATTAGGAGTTTTGTTATGGTGGATTTTTAATTTATCTATGTAATCATTACATCAAGTTATTGACTTCCTTTGATTATGATATGTATATCTCGGGAATTGTAGGACCTGTGTTGATTTTCCGTGCATTATGATGGTCAACCAAACCAGTTCTGTTATGTCTGCTTCTTCTTTCTCTTTCTTTCCCAACATTCCAGCTAGATTATTGTTAATTATTATTGTTATTATTATTTGATGGTCAGTACTGTCGACCTAAATTATAATATTGCTTTATGGCCTCGTACAGAAACACACTTGCTAATATTTGCCTTTTATTTTGCAGGTCATTAATTTTTTTATAAAAAAAACAATGATAAATTTCGTCAGCAGTTAGAAGGGTTATCGGTCTATGGTTCTGCAATTTAAGTAGTTGTACATTTGTACAGTGTAAATAAGTTTAACAACCCCGAATCGTGCAACATAGTAGATTGGTTTGTTGGTGTTTGAGGCTCATATGACTGTACATTTACAACATTGTGGTTATTAGATACAGTGGGTTTCATAATTAACTGGCTTTGTTCCAGCTTATCTTATTTAAGGCTTTAGAATTCCAATGTTCCACCAGCATGGTTCAAAGTATTCGCCTTTATGCTGAAATATCAGTGTATTGTATAGGTATCGTTCGGCGTCGAGCCACAACCTTAACATGAATCATAACGGTTTTGGGGCCAATAAAGGAGAAATCATGGTGTAAAGATAAAGAAACATGACCAAAAAAATATAGAACACGTTGAAAGTTGTGAAAAAAGCTATGAAAAGGAGACGACAAAAGTGAAATTATACTTAAATTGTACATATATACTATCTAGTTAAGTATAACCTAAAAAATATTTTTAAAATATTGTACTAAGTTGTTATTTAAATTGTACTTATATACTACCTTACATAATTAAGTATAACTTAAGCAAATAAAAAAAAACAAGTAATTTAAATTGTATTAAACTTATAATTAAATTGTACCTATGTAATACTTAGTTAAGTACAACTTAAAAAAAATTACACTAAAAAATTAATTAAATTATACATAATTATACAAAACACGTGTCCTAAATCATTTCATTTGAGTTAAGACAATATTAGTATTAACTTTATTCAAACGTTAAATTAATTAAACATATCTATAAAATATCTGCTTTATCATTTGGATAATACTATGTGCAATGGAGTAGTATTTTTTGTGAACTTATTTGATCTATCTTGTTCTTGTTATCTTATTATTAAGATTTTTTAATTTTTTTTTTTAAACCCCCTAACTAGTTAATGGTGCAAAACCGATACAGAGTCAAAAACTAACCTTCGGAAACATAAGCGTTCTACCACGATTTTGAACCATGTGCACAAGGGCTCAACAGCGTCAAGACTGCTTCAAGAACTGGAATTAGATAACTTGGGGTTCTTGGGATGAGTTAAAATTTGGTTATGATAGGAACTGTATATTTATTCATTGAACTTATGGAGGCTTAGATGCCCCCTACCAGGCCTGTTATGGTTTGATAGGAATTGGATTTTTATTCCTGTTTTAATCCCTTTGGAATCTTGAATTAGGTACTGTGAATAAGAACAAAGATATAGAAAGGAAGAAGGAAGGAAAAGCAATACCTTTCTGCACAATATGGAAAGTTACTTGCAAAGGAGAAAAAGAAAGAGGATAAAAAAGGTAAAGGGAATCCCACTACTATTAATTAATTAGTAATAAAATAAATTTGGGTGGACCCAAAATGCTCTGCTATTATTATATACTAGGCACACACTTTAACACTTATGTTACGTGTAATTAAAATAAATAAATTTTAAATTAAATTCTAAAATACGAGTGAGAAAATGTAGGTGAAATTGTATGAATAAAAGGTACTTAAAAAAGAAGTTGAATTTAGATGCGATACAGTTTCAAGGGAGACAGTTATTTTTTTTACTATTTCTTTATATGATACTCTCTTTGTCCTTTTTTATTTGTTTTTTAAACAGAAATTTTTGTTTCTTTTTATTTGTTGTTTGAATATTTCAAAAAAGTAGATGCTTAATTTTTTATATTAACTTTTATGATTAAAGACTAATTTATTTTTCTCTCGTCTTTTTAATAAATTTTAAAATACTAATATTGAAATTTTATTTTTAATTTAGTCAATCAAATAAAATTTTAATTATATTTTTAATATATGCGCATAATCTTAAAAAATCAATTAAAAAAGAGAGCGAGATAGAGCAGAAGATACGTACAGCAGTAGGAGAGAATAAATGAATAAATAAATAAATAGTGTGCTTTTAAAGAAGGGATATATATAATTTATATGCCACAAATTTATGATAAAAGTTGACTGCGACTTGATGCCTCGAGTGAAAAAGTTTACAAAACTATTGCTTGTACAGTTGTACTGAATATTTTTTTCAATCCGTTAAAATTAAAGATTTCTGTTAAAAACATCTGAAAAACCAACTAATTCCATCTGCATTTTAAGATCAAACTTGGAAGGGTTTAATACTTTTACACCTTCTTCCCCAATTTCACATATTCAATTTCGGCTAATCTATAAAACAAATGGCCAAACTAGATCATACCCACATCTAAAAAACCAATAAATTTGCAAACTTCCGCATGCTTATCATCACAATCAGCAAAAAAATCACTAAACTAATTCAAGCTTGTGAAACCATGAGCAGAACAAGATTCAAACTTTACAAGGATTTGTACTTTTACGCGAATCTGCAATAACAAAGAGAGATTCAAGCAAGAGAGATGCAGGGAGTAAATAAAATTTTGATGGGTTTAGATTTTGAGGGATGAAGGTGATATAAAGATAAGAATGTTGATGACGTGAGAGAGAGATAAAGATCGAGGAGGCTGATGAGGAATGAAGAAATTAGAAAGAATTAAAACCGTAGGACCAAGAGATTAATTCAGATTGGGGATGGAAAAAGCGGGAAGCAATGTACTCTTCTTCCTCTATGTTCTCTCTCTAAAACCATATTAATGTGTTCAGATTTTTGGAGAGAGAAAAAGGGTTTATATCAACTTAGAAGGGTTGAGGATAATCTTTTTTTGAAAGACTTTTTCAATCTTAAAAAGTTATAAAACATTAATGGGTCATGTTTGATCCGATCCATTAAAACACAATATTTTCTCTTTTCCAATATTCATAGCCCCACATGTCCTTGTTAGTATCCACGTTAGCTCCACGTGGTAGCCACCTAAGCTCAAAATTCATATATAATTTTTCTGTCACGTCAGTTAGTTTTTCTTTGACGGAATGAAATAATTTTTTGATGCACATACTATGTTGGATAATAATTAAAGGTACAAATAGTTATTTGTAAGTTTTTTCATTTGGAAAATTAATTTAAAATTTGGGTCTTAGTATAAGCACTAAAAATTAATTTAACTCGAAAAAACTTTAAATTATAAATTAAAATAAAATCATTCTTAATTCATCTAATCTAATGTATACACATTATTGGTATTTATTCCTTAAAAGAAAGGAAACGTTTTTGTGTTGGTATTTATTCTTTAAAGAAAGGAAACATTTTTGGGGTGCGAATCGTACACTTTATACTTTGAGTTTTTGGCGGTGATTATCACACACACACACACACATATATATATATATATATATATATATATATATATATATATATATTGTCGGTAGTGCTTTCGGCACTATGAACGAAAGAACGAAGAGTTAGATTTATTTAAAATTTTGGACGGTCCGGATAATTTAATAAGTTGAGCGAAAAAAATTTTTAGATTCAAAATCATTTATATTTTGTATAGTTAAATATAAATACGTAGATACAGTGTTTAGTTTACATCACTGTCAATCTGATCTATAGATTGCTTAGGGAAAAATTATTAAGCCTGATTAAAGGTAGTAACGTCTACTCCTTCCTTATATTTCCGATTATTTCGCATTCTTCCTCCTCCATTCTCACCTAAACAAATCGATACCCAAGCCCGGATTCAAATCACAGAAAAACCAAATCTACAGGATGTGTAATGGAGATGGAGAATGCAGGCCTTTGGGCTTTCTACTAGGCTTGCCCTTTGCATTACTTTCCCTTCTCATCTCCATCGTCGGCGTCGCTGTCTGGATCGTCGGGTGAGTTTTCTTGATCCGATCCAGTTCACGATGATGAATTAATGTGAGATTTGGATGTAATTGGGGAATTAGCAATTTTATTTTTGATATTGGGTGTTTATATAATTATATGTATACTTATATATGTATAGGTTATTGTTGACGTGCATATGCCCGTGCTGCATTTGCTTGACGCTAATAGTGGAGCTGGCGTTAGAGCTAATCAAGGCTCCTCTTCACGTCATGGAGTGGTTTACCTCTCAGATCCCTTGTTAATTTTAATTCTCTCTTAATTTCACGTGTAAATATTTAATTATCACTAATCAAAAAACTTCCCCTCTTTCTGTAGTGAGGTTGAGTTAAGCTAGCCATATGTTATGTTTCAATTTGACTTCCAGATAAGATTAATATATTGTTTGTTGTGTGTTGCATTAACTTGTTTTGGTCTGTTTTCGTGATCCTGATATATATATATATATATATATATATATATATATATATATATATATATATATATATATATATATATATGCACACACACACACACACACAGCATACAGGAGTTTTTCTAACAATCCAATATGAACATCTGATCGTAATTTTCACGAAATGGAATTTTGGGTTTTGTCAGTTTTTGAAATTCTATCATCGTGTATCTCATCAAATATGAGCTATGAAATTAAGGAATTCCACTAAATTTAACCGACTACTTGTATTAAAAGATGCATCAAGGTTTTAGTGGCGCACACTTTTGATGGGTGTGCGCAGGTCCTAGTGTACTGTACTGGATATGTGCCATGTGCTGGTGGTTCTACAACGCACATATTTGTCATGATGTTCGAGAATAATAACTCAATGAAAACAATAGAAAAAAAAATAAAAGAAAACAATCACGCAGAATATAAAATTTACATGGTTTATCTAAACTTAAGGATACTTCACCGTCGGCGGCCGACAGATTCATTATTTTTTTAAAATTCGTACACATTATAATTTGCAGGATTTAACACAATATAAGTAACTCTAATTCACCTGAAAGTACAAAATTACCTCCGTTCCAAACTTACCGGCCCTCGGAATAGACCCGGTTACCTTTTGTAGGTAGTTTTATAATTATCTCTGGATTAAAATTTGGATCATGTTTCACCAATAACACATGACTATTGTCATAATGTCATGTCACTATTACTACATGACATCCCTAGTAAATGTTAGAAATATATTTCAAAAAATAAAATATATATATATATATATTAAAATCCGTTGTATAAATATATTTATAAATATATTTGTAATTTTAAAACTGAAGATAAGAGTACAAAACATACCAATTATGTTGCGTTTCTACTTGGCATCAGATGCCAGTATGAACTCTGAATGAATTCAATTTTCAACGTGCCTTTTTATGACGGAATAGAATTTGCTATCTGAGAATCAAGCAAGACAGTAGCTTTAACCAAAAAACAAGCAGAGCCAGCTGTAGGAGCATTTGTTCCAGCAATAATTGGACTAGTTTAAAACTTAAATAATCCATCTAGTGGTGGTACTTTGCTTGTATATAAGATTAGATTAGTAACACAGTTTTCTGTCATATTGCTAGCATTGAACTCTGTAATACTCAAAATCTGCTTAATGACAATTTGAGATTGGCTGGGCCTGGGGGTTTGCTAATATAATGAATCTCCCCTCCTTCAAGATAAGATGGATGATAATTTTCTCACAGATGCATTCATTTTGTGCATCTAGAAGGAAATTGAAGATAAATTTATTGTTGACTCGATTAATTAAAAATAGATCTGGTGTCTCAAAGAGTTAGTTTCTATATATTTAATAGACGAATTTATATAAACATCAATGACTCAATGTATAAAGTTATATTTATATTGATATTTTTTTAATACGACTTGATTACTTTTAGTGTTTGTAAAAAAATCTATAAATATTTTGCTCCCTCTAAATTTCTAACCTCGACCGTGTCTGTTATCAATATTTTACCCTATATGACCCAACCGACTTGCAACACTTTTCAACAGGTCAGACAAAGTATTATATTTGAGTATAATTAAACCCAAACAAACTTACACTACTTTTCATCGTGAATGAGAATTTAACCACTGAAGTCTGAAATAAAGTAGCATATTTGAGCATAAATTTGTGCCCAGTTACAAGCTTTCAACAAAATAATACAATATTCCCTCCGTCCCAAATTAATTGCATTTCTAGAACTTTTTAAAGTCAAATTGACTATTTTAAAAACTAATTTTTTTACTATTTTTGCTAACATATAGGTGAAGATATTATAACCAAAAGAAAGTATATACAATTTATTACTAATTTCAATTTTTATAATTTTAGAAATATATTTATATATGCTTAATTATTAATTTTAAAAATAGTCAATTTGACTTAAAAAAGTCCTAGAAAAACAATTAATTTGGGACGGAGGAAGTATATGCTAAACTTTTGATGTTTTGGCAACTGAGAAAAGCAATTGTGATATTGAAGGGAACTAACTGTCCATCAAAACCCCTACCTATTCAACTGGAAGACGTTATTTGTGAATAAATTAATTTCACATTGCTAATTGGATTATGATTTTCTTCTAATCAATTCAAATATTTGAAATTTAACATATTTAATATTTGTACAGATAGACTAAAGGTGATAGCCTAGTAGTAAATGTCTCTCTTTACTCTGCAAGGTCACACAGATTCAAGTCTACCTCTTCCGGACCCCTTTCTCAGGCTCCCCTTAGGCCCTAAAATTGAAGTCTACCCGTCAACAACCACAACATGAGAACGAGCTTTCTAAAGTCGTTAAGAAACTAACCAGCAAAAAGTGAAAATTCCTGGACAACCGTTAAATCTTGTACAAGGTTTTTTTTTTTTCCTTCACACTTTTTAGTTCGTTCTTTTTTCTGTTGTTTTTGAATCATTTAAGCTCAGTATGTTACTTATTTGAGGTGATGGACGATATCACTCTATATCAAATATTCAAATGGACACATATGTATATATTCAACCACAGAAATTGCACTAGCTAGCCACTGGGAACATCGAATATGACTTGTTTTCTTCTGCAAGAGATAATCTCAAGTTATATGTCCATTTTAACAATATCCATATTTTTGGTCTTTTCCATTACATGCACCCTCTTTTTAAGTCAACCTGCTGCGGATGCTATCAATATCTGGTAGACATAGCTAATGAATTACTAAAGGTTGCACGTGGCAGAGTATGTATGTACTCGTTATTGTTAGTATTAATTTAGCAGGAGCGCAAACATCCAAGAAATTATGGGTATACTATTGTTTAGTGATTAGAGTGAAGTTGTCACACTACATATTGATGACTGATTTGACCAGTCTAGTCCGGTCTTTTGGATAAAAGATCATTACTAAATGGAGACTATAGTCTTAGACTGCAGTTTTAGTCTATTCGTTCAATTTTTTGTTATTTTTTTTCCCTCCGCATCCCCAACTTTTTATTACTTTTAATAAATTTATATACCTATTTTACTTCAAAAAATGTAAAATTAACATAAAAATAAAATTCAAATGTGACTTAAATAAAATACATTATAATTACATATATAAATTAAAATTTTAAGTGCAACTATTAATTTAAACTACAAATGATGAAACAAATCATAAATATATAAGCTGAAATCTTGAATATTTCATTGGTTGAATAATTTGAATTACAAAGAAAGAAAATAAATGTTGTATTGCAAAAAAAACTTAAATAAGTAATACAATTGTGTATATTACAAAAAATGAATAAATGCGTAAATGTAATTACTAATAAATGCGAAAAATTACAAAATTTAAATAAATGAGTAATTACTAATAGCTAGCTAAGTGTCCCATGTGAAGTACTAATTTATTTTTTAAAATAAATTATTTTTAATTCTTTATTTATTCTATATATATATATATATATAATGAATAGAATAATTTTCTAAATTATAATTTAACTTATTATAGAATGGTTACAAACGTTGCTCAAACAAACAATTATCAAAGATCGACTTGCAATTGAATGTTAGTAATATATTTATTTTTTTTGTTATTTTTAATTTAATATTTAGGTTGTATAGTTTTCAAATTTAATACTTAGTTTTTATTTTCAATCATTCGAATTTATACATTGTTATTTAGAGTTAAAAAATGAGTGAAACCTAAAAGCCTAAACTTTGTGTTTAATATATAAAGAATTTTATATGACGTAAAATTTTTGTCAATTAATAAGTTACCATCATGATTTTTTATTTTTAATGGTAACTTAAATTTTAATAACTATATATAAGTGAGATTTATTTCTAACATTGATTAAGTAAATATCTGTTATCTAAAATAAAATTAGTAATTAAAGTTTAATCATTAATATATTTTTAAATCTATATTACACTTTTTAATATTAATTATAATTTTCTCATAATAATTTTTCTATATTTTTAATATATAGTTATTTAGGAATAAAACTGTTGTAGAATAATAAGTTACCATTATGACTTTTAGCTTTAGAAATTAACTAAAATTTAATCACAATATAAAATTCATAATTATTTTTAACATTAATTAACTAAATGTCTCCTATATTAATTATTATGTAATCATAATATTTTTCTTATATTTTTAGATTTAGTTATTTAGAGTCTAAATTTGAGTAAAGTAAAATTCTAAGCATGTTTTTAAAGTTAAAATTTATTGTATGATTAAGTAATAAAAGAACTATAGAATAAAATTATTTTAGAATAATAAGTTAACATTAAAGGTTGTAAGCCAATAAGAAAAATTTTGGTTCTCTAAATTAATTATTTTTAATAGTTAATAATTTCACAACTTAACTTACTAATTGCATATAATTTACTTTTATTTTATTATTTATTATTAGAATCTTATGATGTTATGCCATGATCGTAATTTGTTGAAGTTGGAAGACAATTACAAGAATCAACCAAAATTTTCATGGAACGTATTTAAAAGAGAGTCCTATTAAGTTTAGGTTTTATTAGTAGTTATTTAAATTGTTTTAAATAAATTTAGGGAGACTTTAAAAAGTGTTTTAGTTGTTGTTAAATTTTAAGTGCATACCAAAGACCAAAATATCAAGTACGAAGCACGTGCTTATTTTCAAATAGAATAATTTTTAATTTCTTATTCATTTTATATATAATGATTATGAAATATTTTTTAAAATTTCACAAATTAACTTAGTATTGCTATGACAATGTCTACAAACTTTGCTCGAAAAAGTATGATTAATGAGCTAAAGGAATTTTATAAAGAATAAAATGGTTCACTAAATAATATAATATTATCTATAATAGACAATTGTATGTGGTTTGTATTTATTTTTATTTTTTTAAACAAATGTTGTAATTATTCAAATACTAATAGCAAGTTAATTTGTGAAATTTAATTTTTTTTTATAAACATCATATATAAAACAAATAAAATATTAAAAATAATGCTATTTATAAAATAAACATGTGTTTTGCTTTCTTTAAAAAAAACTAAAATACTAAGTACTCATAAAACACTATCATTATGTCTCTTTATAAGTTAATCCTAATTAATTATTATGATTGTCTATTTTAGTATAGTTATATTATAATAATTATGTCGTTTATGTTGTAAATACTAATTCGAATTGCTCAAGCTTAATATAACTTACTTATGTTTCAATCTTTTAGTTTGTGGATAATTATGATAATAGTAGAATAATTTATCACTATAAGATATATCACCATAGGTGTTTTAATTTAGGCTCATGAGAATCAATATTAGTAAAGGACTTCTGTAAAAAATAAAATTGTTATAAAATAATAAGTTACTTTAAAGTTTTTTTAGGATCATAAATAGTGTTTTAGTTTTAGTTAAATTGTAGGTTTAAAAAGTGTTTTAATAGTATTTAATAAAATAAAATCAGGAGACTTTTAAAAGTGTTTTAGTAGCGGTTAAATTTTAGTCATATACCAAAGACCAATGACCAAAACATTTAGTTTTATTTTAATATATATGTATATAGATATAGATTTATTGATTTTCTACGCCATCTAATATATTGTCTATGTCGGGATCGATTGAACCATCTTTCGGTCAAAACTTTATCTTGTAACCGATTGATGAAGGAATTATAGTGGGGTTGGAATTAGTACTTGAAGATACCATAATTTAAAATAAATTGAAATTGAAATTGTAAGTATGCTATAATTGAAATTGAAAATAAAATTGAAATAATTAGTAAGCTTAGTAAAAAGGGAATGAATATTAGTAGTAAGAAAGTGGAAGAATGATTTGTGAGAAAAATTGGAATGAAGTGTTAGGTATTTATAGGAATTGAAAAAGAGTTGTTAAAATGTGTTTTGACCAAAATTCTCTCAAAACTAACCCTTATAGCTGTTGGGAGGGGCGAAATGGTCCAAAAAAATCAAAATAGGTGGGATTCCAATGGTAGGCCTAAAAAGACGGAAATTTCCATCCTAAAAGACTGATTTTTCAGTCCCAACTCAGCCTTAAAAGACCAGTCCCAAGGCCGGTGGCCTGATCAATCCAGTCGTCAGTTCAGTTCAGTTTGGTCCAGTCCGATTTTTAAATCAGTTCAGTCTCCAGACCGTTCCAGTCAAATCCGATCTTTTACTCCCAAATTTTTGGACTGATCAAGGCCCCCAAGTTCAGTCTGATCCTAACCGTTTCTAGATCGGTTCGAACTTTTTCAATCTTTTATCAGTCGGATCGAGTTCGAGCTCCTTTTGTACACCTCTAACGACAGGCCAACAGCTTATTAATTCGTAATTTCTCCCAGGACAAAGACTAGTCTTAAAAAACTTATTACAAAAAATATATAAGGTACATAAAAGCATGCGTCGCCATAAAGCAGTCTCTACTTTAGATACTTATGGACGTGCATGGATGCATGATGATTTTACCAATGATATTGTTTTCTTCTGCTACTTCAGCTATGGCCTTCGTGATAGCATAAAATCCATGTGAGTTGAAAACTAGGTTTAATTACCAAATGGAAATTTAGAATCCTATTTTCATTTTCTTTTTCTTTTTCTTCTTTTTTTAATAGATTAAGGGAGACATAATAATGCTAAAAAAAAAATCAATAGAATAATTAAGCTCATTAATTGCATTCTGATTTTGTCATCAATATATATTTAAATTATCACAAAAAAAAAATTGAATAACCATTAGATGAATGAAATATGCGTATACGAATCTTCTCTCCATGAATATCGGAATATGGTATATAACCATTTTATTTGTAATATACTGATTTGATCCTGTCTACATTTTCCCTACATTTTGCAGGCTGCAGCTGAAGCCTGAAAGAAAGTCCAAAAGCATTACTGGACAAATTAACTTTTGCCATTAGCTGTTTGTCATGTTTCTACCAATCGAACATCTCAATTTCCAAGTTTTAATAATTAGTGCATTGAATGTGATCTTGATTCCGAAAAGACAGATATGAAGCTGATTAAAACAAGAAAATAGATTCAACTTAATGAATATTTGGCCATGACCTTAGCTTACTTTTGTTATTATTGTTTACGGTAGGTTTGTCAATGGATCAGATCAGAGTAATTCATGCTTTGATCCAATATACTTTATCAAGTGTGATAATAGATCAATAATTTGATTTAGGGTCCTTAACAATAATATACAACAATCAGAAAATATTTACAAAAATAAAATATCCACAAAATAATTACAAAAATAACGCAAAACACATTTGGCCTCCCTCCCTCCCTCCGCCCATCCCCTCCCTCCCGCTACCCTCCTCCCTCCCATCCCTTCCCACCTTCTTCTTCCCCCTGCCCCCGCCCTCCCTCCGCCCATCCCCTCCCTCCCGCCGCCCTCTTTCCTCCCATCCCCTCCCACCTCCCACCTCCCACCTTCTTCTTCTCCCTGCCCCCGCCTTCCATCTCCCTATCCGTTGTAACCAAACACTAGTATGAAGGTAACTAAACACTAGTATGGAGGTAACTAATTTTTGAAAGTGTAGTAACTAGTTTTGGTTACCTTTGTATTAAGGTTGGTTACCTCTGTATTAAGGTTTGGTTAACTTTATATTAACGTTTGGTTACCTTTATATTAAAGGTTGGTTACCTCTATTTTAAGGTTGGATTCCTTTTGTATTAAGTTTTGGTTACCATTATATTAAGGGTTAATTACCTTTTGTATTAAAAGTTGGTTACCTTTGTATTAATGTTTGGTTACCTCTGTATTAATGTTTGGTTACTTTTATATTAAGGGTTGGTTACCTTAGCAATGTTAAGTTTTCGGTTCACAGTAACCAAAACTTAATACAAAAGGTATCCAACCTTAAAACAAAGGTAACCAACTTTTACTACAAAGGTAACCAAAACTTTAATACCAAGGTAACCAACCGTTATACAAAAGTAACCAAACATTAATACAAAGATAACCAACCCTTAATATAAAGGTAACCAAACCTTAATACAAAGGTAATCAAACAGTAATACAGAGGTAACCAACTTTTAATACAAAATGTAACCAACCCTTAATACAATGACAACCAAAACTTAATACAAAATGTATCCAACCTTAAAACAAAGATAACCAACCTTTAATATAAAGGTAACCAACCTTTAATACAAATGATTACCTTGGTATGAAGGTTTGCCGAACCCATTAACCATTTGTCCGAAAAGAAGGAAGAAAACGAGCATGGAATAGCCATGAACGAGCATGAAGGTTTTCGCCATTTTTAACGAGCATGAAGAAAACGAGCATGAAGGTTTTCGCCATTTTTAACGGCTAAAAAAAAGCTTCTAATTTGATATAAAGTATTTATACGCAAGTGGAGAGAGGAGAAGAAGAAGAAGAAGAAATGGAAAAGGAGAGAGAATACTTTTGTAAATAAAAATGAAAAAATGCAATACTTTTGTAATTATTTTATGCATGTATGATTTTTGTAATTATTTTCAAAAATGTACTAATATATGTAATTTACCCTTTGATTTATCATTTAGTGGACCATTGATTTGTCTCATGATCCAATTGATCCAACAATACGGATCATGATTCAAATTAACGTCCATTTAAAAAAACAAATTATTTGTACAATTATATTAATTTATAAGTATTATTATTTATAAAATTATATTAAATTATAAAAAATTTCACTTAATCTCTCTAAAACTTGTTACTTTTTCACTCTAATTTTTTTAAACTTTCTCTCACTAAATTTTTTTTTAGTCTCTTTCTAAAAAAATCAATATTTTTTTTAGTCTCTCTAATTTCATGAAAAAATTGTCAAAACATTGAAGGCTAAAGCTGACACCACAGCAACAATGTTTACTCTCTTTGTTACACCATCCTGACTTTGTCAACTTTTTTCTAATACGCAGCTTTGCAGTTCGTCTCATTAGAGAGTTAGACATTTACTCCTTTTGCCCTTCAAAGTTATATATACATTTATAAATAAAGTATGATATTTTTAAAAAAAAACTGCTCTCTTTGTTTCAAAAGTAGAGATATAATTTAATTTTTGAGATCAAATAACAACATATTAAATTTTAAAATTGGTATGACTTATAAAAATTTAGAATGAAATAAATCTTGTCATTAATAGTGTTTGTTATATATTATACAATTATAATAATTGTATCAACTAAAGTTGAATAAATTCACATAAATTTAAAGTTTAATATGTCGTCGTTTGATCTCAAAAGTCAAATTGTATCTATAATTTTAGAACGGAAGAAATATTCTGTAATAATATTACTTAAAAATATAATAGTATTGACATGATAATACTCTATTAATCTTTGAAGTTAATATATCTCTAATATTGGAATAAATAAATAAAATGTATCTCTAATTTGAAAATATATTAGATTTTTCTTAAAATACACTCAAAAATTGCATTTTATAATCTTCGAAGTTAATTATAAGATACAAATAATAAAATTTATTTTTAAAAAATTATGAAAAATTACATATCGTGAAAACAGTAAAATAATAACAACAGTAAAATTAACATTTGCCTTAGGTAAAACATTTGTTCTCAATTTACTACTATTGGATTGGGCCTTGGTGAAGTACTCTACAGTCTAGAACGCAACTTGAACAGGATCTATATGTATGTTAATCTGTATAAAAAATACAAATATTATTTTTATATTTAACAAAATAAACTTAAAATTTTAAAATTGAGCAAACAGATTATTTTCGTTTTCACAAAGAAAAAAGAAAAGGTACTTCTCTAGAGGTCAATGCTCCAAGTTCTTTTTGTCCTTTGATGTATGGAACCAACAATAGCGTCATGTATTATTTTTGGCTTTTTTTATGAATTAATGGGTCAAATTAAATCAAATCCATAATTTGGTTCATTTAAAATATTGATCCATTGGATTAAATTATCACACATTAGTGAATAAATGAGTTAAAACTTTGATTCAGTAAATTATACTGAAGTAAATCAAGATCAAGATCAAGATTTAACTCATTGACAATCCTAATTCGTAAGCTGTGGATTGCACAATAGATTCAACTTATTGAATATTTGAACCGGATCTTATGTTACATAACTTTTGTTATTATAAAAAAAACAGGGATTCAGACGGCAGTACGGAACCTTGTATATTTTACTAAACGTTTAATAGTACCAAGTACCAGGTAATTAATGAGTTATTCTACGAGGCTCGATTTAAATTAGATCGTGGGTCCAATTTTCCACTCTTCAGTCTTCACCCCTTTTTTTCCTGCTACTTCACTCTTTTTTCTCTCTTTCTCACTCTCTCCCCTTTTCACTCCAATTTTATCTCTCTTTCTCACCATATACATTTATCAATTTTTTTCTCTTCTTTCTTTATCTTTTTTTTCTTACTCTATCAATACTTTTTTTAAAAGTAAATTGAGATGAGTTCCTTTTTACCTCATGATAATATACATGTCGATCATTTATACTAGATTTTATTATTGTCAACTGGATTTTATTTTTTTACCTATTTAATGATAATCCATCAAATTTATTTTTTTACTTATTTAATATTTTTTTTCAAAAAGAAATTAAAAAGATTGTTGAGATGAGTTCCTTTTTACCTCATGATAATGTACATGTCTACCATTTATACTAGATTTTATTTATTGTCAACTAGATTTTATTTTATTTTACTTGTTTAATGTTAATCCATCAAATTTATTTTTTTACTTATTTAATATTTTTTTCAAAAAAAATTTTAAAAAATTGTTGAGATGAGTACCTTTTTACCTCATGATAATGTACATGTTAATTTACCATTTATACTAGATTTTATTATTGTCAAGTAGATTTTATTTTTTTACTTATTTAATGTTAATCCATCAAATTTATTTTTTTACTTATTTAATATTTTTTTCAAAAAAAGTTTAAAAAGATTGTCAAAAAAATATTAAATTTAAATAAGTAAAAAAATAAATTTGATGGATTAACATTAAATAAGTAAAAAAAAATAAAATCTAGTTGACAATAATAAAATCTAGTATAAATGGTAGACATGTACATTATCATGAGGCAAAAAGGAACTCATCTCAACAATCTTTTTAGACTTTTTTTTGAAAAATAAATATTAAATAAGTAAAAAAATAAATTTGATGAATTAACATTAAATAAGTAAAAAAAAAATCTTGTTGACAATAATAAAATCTAGTATAAATGGTAGACATGCACATTATCATGAGATAAAAAGGAACTTATCTTAATTTACTTTTTAAAAAAGTATTGATAGAGTAAGAAAGAAGAGGAAAAATTGATAAGCGTATAAAGTGAGAAAGAGATAAAATTAGAGTGAAAAAACGTAGAGAGTGAGAGAGAGAGAAAGGAGTGAATAGTGAAGTAGAAAAAAAAAGGTATGAGTGGAAAATTGGACCCACGGTCCAATTTCCTGTCCAAAAAACCAGGCCGCATAGACTTATTGAATTAATATAACGAGTCCTTTTACGCGGACAGATTTTTGGGACATGGAAATTGGACATTTCCATGTTCCAATGGTGTAAATCTATAGTATAAATATGGATTTTAACTAATTTTTTTTTAAATTCATACTATAAATATGTTTGGAATAAATACAAAAAAAAAACACCATTGGAACATGGAAATGTCCAATTTCTATGTCCCAAAAATCTTATCCGCATAAACTTACTGTTAATACATAATATAGGGGAGGAAGACAACTGTGTTTGAACTTTTTTACAGAAAACGCCGGGCAAATTGGGTATTATAGTATGGTATTTTACGTCTAAAAAAAAACGTATCTTTAACTTTAAAAAAAAATAAAAAAAAATTATATTTTTAATTTTAAAATAGAGAGAATCCCCCCCCCCCCCCCCCCCCCCACCCCCCCCCCCCCCCAACTCCATCCCATTGTCATTCCTAATAACATTTAATGCACAAAGTACAAGACTACATAAAAGAAAGTAGTCAAAAATAACTAGTTGGACTTGGACATATTTTATTATCTTTAAGTTCTCTGTTAACTTTTGTAGTTTTGTACCAAGTTGTTGCATTAGATGTTATTAGCAATATCAACAAGTTTGCTCTCTTGTAGTTGATCATTTACTAGATTTCATCAAGTCAAGGCATGAACTTCAATTTTCTCTCCAGTTGTTCATATGGCGATTGATTTTGATGGTTGAGTGTCTTTGTTTTTGTCTTAATTAATCAAACACTGAGTAGCTTGATGGGAGTATACATTACGTTTGTCTACATATATATGGCTTTAATTATATTTCTGTAGTTTCTACTATTTACATTAATTAATAAGGATTGAATCCGTCGACGAGCACTAACCCACAAAAATGTCTCTAGAACCTTTGTAATAGAATAGCGTTAACAATTAGATTCGAACAACTAGAATTAATTATGGGATGGCTATAGCTAGCTATATAATCAAGCTGCTCTTTACACTATTGTTACACCAAATTAACAAGCATGGAGCAGACCGGGGGGAAGGTTGCTAGGGTTTCAAGCTGTCGCGGTGTAGCATTTGAGGCGAATCCCTACAAAAGTAACATATTTGCTATTAAAACTCCAATGCAAGACGAGCAGCAGCAACCAGATCAGGGCTGGATTTGGCTGCCATGGACTCAAAAGAGTTCATTCAAGGCTTTTCCGGGCTCAAATTCTCTAAGAATATCCATGGGAAGGTCCAGCACTCATTTTTGTGATCTTGAGGTTGATGAAGAGGATGAATATAACAGCATGTACTTTGACTGTCAAAGTGGACAGGACCTCGAAAAAAATCAACAACATTCAGTTTGTGAAGTTAATCCCAACAAGCAATTGCCAAAACCTGCACCTAAAAAACATAATGACAGACTCTCCGTGATTCTTCTTGATCGGCTTGTTCACGGTTTATAAGCGCTTGTTTCTTGTTTGTTTAGCATTAAATGTCACCGGATTGATGCTAACATTAGACGGCTATTTCCCATATGCCAAACAAAAACCGGCCCTTTTCTCCATTGGCAACATACTAGCATTAACATTGTGCCGAAGTGAGGCCTTTTTGAGGCTAGTTTTCTGGTTGGCAGTGAAATCATTTGGAAGGCCATGGATACCTCTGAAAATCAAGACCTTAACCACTTCTTTCCTTCAATCCCTTGGGGGAATACATAGTTGTTGTGGTGTTTCTTCCATAATTTGGCTTGTTTTCGCCCTAATTCTTACCCTTCAAGACAAAGAAAACTCTTCCCCTGTTATAATATTTATAGCTGGTACTGTTCTCTCATTAATTTCCTTATCTTCCTTGGCAGCCTTCCCCCTTGTCCGCCATCTCCACCACAACGTATTCAAACGAATCCACCGTTTTGCTGGCTGGACCGCCCTTTTGCTAGTTTGGATTTTTGTTATTCTCACCCTTTGTTATGAACCAAGTTCAAAATTCTACGACTTTCGCCTCTCTAAACTTGTAAGAGCACAAGAATTTTGGTTCATTATAGTCATAACATTTTTTACATTCTTACCATGGCTTACAATAAAACGTGTCCCGGTTAAAGTGTCATCCACTTCAGGCCATGCCTCTATCATAAAGTTCGAGGGCGGAGTTGAAGCAGGATTACTACGAAGACTCAGCCCATCTCCCTTCTCAGAATGGCATGCATTCGGGATCATATCGGATGGAAAAGACGAGCACATGATGTTAGCTGGCGCTGTTGGGGACTTTACCATGTCATTAGTCTCCAACCCGCCTAACTACCTTTGGATTCGAGGGGTGCACTTTGCTGGCTTGCCTTATTTAGTTAATTTATACCAAAGGGTTGTCTTAGTAGCCACTGGCTCCGGCATTTGTGTGTTTTTATCGTTCCTTATGCAGCCGTCTGCGGCAGAAGTGTGCCTAGTTTGGGTAGCAAAAGGGGTGGAGCAAAATTTTGGAATGGAGATTATGAAAAAAGTGAGTGGATTTGATGACGACAAAGTAATTGTACATGATACGGCGGTGGTGGGGCGGCCTAATGTGGCGAGGCTTAGTGTGGATTCTGCAAAGAGGTGGAATGCGGAGGTTGTGATTGTTACGAGTAATCCGGAGGGGAGTAGAGATGTTGTGGATGCATGTAAGGCTGCGGGGATACCTGCCTTTGGTCCAATTTGGGATTCCTAGACTAAAGTCCCTATCGGTGGGATGCTACTTTTTTATATTAAATGTTATGTTAGTGCAGGAAATTGATACCCATGCACGTAGTTATCAATTTGTTTTGTCGATTGTTTGTGTGAGATTGATTATAATGTTGTAATAATTATAAAACTTTATGAATGGAAGTGATATTTAGCAAGTGAAGATTTATTTTATTCACCTTTTCTTTCTTGTTTTTTTCTTTTTTTTTTTGTGGTATCTTCATTATATGTTTGTGCAAGTTCTAGCAACGATATGTATAGCATGCGTTTAGACGACAGAAGATGGCACAATCATTGGGGTAGAACAACTTAAGACGACATGTCGTACGTAGTAGCCTACTGTACGTAGTACGTAGTGCATGCAACTCTCATGCATTAAATCAACTGTTAGTTATCTCCAACTGTTGCTTAGCAAAATTTGATGAGAATGAAGTTTCAGCCTTTCAGGTATACATGCATGCACACTTGTCAATTTGGAGATAAAAACTACTTTAAAAAGGTGCAAATTTTGATGAAATTGGAGTTTTAGGGTTAGAGACTTGGAGAGTATTCCAATGACAATTGACTCTAGATAACAGAGAGAAAATGCAAAGAACAGAGACAAAACAGTTAAATCACGAAATTATATACCCTAAATCAAATTTTATTGAACTCTATATTCCGAAAGAGAAAATTAGAACAATTTAAAATAAACGCCCTCCTCTTTTACCTAGCTCTCCAAGATATCCTAGGTCACATCTCCTAAATACTGGCATAGATTTCGAAACACAAAAAGAATTTGGAAAAAAGTAAGAACAGAAAATAAAAACACAGGATAACTTAAGAAACAGCTTGCTTAAAAAAAATAAAAAAATAATTCATACTGTATAATTTTTTAATTTTTTTTCCCTCCATAAATGAAAGACGAACTTATGTGCCGCGCAAATTAATTTATGTCAAACGTCTACTATAAATATGGGCTTAATCTAGCCCAAGGCTAACAACAGCGTGTGTTGACTTGGGTGGTTAGGCCCAATGTCTCTCTTTTCATGTTTTGTGATTTTTTAAATTTTTTTTTGGCTCGTCTATTTAAAAAGGGAGAGTTCATAAAAATTTACTTATTAAAAAATAATTAAGTAGAAGTGTAGAATTGAAAATTCTAAACTCAAATCCAATTTGTGGGAAATTTCATTAAAATGTAGGCAACCTCTTATGCCAAAAATAATCATTTCCTTTACAATTGAATCATTAATTACCCTCCATTTATTGCTCACTGACGTAGAAATCAAGAATAAAAATGGTATTGTGGAAACAATGTTTCTAAGTTATGTTCAACTAATTAAGGAGAGCATTGTAGAGAAGTTGGTTCCAAGTATCCGGTAATCCGGGAAGACACCAATGACTGCAGTCGAGTGTATTGCGGCCGCCACCATAAACCGTCGGGTGTGCATCCTTTCGATATTGTGACAACAATGTGATATCAAGTAAATGAACTGGTTTTTTGATCCTACTCAAAACTTTATTCACAACAACGGCTGACATGGGCGTTCCTGCAGGGTATTTTATACCAAAAAATGGCTGTGTCTCTTTGGAACATGATTTTGATGGTGCACCCCAATCCTTACCCCTGATTTTACAAACATTTAATGAGACATGACTTAGTTTACGATTATAGTCAATTGCATAGAAGGGGAATTTAATTAATTAGCTTACTCGTAATGGGTTGGAGAGATCCCCTGGAAGAATACTTTGGTTTTGGTAGGATCCACATTTCGATTGACCCATTTAGCCCAAGTTGTCAACCCTTTGTAGAAAGCAACCAAACGGTTCATATCTTTGTACGTTTTGGTGCCATCTTGAACATAATCCCATCTGCAACCATTGCCAGGCATTTAAATCTTTAATTGATGCATGCCAAATTAGGTGCCAGTGCCACCCAAAATCAACACGTAAATTTAAAAGGTGCAATTATTTAAGCTAAAATTATTCATATGAATCGACATTATGACGACAAGAAACATAAAAAAAACTGCCACAAAGTTCAGATAATTCCAACGTGCAACTTGTGTCTAGTGCGAGTCAGCATATATCGAACGCCCATGCCTCTAATATAAGTAAATTGCGGGTGTCTAAGCAAAGGGTAGCAATCTTACGGTTGAGTTCTGCCGGTGTGGGTCCACCAATGCCACGTGTTGAAGATCAACATATCCATTCCAGTCCATGCATTGCCGCTTTGAATGGAGTTTAGTTTCAGGACCCGACCTATCTTCTCATTTACAATATCTACAAGGTATGTTGTCCGATACAGCATTAGCCTAAGTCCATAGTCCTGTGGCCGAAAAGACGAGCAATATTGTTATGTACGTATAAGGGATAGGTGGCACAATCCATGCCAGAAGTATGGTCATCAATACAGTACTCAAAATTTAATGCACGAAGTGTGAATTCTAAATACATCCATAATATGAGCCGATAATTACGCAATCACTTTGGCACGGATTAAATAAGTTCACTCATGATGATACTAATACAATAAAGAAACTGATATTTTTACACATATTAAAATGATATTTCCACGTGAGTCTCTCTTACACGAAGGTAGGACTCATTCGTTATCTTTAAAACAAATATAAAAGTGTTGCCAAACGCACATTTGTTTTAACAATATAAATATAAATATTGCTTTGACACTAAAAAAAAGATAGAGATATTTTTCAAAATATAAAGGGTGAATTGTGCCTCCTAAAAATTGAAATTTTGAAAATTTTATTTATGATTTTTTAGACCATAGAAAGCAGACTTGGTGCAAAGTGAAAAAGAAGGGGTGGTCCACATTTATAATAGCGTGTCCAAACTCAACTCAGAATTCATGGTGGAGCTCCAATTACTAGGATTTTTCACGCAATGAAGACTGCTTGTTTTATTACATCTTTTCCCCTCCTGAGTGCATTGTCCCCCCCAATAATCATGGAGTTGTGGTCCAACTTTCCCACATTACCATCCTCGTGATATAACAATTTCCCCCAATTTTTGCCTATTTCGGTTACTCATCTATCACGCTTGCAAGCGGAAAGGAGCGGAAATTCTATTAATAGTTACTATGATTATTAGTAATAAATAAAAATGTTATCACCGTTGTAATTAATATTTTTTTTTGATGGTGTAATTAATATTTTTTTTTGATGTTAAAAGGCTTTTTACGCGTTGGAAAAGTTACATATTTAAAATTTTAAAAATATAAATAAAAGAAAAATGAAAGATAAAACATATATAGAACACCACAAGCAAGCACTGACTGAAATGTTGGGCGGGTGGAATATGAACAAAAAAAAAAAACATAAGAGGCTTGATAAGTCAGCTTTCCGTTTGTCTGCTCCAATTTCCCTAATGACAAAGCCATTAATGCATCCTGGTGTCATTTTCTAGGACTAAAAATTTCAAAATTCGTTTTCATTTTTCATTATTGCTTCTACCTATTATTATCATGAATTCATGATTCTACTTAGATTTCTTGCTTAATTGCTAATCATGCTGCCTAAGTTCTCTTTTTAACTATGTCTTTGACTTTTGCACTTTTTCGCTACCATTTCATACTTCAATTATAGTAACACCTCATGGAAATTTTCACAAAAAGATAAAACAGGGGATAACAAGAAAAATTGTATAACTAACTTTGTGAAGGTGAATTAATACACTTATTCAGACACTTATCCCTACTACCATAGTAGTACTCCACTAAAACTGAATATATTATCAGAAAATTTAATGGTTGTCATTTCTCCCAAGCTCGCTGGGAAAAGAAAGAAAAAGAAAAAAGAGAAGTCCAATTATAATTGAAAGAGAACTTTAGCTTTCTCAAAAGTTGAAAAGAGAAAGACAGGGCAGGGCAGGGCATGCATGCACCGAATAAAGCAACCGTTTTCCCTAATTAAATACGATTATACGAACAGTAGTTGCAGTGAATTAATACTTGTACTAGTACTGAATAAAAAAAAAGATGATAAAAATGAAAGTTCAAAACTCACCACAAATGCAACTTCAGAAAGTGAGCCACTCTTTTTGATTGTGTACTTGGCCCTCGGTGCTGCTGAGTGAATCAGGCAGCTTAAGGATTGCCACATGTTGAAACTCAATGAATCACCCACAAACATAATCTTCTTCCCCCTCATTCTCTCCAAGAAAACCAACCCATTAAACCTGCATCAACCAAATTGATTCCATCCTATTAGAAAGAGAGAAGATTTGTTCATCTACTTAAACATGCATGAACCAAATTGAACCAAATAAGGCGTGTTTGAGTTAAATAAGCAGCTTTTAGCATAAGTTGTGTTTAGACGAACAAGAATATATAAAACAGAGAATCTATGTATGTACCTTGGGAGGTTACAAGAGAAGGGCTGCCACCGATATTTGAGGTAGGATTTATCGGGCCTGCCGAATTTTTGACAGTCGAATTCTTGATCAATGAAGGGACAATTTGAAGAATCATAGAGGGGATAAGAAGCATCATATACCCATTTGCCTTTGAAAAAATTGCACCTACTGGCTAGCTTTTTTCTGCTGCTGCTGCTGGTGGCACTGGCATTGTTGTAGTTCTGTACCTGAGCCTCAGTTGTTTTTTGCCAGAACAGCAGTACAAATACTGAGAGGAGCATAAATTTAAGCAGAGAATTCATCTTGGATTTCGATCCAAATTCTGTTTGTGAGGAAAAAGTTGTCTCAGAATTGTGATTTTATAATGTGACTTTATCATACAATAATGTATGAAAAGTCCAAGTAGAGAGAGAGAAAGAGAGGAGCTTGGAAGGTGCACATGGAATGTGCCACACAGTCCTAATTGTTATAGGGTCGGATTAGTATGTGAAATATTGGATGGATTGGGTATACTTGCAGCATGTGCGGTTGGGTCAATTTTATTATCTTTTTATTTTATTCAATTTTTATTTTTGATTGGTAAAAAACAGAGCAGGGAAAGAAGAAAGCAAGAAGAAGTTTCTTAAAAGTAATGTTTTTTTTTTGTTTGTTTGTTTGGTAGGTGATTCAAAAACGTTTTCAAAGCTAGTTTAGTTTAGAATTCCACCTCATTTTTCAATTATGGTTTGCTTGTAGTCAGCATGCTCATTTTCACAGCTGTGTTGGGCACCCACCCAGCCCACAATATCAAGAGCTAAGCTAGCTTTGCTCAAAGTATTTGAATCAAGAGATTTATATAGTCAATTATCCAGCTATTCATATTGACCATTTATATGGAAAAAAAAAACTCAACAATATTATAGCTCAATCTAGTTTCTAACTTATGGAGTTCTAGTTAATTCCGGAGTTCTGACACCAGCTGACAACTCAAAAGGTGGCGCATTCAGTTGTTGGCTGAAGTTTCATGCACATTATTATTATTATTATTATTATTATTATTATTATTATTATTATTATTATTATTATTATTATTATTGCATCTGTCGTAATGATCATAAAATATGAGGGAGGGGAAGAAAGGAAAGGAAAGCAAAGCAAAGCAAAAGCAAAGTTGAAACGTACCCAATTACTTCCCTAAATGGTGAGGACCAGATAGCAATACAGAATAATCTTGGTTGGCATAGACTTTCTAAATTTTAAGCCTTTTTTTCAAATTGCCAGCCCCAATCCATCACCGAACACTTTCTCTTCTCCCCGGTCTATTTTGTGCACAAAACAAAAGAGAGAATCCGTTACACTTTTCACTTTACTTAATTTTATCCGATATATTTAATCATAAAGTTAATAAATTTAGTGACAATATCAACGACGCAATTATTAACCATCACTAATAAGTATATTATCATTAAATCTTTTTTTTATCATTAAATGTGTATCAAAAAATTAAGTTAAAAATATACACAATCCGAATTTTAATATAAGATGAAGGTTATTTCAAATTTGTACCTTGAAATTCATAAAGCATGGATTTAGACATGGACGGGACTATAGCAGTTAAGGGAGGGCCGCCGCCTCCACTAACTTTTTTTTTAGTATATTTATATTTTGTTTTCAATGGCCCCTACTAAATTTATATATTGACTAATTTCTATCGCATTTACTCAAATAAAAATGAAGTTTATGCACTTAATACAAAGAATTAGATACGGTCCCCACTTACAAATAATAAAAAAAATTGTTTCTTTTTTATGGTTAATGAATTCGTGGTCAAATAAAAAAAATATTCTTATATTTAGTAATTTGTAAAAAAAAATTAGTATAAATAAACGAAAGACTTTTCATAATTTTATTGGTTGAAGTTATTTTAATTTTTTATATATTTTATTATTTATATCGTACAAAACCCGCAATAGACATAAATTCTGTCCGGTGCCTGAATTTAGGAGAAATTTACAAAGAAATTTTGACTTTTCATGAGACGCATAATTCATACATTTTAATTGTACTTTCACGTCCTGCATTTTCCCATGTCCACACTAATTTGGTCGCATGCACTAAAAATAAAATAAACAAATAAAAGGGCGGATAATTTCAAGGAAGAGAGTTACTTGATCTTCTATTTATATTACTCCCTTCGTCCCATAATATATGATATTTTAAATAATTATATTTTTTTAAAATTATTTGACGTTTTATATAATCTAGAAAAATTAACTACAATTTTTCTAAAATTATTCCTCATTGAAAAATGTTACAGATGAGAGAGAAAGTATGAGATAAATATATGGTAAAAGATATTATAGACAATTAATACTATATTTAATGTTATACAATTATTTCCTTAGTTTTTGTGCACAACTCTAAAACGTCATACATTATGGGACGGATGAAGTATAAAGCTTTTATGGAGGTTTTTTTTTTATAAGTTCGGTATAATTTGGTCACGCTTTTTTTACTTTTTCTCACTTATAATTTTAGATATATTATTATTTTATTTTATTAAAGTTAATTTTTTTAAAAATTTTTTATTTACTCTTTTAAATTTTATAAAATTCATATTTTATTTTATATAATTTACCTACACAGCGTGTGCGGCTAGTTAGAACAAAGTTGCTAGAAGCTAGGGCCCAAACAGGCCGAGGTCTAATGATCAAGTGGTTCAAGGGATGGAAATGGCCGACAACATGTGGGTGATGTTACCATCCTCCATGTGCCTAAGTACTACTAGATAATACTTCCTCCCTCCTCCTTCAAATTTAGTTCGTTATTTCTATTCTTCCCATGAGTTGGTTCAATCAACCATGATTTCAATTCGTTATGAATTTTTGGCCATGACCATGTGATTTTGGATATTATTTTATTTAATTACATTTTTACTAAAATTATGTGTTGAAAATGATGTTTGGATATGCGACACCTAAACGGTTTTTTTTTTTTACTTTTTCTTTTTCTTTTTTGGATGAGTAGTCACTAAGGGAAAAAAAGAAAGTAAAAAGAATATGTGAGCAATCAATCATTTTCCATTTACATGGACTTAATTACTTCTTTCTTCATTTCTAATTTTGAAATGATGGGGATACATTGCACCATCTTAAAACATAAGTAATCCTCTTAATCTTGAGGAAGTGTCCAAGGTTCATTTCTCATATGGTGTATAAACACAAAGAATCACTTCTCGTATTAGAAATTGATATTTTCATAAATAAAAATGATAATTTCACAAGATTCTTCTCACATGAATAATAAATGAGTCACACATTTATATGAGAGAGATCTTATAAAAATATCAATTTTTACTTATGAAAATAATAATTCTCATTCGTATTTTGTGATTGATTGTGTGTGAGTATGTAGAATTGATGTTGTAGCTCTTTTTATATATTTGAAAATTAGTTTGCGCAAAAGTCATATTATCTAAGTAGATTATTGCATATAAAGTACTCACTCAATTTCAAAAGTAGATATATGTTTTAATTTTATAATTAATTTATGAAATTTTAATTTTTAAAATTAATATAATTTCATTTAAAATTTAAAAGCAACATATGGTAAAAGATTCCTTCAACAGTTCAACTTTAGGTCTCGATTCAGATGCTCCTTAATGCTTTTTTAGTTTGTTTACAATAGTTATAATTGTTTGTTAAAATTAAATAATTCTTTATTCATTTTGACTTTAGGAATTTTTTAAATGACTTCAAAAGTCAATATATATCACTAATTTTGAAAAAAAAAATTTAAAAGTACCAATTGTAACGTATATGTATTATTTTGTATGAAAAAACGGCCACGCAACAAATTTGATGATAAGTTTTTTTTTCGATAAGAAGTGAAACATTTATATAATCAAAGATAGGTTATTTTTTATTAAAAAAAAATGAAAAAAGGGTAGCTATAGCTTTCTACAATTAGGAAACTTTTACCAAAGAGTAGGTCAGGAGCAGCCTACTTTAAAAAGTTGAAATTGTACTTACCTTCCATGGAATAACAATATACAGGTCCAGAATATCACAATTCCCATCCTTCCCCACATAAAGCCTAACAATATATATATATAGAGGAGAATTTTCAAAAGCGAACTCTTAAAAAGCGAACTAAAGACGAACCGTCGTCTTTGGTGTCTATGACGACGATTTGACCCATCGTCAAAGATTACATAACTAGGATAACGGGTCGAATCGTCGTCATAGTCACCAAAGACGACGGTTCGTCTTTAGTTCGCTTTTTAAAGTTCGCTTTAGAAGTTTTCCACATATATATATATATATATATATATATATATATATATATATATATATATATATATGCAAATCTAATCTAACACACACAACTCCAGATTTGATCCATCTATATAGATAAGGCTTAGATTAAGACATTTTTATTAGTAATTGAGTTTTCTTAATTAATACTACTACGTCACTTTGTTTCTAATCCTCCATTATTCATATTTCTGAAACTTTTTTTTATTTGGGTGGGCCAGAATTCTCGGAAAGGGACATGCAAGTAATCATGCATTTTATATTAGGTTAAATCGAAACCGGTCCAAATTCACCAGTCCAATTCCAGGTCCATGTAATGCTGGTATTTTTTTTTATTAAAAATACTAGTAGTAAAATAAGTTTTTCTAGTCCAAGTTTAATTTTAGTGATAAACACACACGCATGTTATTATTCATTTTGGAGGCATATAATCCAGATTCTGTTCTTCTTGATTCAACCATTTAAAGAAAATTACGGGGACAAAATTAAAAAAATAAATAAATTATTAATAAAAGAAAATAATTACAAAGTTAGTGACAAATATGTTGAAATTCAACACCGGCTTTAATTTAAAATAGAAAATACTATTTAATTATAAAATAAGTATATAATATAATAACAGATCAACCTATTTTTGTCCTTAGTTTTGTTTAATGCCGTAACAAGTAAATTTATAAATGTGGTGCAATTTTTAAATTACTTTGTACCCATCTAATTTTGGAGCTTGTAGGGATTGGAAACGTCGGATTCACGGATTATGCCATTTGAAGTTGGGCCTGGTGGGCCATAAATAAACTTTTTAAAGAATTAGAGGCCCCCTTTTTAGGCTGGTGAAGGAAGTGATGGAAATTCTTGGTGGGAAAGCTGGGATATATCATAATCATATGTTTGTTATTTGGAGTACGTAATTGTGACAATGGTTATCGTAATAGCAGCCTCATAATTTGAACCAAATTTGGCCGCATCTACCAACTTTGTTATTAAAAAAGCACGTAAATTCAAATACAATCAGCCGAATGGAGCATGGACTGCTTAAATAAAGTGAATACGTCATATACGATAACGACCCAACATACTTCCTCATTTGTTTCATAAAAATAATGATACTCCACTTTTTTCGTCTAATTTTATTTACCGTAATTAAATTTTTATGATCAAATTGACTATATTTAGAATCAAAAATTATTTTTAAGTTTATTAGATATAGGTATAAAATTATTATTATAAAATTTATTTGATTTCAAAATTTCTAATACATTTATTTAATTATTAATCTTAAAATTGATCAATTTGATCATAAAAAATTGATTAGGATAAGTAAAGTCAGACGGAGAGAGTATTTTAACTTTAAAAATTCACAAAATTAAATTGATGTAATTTATGTAAATTTTGACAATAAAAAATTATTTGATTTAGTAGTGCTTTGAATAATTTATAATATTCACGATTTTATTATCAAAAGTTAAATTAATTCATATCAATTTTGATTTTATGAATTTTGCAAATGAAGTTCAAAAACTCTGGATGAGACTCTTGTAAAATGTCAACAAGATTTTGGCAAGTTTTTAAGCTAACTCTCAGTTTATAAATTTTTTTCTCATGTATAATTCATTAGTGTTTATCATTTGTGTATATTTTTATTTTTATTTTATTTTATTTGTTGCAGAGAAAGAGCCTTATTTCTATTGATTTCAGACAAAAAAATAAAAATTGGCATATAATTTTCACGAGTTTTACTATTATAACTTCATTATCATGTCATCATTAACAAACAAAATATTGAAAGGTAAACATGACATTTTTATAATAATAATAAAAATTAAAAAACCCTTTAAACTACAAAATTTTCAAATAAAATTTTTTTGTGGATCAAAAGTAGTATATATATACGTTCTATATTATAAAATGGGAGAAAATTTTAGTATTTATTTTGGTGTCTCTGTCATTATCTTATCTTTTATCTTTAAGATCACATTTTCTTCCGCTTTTAATACAAAAATATGTGTCAAGTAAACTAGTACGTTATAAAGCTTTTTTTCATGTTCTCTCTATGCTTTTGCATTTCTCATTCCAGTTATTATCCCGTGCATGTGTGTTAACTACTCAATTAAGAACATATAACTTGGAGGAAGTTAGTTATGTTTGGCTTGTTTTATCCAAGAAACCCAACATTAGTTTTGAAATAAGTTTATCTCAAAAATTGACGCAAGAAGCCTTCAATATTCATCAAGTGATCTATCTTTATTAGGGTATCAAAAGGTTTGTCTGACTATTCAAAAGTGTATATATATATATATATATATATATATATATACGGTCCGGATCTTAAGCTCACCCTTATCCGGCTCACCCTAAGCTCACCCCCCTTTAGCGACGGATCCGGCGACGGTTTGGTCATACAACCGTCGTCTATACTTTTAGCGACGCTATATATTGTCCGTCGCTAAAAGTATAGACGACAGTTGTATTACCAAACCGTCGCCGGATCCGTCGCTAAAGGGGATAAAGTTAGGGTGAACCGGATAAGAGTGAGCTTAAGATCCGGACGATATATATATATATATATATATATATATATATATATATATATATATATATAAAGAAATTGATCTATAATTAACGTTGTAAGGATAAGATCACAGCCGTCCATCCGTCTATCGAACGGTAAGGAGGAAGTCCCATCTGTAGTTTAATATGAGGGAGTCCACAGTTTAATTCTACGGACGAAAAAATTATCCAAAATATCCCATCCTCCGTCTGCAAAATTAAATTGTTGATGCTATGTATGTCAGGTGTTAATATTATTAACACGACGGTGTTTTACTCATATCACTCATCCGCAGAATTAAACTGTGAACGTTAAGTATATTCTCAATTAATCTTCAAATGGTAGCGTTTTAAGGTAAATCACCGTCTGCAGAACTAAACTACGTACGATGAGTCCTTTATAAAACAATTAAGTACTTTTGTCTATTTGTATTCTTCATAATATGACATTTGGATCTCATCTTATTTTGACAATGGCGATCTTGAACTAAAAGAGTTTGATTTAAAACTATCAAATTTTTTATTTTTTCTTCCATATTCTTGTTCTTACTGATTCATGTGATCTGGGATAATGAGAAACACGTAGGCTAAACAACTGAATGAAAGATTGATAGCTTTATCGAATTTTTTTGTCATATCACCCGTCCGCAGAACTAAACTTCTGCATATCTACACTTTTGAATTTTTTTTCTCATCTTCACACTAGAGATCTTAAACTACAAGAGTTCGATTTAAGGCTTTCAAATTTTCTATTTTTTCTTGCATATTTTTGTGATGCCTGATTCATCTTAAATGGGATGATGAGAAACATGAGCATGACTAAACAAGTAATATATATATATATATATATATATTGCCATCCCATTGCTTGATTCTATTTATTTAGTCATGCATGTTTCTCATCATTCTAGATAAGAATATGCAAGAAAAATGGAAGAATTGATAGGTTTAAATCTAACTTTTTTATAGTTAGGCAACATCCACAAAACTAAACTGCGGACGGTAAAAATATATGTTTTACCCGTCCGCAGAACTAAAATGCGAACGGTAGGACTGGTTAACCTAAATAATCATCTTCTTTCGTCAAAGTTTCAATCAACTTAAGAGAGCAGAACAAGTATTGAGCATACTAGATCACTTTTCTTCCTTCCTTCCTCGCCTTCTTATAGCATTGAGAGAGCATAGCCAACTAGAAAGCATACCACGAGACGGACATCAGCCAAATGCTGAGGAATCATTTCATTCAATTTCAAGTACTGAGGAAGAAATCTGTAATTTAATTTTTACAAGTGATTGAGTTGTTTTGCCATGGATTTGTTTGCTAAGGAATTATTTCATTTAATTTCAAGTATTGAGGAAGAAATGGATGATAATAATGATGTAACAAGTCTAGTTGATAATATCATTTCTTATGTTCGTCAAATTTTTGATACGTTGGAAGATGCAGAAAATTTTATAGAAAAAAATGCAAAACGTGTTGGATTTGATGTAAGAATAAAAACTAGTAGAAAACATGTGAATTCTCAAGATTTTTATTCTAGATTGTATCGATGTTGTAAAGTTGGATATATGATTGTTAAGAAAAATATTGAGGTTATCACTGATGATGAAGATGATGATGATAATAATAATAATAATAACAATAATAATAATAATAATAATAATAATAATAATAATAATAATAATAAGGAAAAAAAAAGGAGGGGCTCAATTAATAGAACATAATGTAGAGTAAAATTTTATGTTGTGCATGATAAGATTAGTTATAATTGATTTGTGTCAACTCTTGAACTGGATCACAATCATGAATTTGTGTCCCCAAGTAAAGTTTCACAGATTTAAACGCATAAATATTTCAAGAGTTGCTACGAATTTGATTAAAACCTTTAATAATGCTGGGATTGGTCCAAGTAGGATGATGAATGTTCTTAACTCATTGGGATGAGCTATAAGCAATGTTGGTTCTCTGAGAAATACAGTTAGAGATATTAGACGTGATTCGATGAATTTGAATGATGCACAAGCTGCAATAGATTATCCGGGAAAGTTACAGCGTGAGAGTCCGAGTAGATTTTATTTTAGTGTTAAACCAGGCGTTGATAATCGTATAAGGATGTATTATGTGGGTAGATTATCGGTCAACATTAGCTTATCAAAATTTTGGTGACATTGTTACTGTTGATACCACATACCGAACAAACAAATATTCTATGTCATTTGCACATTTCACTAGTGTAAATCATCATTACAATTCTGTATTATTAAGATGTGCACTATTGAGCGATGAAATTGAGGATACATTTGTATAATTGTTTGAGCAGTGGCTTGAAACAATGAATTCCAAACATTCCATAATCATTGCCACTGATCAAGATCATACTATGTCGAATAAAATTGCTAGGGTTTTTTCCTCATACCCACCATGCATTAGTAAAGAATATCGTGAAAAACTTGGTCATATCTATTATTTACATATGACTTTTAAGTCAAATTTTAATTACTGTGTCTTTAAGTTTTTAAGTATACAAGAAATATCAAAGCGACTCTTTTGAAACGCATACATGGTCTTATATTTCTTATATCACCCAGGCAATAATTGAAAGAAGTAACATTCCATAAAAAAAATAGCCCGTTCACAACTCCCTAAATTCAAGAGAATCTTTTTCCTTATCTTAAGCAAACTTAAATAGGCATTTATAGTTTGATCCCATATAAACGTCTGAGACCAAAGTGATTGTATGTTTTTGTGAACCAATCTATACTCGTCCTCGAGGCCTACATGAGAGAACTGTGATTCGTCGACACTGTTTGAGAACCAGTTAAAATTCAGCCATTCTACCTTATGTGCCTTAAGTGGCTTCAAATGATCTTTTTAAAATTTACTCCATCGGGGGATTTGTAAAAAAAAAATGGGCTATAATGGAATCGCCTCTCCACCCAAGTCTCGCTCAGCTCCGCTTCACTGTGTGGTGTTTCTTCAATAATAAGACTCAAATATATATCTTGAATATTTTTCACTCTCCAAATCAGCATTATACGTAGGCTTGTACATGTAAGGGGAAGCGGTGTTAAGTGCAAAGTTAGTTCATCCTCCTTCATAAATGGGAGTTAGGGTCGGTACGGAGATCCTTGACTGAATGGGTTGAACCCCTGATAGGTAGTCTATTAGCTGGATTGATCTAGCGTCACATATGGGATTATGTCGTTCGAATATTCATAAATGTCTTGGTGTTCTTCATTGAAGAGTACTGACCTGGCATACCACTCCTCGTATACATGGCGAGGGTTGTGCAAAGGTGGTACTTGCAAAATATTTCGCACAAAAGCTCGTGCTGACTCGATCTATAATATAAGTGTACATATGATTAGCAAACAGTATATAATATATATTGTAAATGTTTTAAACAAAATCTTCAATATGAAATTTACAAGGTTTGCAGCTTTGTACTGATGAAATAAGTCACGTGGTGTATAGGTGTCATCTGGTTCAAGTTGTGGGTGGCTAATTTTTGTACGAGTCATCTGTCTATACCACTTTAGGTATTTTGCCAGAATAACCTCTTGTCTTGTAGCCACCACAAAGTCCAATACAATATCTTGTCATGCATACCACGTGGCAATATAATCTCTCTGCTTATGAATATAATCTATAGGGCGGATCCTTTCTCTCTCCCGGTGGAGTTCAATCATATCTATTGAAGCCTCAGGAATATCTTAGTTTTCTCCAAATTGTCTCAAACCATGATCAGACATTTAGAATTTAATAACGTCGAGCCAAATAAGGGGAATACACGAGGCTCTTTTAAACCAAGTTGTTTGATACTCTTATGCCACTAAATGATCAAATTTTTGCATATGGCATCCATCGTACCATTGCAGCTGTCATTCTATCAAATTCGCCTCTATGAAAATTTTGATTGTGATGGGATATAGTCTTCTTGTTTCTTTCATGCTATCCTTACTTCTTCAGTAGACCCATGCTCTTACACGTGACAATCAATGTTCGACCCCTCTTGCATAATTAGGTCTCTCGATAGACAGGCGTTCGTAAGCCCAAACTTATGTCATAATTGATCAAGTTAAAAATTACAAATACGGTTTGAGGGCCAATATCAATATAAATAAACAACAAACTACAGTCAATAAGATATCTGAAGAAGTGTTAAATAGCCAGAGAAGCTCTTTACATCGATGTTACTTTGTGTAAATTTCAGAACAAACAAGCCAAAACTGTAGCTCCCCATGAATAATCACATATTTTATCAATATCTTGTATAAATATAAGATATCTAACATGCACAACGTCACGGTTTGATGAAGCAAATAATATCTTCCCAATAATAAACAAGACGTACGCTTTGATGTAGGTCACCACTTTTCCATATCTACATCTAATGGAAGTTTGCAAAATCTAGTTTCCAACCACGACAACATAATGGCCCCTTGATTATAAACCTTCTCATCCTCCACTACATATTTACTAAATTTACTTTGATCAAAAAATTGTTTTAAATTTCTTATTAATGTATATGTAATAGGTTCCCCTATAATCGGCAATCTTAAAATAAAATAAACATCTTCTAAAGTTATTGTCATTTCACCTGTGGGGAAGTGAAATGTATTTGTCTCACTTCGCCAACGCTCTACTAATACTTTTAACAATGAAACATCTAATTGGTTAAATACATTCGTGTTTACAAATACTCCAAAACCCCATTCTTGTAATAATTATTTTTGAGCATTAGTTAAAACCCAAATATCCAAAGAATGTCTATTATCAATTATTAGAGAACGGCTAAAATGAAAATTATTCTATACAATTGTAGAAATGTGGTTAGCTTAATCCCACAACAGTATATTATCGACTGGTTCGGAATTGAATTCCATTTTTATAACTAACACAAACAAAATAAACATATATCAAAAAGACATGGATGCTATTATTATTATTATATATTAAAAATAACTTTAAAAAAACATAATTCAAACATTATACTCAAACAGTTTAGTTCTAATTGACCAGTAATGTTTCTTTGTTGTATACAAAAAAACGTTTTTAATAAACAAGTCTTTGTATACAACAACTATGAAGTTTGTATACAACAAAGAAGAATAGAAAGTATATATATATGACAAATTTATAACTTACATGAGTTAAATTTAACAAAGATGTAAGTTTTTAACAGGAATTTGCCGATCTCCTTTTGCTTAGTTATTTTTCTCTCAAATTCGCTTTGGATATTTAGATCGCAAATGAGTAAGAAAAAACGTATCTGATATAGAAGAAAATTATCATCCGCAATTTAGTTCTACAGACAATAATTTACCTGAAAACGCCATCATTTGAAGATTAATTAGAAATATACTCATCGTTTGCAGTTTAGTTCTGTAGACGGGTGATATGAGCAAAATGTCGTCGTGTTGATGATATTAACACCTGACATACATAGCGTCCACACTTTAATTCTACGGACGGAAGATAAATATTTTGGACAATTTTTTCATCCGTAAAACTAAAATGCAGACTCCCCCATATTAAACTACGGATAGAACTTCCTTCTTACCGTTCGATGAACGGATGGACGACTGAAATTTGTTATAAAAACAACCTTATCTTCACAACGTTAGCTATGGACCATTCGCCATAAATATATTTATATGAAATTCATTTATATATTTATATGGAATTCATTTGTATTCACAAACCTTAAAGAAGGTTACACTTTATATGCAGGAGTATATACCATCAGTGTTTCCCTGAACATAGAGGCTTTCTCAAATAGATTATTAACAGGCTTAACCACTAAAACATTAGTCTTTTTACCCACATACTATATTTTGTTCCATAAAGATTATATTATGGGCAGCCATTAATGAGATTCAGTAAAGCATTTTCATCCCCCTTTCATCTGCCAGGGGGAGTGCAGCATATTTGAGCAGAAGCGTCAATGGTGATGACTAAAGAAGCTCCCACTCTGACTCGCAAACCTCATTAGTTTTTAACTTTGCTGTGTTCGAGTCTGGGGACACACTATCAACACTTGTTAGGCTCGGTTTCATATCAGTATCTGCATACTGTGTTACAAGTTTCTCATACTCCTGCCTCCTAGCTGATTTCTTTTTCAAGGAAAAAGCTTCCCGCATCTTTTTCTAAAACAAAATATTCAGTCAATTTCAATACTCCATGTGGTCACAATCAAACACGCACAGAAATGTGAGTACCTTGTATGACCGTTGTCTGCCTTCCTTGAGAGCAATAAAAGAAAGGTTATTTCCATCCACTAAGACACAAGTTTCCTCCAACTTCATCTTATCATCTTGTATAATGGTTTCCATCCTTGGTTCAGTACTATCATCTTTCTCAATTGCATCTGTATCACAGTTACCTGGCCTTCCTGAAGAAGTTTCACATATTCATTAAACCGACTGAGAGTCAACAATGAGTGATTTTACAAAGAACAAGCATAAAGGCACGCAGACACGAGATAGGAAAGAGAGAGATCCAGAACAAGGTGTCAGTGATCCAAAAGAGAGGGGGGTGGGGGTGGGGGTGGGGTGAGGGGTGAGGGGGGGGGGGATCCAATACAAGGTGTGGGAATTATGATTCTTTCAGTATTTAGAATCAACATTATATAAATTAGGGATCATTATATGACCCCCACCCCCAAAAAAAAAAACGCCCTCCCACTTGTAACCAATAATTACAAACTATTTTACCAAGGGCACAACACTTTGGCTTATTAGATCTGAACAAATAGAATTAATAGACCCCTCATCCATTTACAAAACCGTAGGTACTACTCCCTCCTCCCACTTGTAACCAATAATTACAAACTATTTTACCAAGGGCACAACACTTTGGCTTATTAGATCTGAACAAATAGAATTAATAGACCCCTCATCCATTTACAAAACCGTAGGTACTACTCCCTCCGTTCCACAAATAAGTCCCATTTGCAAAATTTATATTTTTCTTCCATGTTTACCCCTAACTAAAATGAGTGGTTGGTTTAGCAGTGCTGTTATACTCGAGGGCATTATTGCATTTTATATTATCATAATTAAAAAGAGGACTCTTTTTGGGAAACAATTTTTTTTGCAAATGAGACTCTTTTTGTCATTTCATATATTTATGCATGTACATTCTATAACAACAAGAATTATTTAATAAAGGAAAAATTAATACTCCATCCAGCCCAGGATAAAAGTCCTGGTTGACTTTTTGCAGATATTAAAAAAGAGGATAAAATAACAAAATTGTCCATATTTAAATTCTCATTTAATTGCATAGTTTTCTACACATGACTAGTGATGCCTCATAAATATGCATAGATAATAGAAATATGACAATTAATACTAAGGGTACTATAGATAAATTATTGTAAAAAATATATTATTTAAGATAAGTAGACTTTTAACTTGAGTTTGCCTAAAATAATAAAAAAGACTTTTATCCTGGGACGGAGGGTGTATATTTCAATTATATACATTGGATGCATTGGCTAATCAGGTAGCATTGCCATGACATGATGGTGGCTTTTTCTTTCGCGAGGAAAGATAAAAGCTTAGGGTGAAGCAACAGTGCTGCATGTGGTGAAGGGTGGTTGTGGCGCAGATGGAGGAGCAATCATCTAGATCTGTGAAGAAAGTGGAGCACGAGGTAAAGGAATAAATGCATGGTGGAACTTTGGTTGAGGCACCAGGCTTAGTACAAAAATCATAACCAGGCACAGAAGAGGTTATACAAGTAGAACTTTAAATCCAAGTGCGACATGGATTTAACACTATATGAAGAGGGTAAAAATAAGTACAGCACCGAAACCAGGGATAACTAACTACATCCAGGTGATTGTCAAAGAGAACTACACTAATTATATAGACCGCAAGATGTTTTTTTTTTTTAAACATTATTTTTTCGCACAGAAGTCCTATACAGTAAAAAATTTAACTACTATTCCATTATTCATTTCATTCATGAATCACTTGCACAATATGACCAATGTTAACTTCAAAAACCCTTTTCCTTTTCATCGATGTAAAAAAGAGAAAGACTTAAATAATATGATGCTTATTTAGAGGATGCATACCTGGATCCAACAAAAACGCCTCCTCACAAGCAGATTGACTATTCTGTGTACCACCATTAACGTATGAATCGATGAGCGAACATGTTTCTGCGACTGCCATAAAAATATTCAGCACAAAGAAAGTGGAGTTGAAAAATAACAAAAATGGTAAAATAAAGCCCATAAGTAACTACCAATAGATTCTGCTGCCAAGCCTTCACCCATACATCTCGGTTTTCTTCCTTTCCTCCCCTTGGATTTTGGTGATAGAATGACATCAGCTATTGGATCATCAACAGAACAGTCATCTATTAATAAGTCTGCACCGCTAATTTCATCACGACTTTTCCCTTCTTTCTCTTCTTCTCTGGAGTCCCATCCTACTACTTCGTCTTCAACTGAAGCTTGGGGTGATGTCATTACCATCTGGTCATTAGCTGCATAATCTTGATTTACATCGGAGACCGATGATGATCTGCTCCAATTATCTAACACCTGATTCTTTGAGCTTGTCTTCTGAGATGCGTGTTCATATTTCTCTCCATCCTCATTTTTCACCAAGTATGATCCTTTGATGGAACGTCTAGAATATGATTTTGCCATATGATTTACCTTGTGCAGTCCATCAAGAGTTGACTCCTGATCTCCATCCACCCCATCTGTCACTTTTAAATTCTTAGCGAATAGCTCATCAACCTTTTTAGTATGTTCTTTGATGCTTGCCTTTTGATTTTTATGGATACCAGTATCCGCATAGGGGTTCAGAGGCAAGTCAGCAACAGCTAGTTTCACTGGATCTGTAGAAGATGGGGGAATCAAATCTTGCATGACATCTGAGTAGAACTTTTTCATATTTGATCCCACATTCTGCACCTGATTTTCAACAAACTTAACTGTGTCCTGAACATAAGTAATGACATTAGCACCAACAAAAAAACAAGATTACAAAAGACCACCTTCAGTTGAAGATTATATTAGATATATACATTTAGTTACATGATGCTTACATTTAGTATTTGACTACGAAACTTGAAATTACAAACGCATGATGACAGTGCACATCAGATAACAAACATGCATCTAAGCGAGGACTATCCCCACACCAAACAATTTATACATCTCACGTGCTAAAGAAATTCGTCAAAAGAAACAACCGCACAAGAAAGCATGCCAAAGGGAAATGTAGTAATAAGAGGGACAGCAAAGGACTCTTATCTATACAGCCACCACTAACACCATTTCTACATTGAAGCTTTAAAGTTTAAAGTCTCACCTGTGGAACAGGATCAAGGTAAAATATCACTAGAGTTACCTGGTACATAGTTTCTTCAACCTCCAAACACATAGCTTCAAACTTCTGGTATACATTTCCAACCCAGGTAGCACCTTTAAAGTCCATGGTGCTAATGTATTAACTTCTCTATCAGATGTCTTCAAATTTCATTCACTTCCTACGCCAAGATGGAGTCTCTAGAACTGCATAAAGTCAGACAAACCTCAATCAATACATATATGAAATAGTTGCAAACCCATATTCTGGGTTATGAGAATACAGAGGATTTGGTTAATTTCAGAGTACTTCGTTTTCTTCTTTTTCATTGTATATATACTAAACTCCTACAATCTGTTACAATAATTAAGGACTACAAAAAATGTCTATCAATCTCAATGTGCTTCGTTCTATCATGTTGTACTGAATCATTTGCAATACTAATGGTTGCTTTATTGTCACAAAACAATCTCATTGGCTCATTCGTTGTGATTCCCAAGTCTTCTAATAATGTTCGCCACCACATTAACTCACATACTCTCAAGGCAATAGCTCGATACTCGACTTCAGCACTAGATCTAGCCACAACCGACTATTTTTTGCAGCGCAAAGTTACAAGGTTGTCACCTATAAATAAGCAATATCCAGATGTAAAACGGCGGTCATCAATACAACCAGCCCAACCTGCATAGGTAAAAGGTTCAACCCTCACATGGCCATGATGTGAGAATAATATTCCCTTTCCAAGAGTAGATTTTAGATATATCAACAGTCATCAATACAACCAGCCCAATTTGCATCGGTAAAAGCTTCAACCCTCATATGGCCATCAGTATTACTCGGACTCTTCATTTTGCCCTGAAGTACCCGTGTCCGACACCCGTGTCCGAAACCCGACACTTGGACTAGATACTTCACTTTAGTGTAAAAAATTGGCAAAATTGAGAAGTACCCGTGTCGGATACCGTGTCCAACCAGACACTCCATCCGAGTCCGAGTAACATAGATGGCCATGATGTGATAATAATATTCCCTTTCCAGTAGCAAATTTTAGATATATCAGGATTCTATACACAGCTTTTCCATGTGATAATCCCGTGGATCAAGCATATATTGGCTTACTACTCCATAAGAAATATCAGGTCTGGTATGGGAGAGATAAATCATTCCCACTAGCCGTTGATATCTCCCTTTATCAATAGTGGGTCCCATGCCACCTGCAAGATGATGATTGACCTTAATGGTAAAGTCAGCTGGTTTACATCCTAACATGCCTGTCTCTGTTAAGAGATCAAGCACATACTTCCGTTGAGATAGGAAGATGTCACTAAATGATCTTACAACTTCTATGCCAACAAAATATTTCAGGGGGCCAAGGTCTTTGATTTCAAATTCATTGGCAAGTTTTGCCTTGAGATTAACCATCTCGTCCTCATTATTTCCAATCATCAACGTAAACAATGAGAATGGTAATTTTGTCATTTCCACGTTTGACGAACATAGTGTGATCCGCCCGGCTTTGTTTATACCCAAATCTCATCATGGCTTTATAGAATCTGTCAAACCATGCTCTAGGGGACTGCTTCAACCCATACAGAGCTTTTCGTAACTTACAGACTTTTTCACTAGTTACTAATGAGGTAAAGCCAACAGGGACTTCCATGTATACTTCCTCCTTAAGATCCCCATGAAGAAATGCATTCTTCACATCAAGTTGCTAGAGATTCCACCCAAAGTTTGTTGCACAAGATATAATGGTACGAACAGAATTCATTATGGCTACAAGAGCGAATGTCTCCTCATAATCAATTTCATGAGTTTGAGTGTATCCTTTCACAATTAATCTGGCTTTAAGTCTCTCAATTGATCCATCGGATTTTTGCTTCACTGTATACACCCACTTGCACCCAACTAGTTTCTTCCCATGGGGAAGAGAAACTAACTAACATGTCTCATTCTTTTTCAAAGCATTCATCTCCTCTACCATAGCATTCCTCCATTTTTCATCTTAGATTGCTTCCTTCTACCCTTGAGGAACAAAAATAAAGGACAAGGAGGAAACAAAGGCACGATAGGAAGTAGATAGATTATCATAAGAGACAAAATTAGAAACAGGATGTTGAGTACATAATCTAACTCCTTTCTTAAGGGCAATAGGAAGATTGATATCACAATTTTCAACAGGGATATTTGAGTTATTACCATTAGGATCATTTGGAGAACTAGAATCCAAGCAGGACTGTTGTGGTAGTACAGTCAGGACTGGTTCTTTATTTCTTCGGGAATAAGTCTTCAATTCAGGTATGTTCCATCTATCATATGACTCCTTGGTGAAGAAATATCATTAAATATTGACTATAGGATAAGTGATAGCAGAAGAAGGGCCACAGCTGGGCTCAAGGTCCATATGTTCTATCTATCATATGACTCCCCCTGTGAAGAAATATCATTGACTATTGACTATAGGATAAGTGATAGCAGAAGAAGGGCCACAGATGGGCTCAAGATCCATCAACTCCTCTGTACTAGATCTCTCCCCCTGAGGAGATGAGGGAGCAAAATAGAATGATTCAGTTTCCCATGAAGTAAACATCACGAGTAATATAAACCCGGTTAGGAGGATGAAATCATTTGTACCCTTTTGTGTAGGTGAGTACCCAATGAAGACACAACAGAGAGATTTAGGATCATTTTTACCCCGAGTAGGATTTTTATCATGGACAAAGCACACAACCAAAAACCCGTGGAGAAAGTGAAGCGCCAGGGTAATGTTTAAGAAATGAGATTGGGCTTCGATTAAAGAAAATTCTAGAAGGAAGTCGATCGATGAGAAAGGTGGCAGCGAGAACAACATCACCCCAGAAAGATTTTGGTGTTTTCATGGTGAACATGAGTGTGCGGGCAACTTCGAGTAAGTGACGATTTTTGCTCTCTGTCACGCCATTCTGTTATGGAGTTTTAACACAAGAAGTATGAAGAATAATGTCATGTTTAGTAAGATAAGAACCAAAAGCACCATCGATACATTCACGACCATTGTCACTGTGTAGAATTTTGACGTTAGCATCAAATTGTGTTTGTATCATTTTGTGATTCTCGAAAACAAGAAAAAACTTCATTTCTGGAACAAAGAAGATAAAGCCAAATTATATGAGAATAACAATCAATAAATGTAACAAACCAACGATGATCAGTACAAGAAATGACTCAAGAAGGTCCCCAAACATCAGAATGAATAATAGCAAATGGTTCAAAATGACGATTATTAATAGCAAGATAAACAGAGCATTTGTGTTTAGCTAATTCACAAGGCTCACAGAAAAAACGATTTTTATTACACTGTTTCGTCAAACGAGGAAATAAAGATTCTAAAATACTATATGAAGGATGTCTCAAACAACAATGCCACTGATGAAGGGAGAGGCTAGACTGGAGTCATAGATAGACTGAAGAGCCTGAGTGGAAGTCTCTTTCTCAACCGAAGATAGACAAGGCTGAGGAATATCTAGATAATAGAGGCCACCAACTGCACTACCACTGCCAATCCTCTACCTCGTCACCAAGTCCTAAAAGATACAATGAGAAGAAAAAGAAGTGACTTGAGTAATTTAGAGACTAGGTGAGACATTGAACCGATAACAATTTGCAGAAAAAGAAGGTACGTGAACAACAAAGATAAAGATATAGTGTGAGTACAAACTACGAAGCCCTTCCCTGAGATAGGAGAAAGTGAACCATCGACTACTAACACTTTATCTTTGCCGAAACAGGGAGTATAAGTGGTAAATATTTTGGAGGAACAAGTCATATGTTTTGTAGCACCTGAATCAATAATCCAAGAGGTACATGCAGAAGAAGCATTAAGTGCATGAAAAAATATACCTGACTGGACATGATGAGCAAAGCTAGGATTAGACAAAAGTGTCCGAAAAGCTAAAATTTCTTCAGGAGTGAGACCACTAGAATCAGTAGATGGAGCACTAGTAGGAGATGCCAATGGCGTAGAAATACTAGGAGAAATGGCTGCCAATGATGTAGATGCAATATGAGCCTGAGATCTACGGCCACGACTAGAACTGTTACAACCACCTCGACCTTTGGGAGGTCTGCCATGGAGTTTGTAACAAGTATCACGGGTATGATTTGGTCGCCCACACGAGTATCTTCCTCAACAAAGGATTTTATTGGAGTAGGAACAGGTCTAAGAGAGTAGGTTGCTATCAAGGCTGAGTGCTCAGATGCACCTTGAGTCATAACACGACATCTACTCTCTTCCTGTTAAACCTGTGCATGAGCTTCTCGTAAAAAGGGAAAAGGAACCTGACCAATCAGCCTTGCTCGAACTTGATCATACTCATAGTTAAGACCAGATAAGAAATCAACAACCCGATCTTCTCCGACAAATTTTTGATAGGCAGCTGCATCTCCTTGCATTTGGCTAAGAACACCCAGTAATGATCGAGTTCTTGCCAAAGAGCAGTAAGGTCGGCATAGTATTGAGCTACCGACTTGTCCCCCTGAACTGTCTCTAGAATAGACTTTCGAATGTCGTAAGACTTTGACATGTCACCAGAAATAGAGAAGGTTTGGGCAATGGCTTCCCAAAGCTCACAAGTTGTCCCTAGAAACATATAACTGCTTCTCAAGCTTGGTTCAATTGAATTGAATATCCAGGTTTTTACCATGGAATTATTAGACTTCCATTCTTCCTGATCTACACCTGCTTGTGCAGGCATTGTTGTCGTACCATTGATGAAATGTTGCATACGGGTAGCTTTAATTGACATACGGCATGTTTGAGACCAAGCTAAATAATTGTTTCCATCCAACTTAAATGGACTAAGAACCAAAGCAGAATTAAGATGATTTCTAACCAACTGCCCTTTATTTATTTCAGTAGTACCACCACTATTAATGGAACTAGATTCTGCCATGATAAGGTATAATAAAAGTAACAAGAATATCCAAGGAAACATCAAGGATGATTTAAAGGCAAAAAAAAAACTTTATGGCAGTGGCAATGAGTAATAAACAAAGATCCAAATACACCACAGCAAAAAACTTTTAGGGATATTACCACTTTATATGGAAAAATTTGAAGAAACCTGAATCAAACAAGACACAGTTACTGTAAATAGGAAGAGGAGGGAGAGGCGAACATTTCGGAACTAGCTATGTCGACAAAGGAGGCCCCACGCACTGACAGAAGGAGACGTGTGGCGTCGGCAGGTGGCGCGTGAGGTGGTGCATGAGAGCGCGTGCCGGAGATGATTCTCTGGTGGTGGTCACCTGGCAATGTAGAGTCCTTTTATGGCCTCAATTTCTCCATACAAACTTGTCTTACTAGGTTTATGGAAAAAAATTACAAGAATGGTATGAGGTTTCTAGGTTTCCCGGTGGTGGTGATTTCTTAATAGACGTGGTTGGCTCTGATACCAAGTTGAAAACTCATATTCTGGGTTATGAGAATACAGAGGGTTTGGTTAATTTCAGAGTACTTCCTTCTCTTCTTTTTCATTGTATATATAGTAAACTCCTACAATCTGTTACAATAATTAAGGACTACAATTAATGCTATAACTAATGCTCTAATTAGAGCTACAGTCAAGGGATAAGGATAGAGCTACAATCAAGGGATATTCTACATTTTAAATGAAATGAATTGACTAGATATTCTATCATTGAACTATAATATCCTATATGGGAAAATGCAATTTGTATTCTTGAAAAAGAAAACAAGAAAATTAAGAAAATAATGCATCATCATATTGAAAAGGAATGTATTAATCATAGAAAGATATTCATTCACCAAGAATACCTAGAGTCCTAGACATAGAATACTGCTTAGAACTCCCATCCACACAAAAAAAAACAGCCAATATGGATACGGCCCATGTTTTTCAAAATATGAAGCTCTATCATTTGATTATTTTTCTAGCAATCCAGTAAACCAACTGCCAAATTTTAGTGTATAAGAAAGGGGACTCATCATCATTAAGGAAATTTTGAACTCACAATAAGCAATTTTAGAGTGACAGGAATCCAGAAGGGGGGGGGGAGGTAACCTCAACTGAAATCTGTCACCTTTGCTAAAATGATGGTTCATTCAGCAGCTTTAACACTCTAAACAGAGAAACAAACCTGTGTCGCATTGACATTATGTTAGCACCATAAAAATAAATCAAGATCCATACTTGATGACAAAGTATATGGCGTGAACACCAGTCAAATTGCCATGAAGATGCACATAACTTTGAAAAATATACTGCAGCTGATATTTTAGTGGGGTATAACCGTATAAATGAGCCAAGACGATCTTAGCTTTGTTATGATCAACTAAATGAATCTAAATTTAAGTTCACGCTTGCCTTAAATGGTTGTTTATCATTTGAGCCAATCTCCAATGAGCGGAGCTCGAATAGCTTGAGATGTTACATTGATTCAGAGTCCGGATTATTAAACAATCCAAACTCAGGCCAAGCAACTTATATGTTAACGAACTAAGCAACCAAGCTTGGTTCAAATATGTTACGACTCCAATCCCAAAGGAGATTTTAACGAGCTAAAGACAGCCGTGCTCAAGTATGTTGGTTCATTTACAGACTACAGTGTTATATATTGCTAGATAACTGCAATACAGAATTTAATATGCTGATATTCAAAGGAATTATAAGGATCGATTATTGTGCAGATAATGGAGCTTTCAAGAGTCTTATTCTTTTATAGTTAGTGCTCTAAAGGAGAATTTAGATGTAGGATTTCTGGTATGAGTCGAAGCCAGTTTGGTTTGTTGAAGAAGTATGCCTTTTTCTGAAGAAGGGTTAAGTAGAAAAAGTTTTTCCTGCAGTGATTTTCATGTGATGCAAAAACCTTTTCCCTGCAAGGAATATCTTTTGATGCTTTCCGGTCCTTAAAGCCATTTCAGGCGTTCCAAGGATCATGATTCATGAGTTTTGGGGAGTCCCCTCTTCCCATTCACCAGACCACGCTTATTCCAAACATCTATGAGAAATATACTGAACCCACTTAAATAATACAGTAATGCAAACTGATAACAAATTTGAAGCAACTAAACCAAATACTTCAATGTTTCTGAAAAGTAAAGGGGAAAAGGTCTTCAATCGATACAACAATTATGATGACAAAAACACAAAAAAAAACCATACAGCTGGTTGATCACAAAGAATCAAACTTTAAACTCCCATCAATATCCCAAACTGAGGTGGGTATTAACTTTTGATCAATAATTTTAACAAAAAAAAAAACATAAACCCTTGTGCACAATTTGAATACAGAGACGCATCATACAAATTTATCAACAAAAAAATTGCTACAAGTTGAAGCAGAGGTACGTACTTACTAAAAGATTGATACCCAGAAGCAGAAACCTTGAGATAGCAGAAACGAAACGAAATTAGTTTAGGTACGAAGGAGTACTATCCAAGAAGAGAGGGAGGGAGGGTTTTGTACACTTTTTTTGTTGAGTAGGGAGAAACAGAAACGTAAAGACGGAATTTCAGGGGTTTTCTTTGTACCTCAACTAGTTGACACGTGTACTACAGGAATATTCTCTACTTGGGTTGTTCTTTGGGTTTTCCTTCAGAAATGTGTTATATATATATATATATAGATACAGAAAATTTCACGAGCAGAACTCTTAAAAAGTATAATTAGCAGAACTCTCTTAGCGACGGACAGGCGACGGTTTTGTCTGTCTCTATAGGTCCAATTCGTCGCCAAAGCTTTTAACCACGGACAACATATTCCGTCGCTAAAAGCTATGGCGACGGACTGGACCTATGGCGACAGACAAAACCGTCGTCTGTCCGTCGCTAAAGAGAGTTTTGCTAGTTATACTCTTTGAGAGTTTTGCTAGTTATACTCTTTAAGAGTTCTGCTAGTTATGCTCTTTAAGAGTTCTGCTCTTGAAGCTTACTCTCTCTCTCTCTCTCTCTATATATATATATATATACACACACACACACACAATATTATTCTTACAACCTATCGTGGTAGTCTATTCGTGAATCTGATCGTGAAAATAATATTTTGTCTGCACTTTAATATATAAAAGCTCGCAGAGTTAAATTGCGGATTACGAAAGTGACCAAAATGCCCTCCAAACTCCGCATTTTAATTTTGCAGACGCTGACTTTACCAAATATTATATTGTAATATATAATAATCAAAACAACGTGATTTTTCCCATCTGCACAGCTAAAGTGCGAACGGTGAGTTCTCAAATTCTCTCTCTCTCAACATATAAACAAAAACAAAATTACAATATTTGATGAATTATGGATGTATTATGATTTCGATATAAGTTGTCAATCTCGGCTTTATGACCTACGAGAGTTTATATAATTTGGAGATTTGTTTTCCTTGACTTGGGTTTTTTATAAGATTTTTTCATTCGTGTAATCTCCCAAACCCTTATATTTTGATTTTTAGATTTTGGACATTTGCTTGCTAGTTGATTTGGTTGATGAAACAAGGTAATATATATACTAACTAGGGATAACTCGTGTCTACGGCACTACGAATACTCGTGTAATTATTTAGTACCTAAAGATGAATCTAAATGAAAAATGCGAGTTGACAATGTGAAAAGAGTATTTATTTGATGAAAAATAGAAAATTTCATATTTATTTGATGAAAAGTAATAAATTTCTAATCAAGATAGACATCCCACCCAAAATGTAAAGTAAAATACATTAGTAATTTGGGCAACTATCTTGAGCAATTTTTGCATCATCAAATGCAATTGTTGTTTTGCAATAGAGCACCACCATACGTGCAGGTAATGCATTTGAAATTTGCAGCAGCTAAGCCCAAGTACCATATACAATACGAAATATTCAATTCAAACAAAGTAAACATATTTTAAGCATATTTATCGCCACTCTCAAGTGAGATAAATTTCTAGAACTGGTATGTTGCTGTTCAGAATTAATAGGTAGATTCTTTTTAGACAACAATCAATTCACCATAATAGTTATATACACTTAATAAAATTATCTTCTCATTAATGGTCTCACATGAAAGACCAACTGCCATTAAGATCAGATGTTGAAACTCCTGAAGCAACCTCAGCTACCCTCATTAATATTAATTTTGTCATTTTATTCTCTTTTTTAATATGCGCAAAAAGTCAACCAGGACTTTTATTCTGAAACAGAGGGAGTATTTTTGAAAAGGTCTGCAGTTCTGAGTGTATGTATCTACTAGTGATATGATCTGGTGTTTTAATTTTCTATCCGCACGATTGTCTTGCAGCCGCACAACACTATTGCAAGACAGTCATGCAGTTGGTTTGATGATTACATTAGGGGCAGTCATGAATTTTTTTTAATTGACTTGGTTCCACATGATAATTATTTTGACTCTTAATAATTATTGTGCGGATTGAGCTATACTATCACACCATTAAATCAGTTAAGAGACGATTAGAATTGAATTGAAAGGATAAGAGTTCTCATCTCCCTTTGATTGTGGGTCATTGTCTATATATGTATATATATTAAAACAAGCTTACTATATTTTTGGGCATGATAAAGTCAAACGTTACAATTCATCTACAAATAAAATTTAAAATTGTAATTTTAATATCAACTGGGTTACTCAACAGCGATTTTAAATTTAATTATCCTTATTATGTATCAGGTATGAATTTCTATATTAGCAGGACAGAATATTTTTAAGTTCTATGTTTTTAGTTTGTAAAATTATCAAAGTTTTTAGGCGTTTTGTAACCAGAGGTCATAGCTTGGCTGTTTCAACCAGGAATTAGGATGTGCTACTTTTTGTCACCCCCCCCCCCAAAAAAAATAAAAAAAAATAAATTCAAATTGAAGTCTAACATAGCCAAAGACCATATTTTTTACTCATGAGAAAAGAAAGAAAATAACAGTCTCTTTGTTGCGCAAAAAAAAGTTTCATTTCTCAGTTTTATAAATAAAATATCAACATTAACTTTCTAAAATAATTTGTAATATTTTTGTATTTTAAATAGTATAAAATTTAATTTTAAAATATATGGTTATAAAATTTGTAAATTATCTAAATAGTAGTACTAGTTAACATATTTTTCCCTAATAATATAAATATTTTTAATTAACGATAGTATAAAAATAAAATTATGATGATAAATTTGAGGAGATTTTATCATTTTATATTACTTTCAATACAAAGTAGGATTCTTTTTGTAGAACTATTTTTATTTTATTTTTTTATAAATGAGACTTTTTTTATGAAACGGAAAGAATGCTATTGTTCAATTTCTTTTGGAATACTAAAGTTTACATGTGGTACACTTATAAATTTCTTTATGACTGCTTTTTAATAATAAATTATAAGGACTAAATAATATTATTAGAAACCAATTACAAAAAAATTACTATTTTTAATGCTGTTTTAAATGGAGTATAGTTACACAAATTACATGCGTGTTTAAGCGAAAAAGCTTTTGAGACCCAAGCATTATCCAAATCTTTTGAAGTCCAATGATTAAAGCTTATCAAAAGGATTTAATTACACAAATCACTTAAAGTTTGGAGAATTTCAAGTCAATTTACAAGCTCTAATTATAAAGGTGCACCTATCTTCTCACCAAGTGAGTTTCTATTCTCTTGAGTATTGAAAAGTCTAATGACACCAAGCGGATAAAAATATATACAAACGTGGCTTCTTAAATTTTCCCTACCAACAAGAGGATTGGACCACCTTACCCCATGCGCAATGGACACCACTGTCATTCAGGTCACAAAAGCAAAATTATAAAATTTGTAGTATTTTTTTTGCACCAGATAGTTGGAATTTTCAACAGAATAAGCTTTAACAAGAAAACTCATATATACCAACCAATCAAACACACGACACCAACATGAATCTTAAACTTAAAAAGTACAAATAAATCAGTTTCAACCTGCCGCTTGAAAGTCCCCAAAGTCATCATCTGGTATGTCTTGCAAGCTTTGATTTTCTAGTGTAGGTGGTTCTTTTGATTGTGCTTCCACTGTACCTGATGATTTGTCTTTAGAATTTTCCTCAAGGCTTAAATTGGACGGCAACTGTGTAGGAGAGTTAGCAGCAGTTACGGAAGGTGAAAGCGGTGCCAATGGAGGTGGTGGTGGTTTGAGACAGATCACTGGCTCTTTCCCATTTCCCTTTTCTTCCAGTGAGATATTATTTAGACCCTGCTCAAAAAATTTGGACCTTACACCACGACCACCTGTCTGTTTACAACAAAAAGGGTGAAACTATATTAACGTAACCAAATAAAGAACTTCAGGCCACTCACGAAAATGATAAGTATATTGATACTTATCAGAAAGATAATTAAGTGGATGGAAGAGAACTAACATTCTTTATTTGAAGAACAAGTGTCTCCCCATCTTTTAAGCTGTAATCAACAGAAGAACTGTTCTGGTACTGTTGTTCCATCTCTTCAGCAGTTTTCTTTTTGTTCAGGTACCTTCAGAAAATTCCAGAATTTATAACTTCAGTAACAGCAGTAAATGCAGCAATATTGCTTAAGAAAACAACTGTGCCATATAACTAGAGCTGGCATAGTATTCATATATACAACACGAGAGGAAAAGGAGAGAGAGGGGGGAGGGGGTAAATTGCATTTGAATGGATGGGAAAGTACTTCATATGATCATGAAGGGCAGCTTGGAAGTCATAAGCTTGAGGTCTTTCTCGAAATCCAATACCGAGAAAAGCATGCCGAAGGCGACCACCTACATGAGTCCACAGAAGTACTGAAGCACCATCTTTAAAAATGAAATCAAATAGGAGGCAGGTTCAAAAGGTAAATATAGCATTAGCAGTAATAGCAATTGTGATGCATAGAGGATTAGCTGTTTTATTCTTTTGACTTGTATGTTTTTTTCTTAGCATAAAATTTCTTTCTCGTTGATTTTTTTCATCATTGACAATGATCTGAGGACTGATATGGCAATGCCAGAAAATCAGTATGATTAATTTAGTGAATTACTGTCTACTGGACAAATAGAAAGATAAATTAGAAACAGTTGAGGTCGAAATAAAAGAAAAGCATTGTAGACCTATAGAAGAATCAAGGATGTAGCTTACCAATATTCTCTTCTACTCGTAGAACAAAGTATCTGAAGAAAATACAACCCAAAAAATAGAATTATTGACATTCTAAAGTTGACAGGCTATGATGCCAAGGATAACAAAATATGGGTTCAAACTCACGAATATAAAAGTGCTAGTTATGATATAATTTGACAGGACAATTATTGATAGTGCTCAAGGAAGGTGGACTTTTGTTTCAGTGACTCAATTTAAAATACCTGCTGCTATCAATTACAGGCTCCACCGGATGCGGCTCTCCATCTCTAAGAAATGCCCGGGCGTACAATTCACCTATATAAATATCTGAATTAATTAGTTGAATCTGTATTTCAATTTTCAATCACACAAAACAATGTAACTGTTCTTTCTGATAAGTGATAAGTAACACAAATATTATCTTTTTTAACATAGATATCTCTTGCCAACAATTAATAATTGTAGAAAACTTCACCTGTACTCTTATCCTCAAGTCTGATAATACATTCTTCTCCCTTGCTAATAACTTTTAGTGACCCCTCCCATGCCCATTTATTGATATCCCATTCATCAGCCCTATAAACAAATAAATTAGATACATCTTCAGATAACTAAGAAACGCTTTTGCTATTGAAATTAAGAAAACTTCAGAGAAAAAACATTGTTCCTCTACTGCAAAAACACAGTGTGAGTATGAATACAGAAAACAAGTTTTATAAAGAATACACATCAAAAAGAATCGTAGTCAGAAGTTGAGTAAAACCTGTAGGAAGCTGCACTTTTTCTTGGGGGTATCTGCAGAAACATTACAAATGATACCTATTAGGTTAGCATCAAAGCGACTTGCAAATCTTCCACAAAAGGACTGAAGAAAAGTGCAACACTTCTAATATGAAATAAAACAGTGAACGCCATTGACGATAAAATTCAGACTTTTGGTGCCATTTATTACTTTTCCCATGTAATGTAAATCTTCTAGGAAGGAGTGAGTGAAGTACTTCAGATTTGTATATGCAGCTAGATCACAGTGTAAAACTTAACTCACAAACATAAAACGCAATACACATATATATGGTTTTGTTTTCAGCTGTATAGTGTAAAAATAGTAAAACTTAAAGGGACTTTGAATGAAACTTTGCCCATCAAGAAAAATCCGAAGCAGTCTAAAATTTCTTCAAGCTAATATAATGCAAGTAAGAACCATAACTAAATCCTTTATTAGATAAAATTTAGTTATTAATAGAGCCACGGAAACAGGCCCTTTGACATATTGCAGATAGACTAGAAAGAGAATAAATAACTTCGCAGAGCATAACATCCTCCAAATAACTTCACTGAAATCCATCTGACACTTTATGCCCAGACTTAAATAATTTAGTGTAGAACTGACTCAACAGACAGTTAAAGGGTTGCATATTTGCATCATCTTGCAGAGTAGAGACTCTAGATTCATCAACTATGGACCTCTTGTCCAAGAACCCTCACAATTTTTTCTGTAAGTCACTCAATCAGCTGAGTCTAGGGTCATCGCAAGAAAAGGTCTGCCTCCTCTTTCAACAATGCAAACAACATTAACATATCCTGATATAGAGAAATAGAAAATAAATCTATATATAGACCCAAACCCACCAAACATTGTCACTACACATTAATATAAATGAAAATACAAAGAATTTCATCAGAATCACTCTCTATAATTTAGTTGACCATAACTCAAGTCTAAGGTACTCTATCATAAGAAGCTAATTTAGCAACAATATACAAAACAAATTATGTATTACACAATACAAAGCTTCAAAAGCTACGGAATTGCTGCTAAGTTGAACTAGTTATGTTATATGCCTAACTAGTCATAATAAATATATATACTGCTCTCCATATAGGGTAAGAGGAGATATAGTGGAAATTGTTTTAATTGAGTTTTTTTTAATCATAAAAATATGAGTTTTAACAGAAACTCAAAGAACCTCAAATACAACAATGAAGCGACAGAAATCCAAACTCAATTTGATCGATTCCCACTATTTTCTAAATGCTTAATGTTAATAGCATCTGATAAAATCATCAATACGATTGGGAATAACAGAATAATCCCCAGAGGCGACAAGCTGCACGGCTCACACATCTACATAATCACCGATAAATGCGTACACACATACATATAAATTAATTAGATAAAAGAGAGTCAATTTGATATAGATCAGGATTGAAATACCAAATAAACGTAACATTCCGAAACTTGATACAGAACAAGCTCGACTGCTTCTGTAGTATCTTCTCTCTCATCTAAGCTTCCAATTTCATCTACTTTCTCCGCTTCCTTGTGCTCTTTCTCCATGATCTACAGAATTGATTGATTGTTTGTTTTAGAGAGAGAAAAATGTATTGAGATCAATCTGCAACAGGGACTATTCTGTGGAAATTAAGCAAATTTGGGGACTTGGATGAAATATTTTATGGAATTCGTTTGATATAAAAGTAGGCTCAACCAACGGCGGTGATTGTGCTTATGATCCAGTAGATGATGATGATGATGATGTGATGGAGGTTTGTTGATGGTTTGGTAAAGTGGTTTGCTTGATTTATAAGAAAATATTATTCATTGATTCTCAAGGAATATTTTATTGGTTTGGCTTCTATTATACTCCCTCCGTCCCAAATTAATTGCACAGTTTTAACTTTTTAAAATTAAATTGATTATTTTTAAAACTAATATTTTTACTATTTTTTGCTAAAATATAGGTGAAGAAATTATAACCAAAAGAAAGTATATACAATTTATTACTAACCCCAATTTTTATAATTTTAAAAATATATTTATATATGCTTAATTGTTAATTCTAAAAATAGTTAATTTGACTTAAAAAAGTCAAAACTGAGCAATTAATTTGGAACGGAGGGAGTATTCTATTCTGTTCATACGGTTCGAGTTCGCGTAAACAATTTTCTCAAGTTTTTTGGATTTTTAAAAATATCTTTTAATTTTTAAAATAATTTTTTATTTTACCTTTTTTATATTATTTTTTTAATTTAATTTTTAAAATTTTATAAATTTTTTATTTTATCTTATATAATTTACAAAATGAGATATTCGGTATATACCGGTTTTATGTACCATTCTCATACCAGTACCCATTTGTCCCGAATCGGTCGGTTCGAACCGGTTTGATTTGATCAAAAATCGAAAAAAGCGAAAATTTTGCACACCTCTACATGGGACGCGTGTATTAAAGGGGGAGAAAGGCTGAGATTGATTTCAAAAATTGTGATAAGATCAAACCAATATTAGTACAGGAGAAAATGGGGCTTATATTTATATTGTGCTTATGTTTATATACGCATATATCAATTGTAAAAAACTCAAGAAAAAAAAATTATAATTGTGTAGGTCAAAATACAATGTGAAAAGTAAGAATTTTTAAATGAAGTGCTAAGAGGTGGTGCTTATTTATATGATGTATATCGTAACAAATCATGTTTATCATATAAAAAAATGTTGTGCTTTTAAAACTACATTTTTATTTTTATTTGCAAAAATCTTAATCTCTGAGTTTAAGTTGGTCCGTCCAAGAAACTCCGTCCGTGTCTCCATGATTAGCAGAAAAACACACTCTCAGTGCAGAATTAATGAATTTATACTTAAAACTCTGTCAACTGTTTGAATCCTTAACGAAAACAGTTTGCATTACTCCTCAATTCAGAAGTAATTTATAATTAAATAGCGCATTTTCTGCCGTTTATATTTGATAGATACTCCATCAAACAATTACTTCTTCCGTCCCCACAAAAAGAGTAAAATGGAAAGATATATTTTAGTTTTTATGTACATCTCTAAAATAATAAGCTATTATTAGTAGTGTGATATATTATAATAAAATTATAATAACAAACTTAAGAATATTGTGCTATTTAATACTATTGTCACTACAAGTGGACTCTTTTTTTGAAGCCAAAAAATTAATAAATGAGACTCATTTTGTGAAAAAGAGGGAGTAGTACCACGTTCAAAAGATCACTGCAATGATTTCTGAACAAGTCAGAAAGTTTAGAACTTATAAACTCAGGCAATCAATTGCTATTATGGTACGCCGGTAAAGATCATTTCTCAGGTTCATAAACAACTGGGAAAGAATTTCCAACAAAATGGCCTTTTCTGTTCACAAGTCTCCCATAATAAGTAAGCAGAATTTTTAGGCAGCAGGTAAACGTGACATGTTAATAAGACACTGTTGCAGTCACAGTTCTATGTCTAGGACTTGTAAGAATTGTTTGTACATTCACAAATCCAGCCTCCTTTATTGTTGCTTCCAGATCAGTCAGATAATATTCGTCCAGGAAAGGTTCAGTGCTCTTCATTAATGTAAACAGAACTGGAGACAATTCCTACAACATACCAAAGGCAATACAGTTCTTAATCAATCAAATTCTTAACCCATCAAAAAATTTGGTGCAAGTTCTACAAGTTTCTTTGGATTTTCAAGATTTCTAGGATGGTTCAGTTACGAGCCAATTCACTTTAGCCAAGAAAGTATAAATGAATACCTGGAGAATCTTTGATTTTGGCTGCAAAAAATAGAGCACAAGTAGGCACACATATTAGTTAAGTTTTAGCAGCGAAACATTGACTTCAAGGTCAAACACATATCAGACATGTTAATTACCGAGTTATCAATGAAAGCGACAGTGCCGCCAGGTCGAAGCAGCCTAAATGCTTCCTTCACTAGATTAACTATCGCTATTGCAGGACATTCATGAAGCTGCATAAATCATACACACTGAGGTAATACTATGACCAAATAAATGCCACCAAGAACTTGCAAAGGTTCACATGAAAATACCTTTTGTGTAAATTGATTCTACCAGAATTCAGTCTTTCTAACTAAATGGAGCTGATTATCTAGGAAATAGGATTATCTTTTCCGTAAGTTATGCAAACCTTGAAAAGGGCATGTTCAATTTCATTGTGAAAGTGACACTCCCCCTAAATCAGAAAATTGACTTATTCCTACGCGTCGTTAGATGACTGGACGTACCACATAAGCGACTGAAACAAGGTCAAATGATTGGGATGGCAAGCATGTGTTTTCACCATTTGCATGTCTCCAGCTGATTCGGTTCTCTCTTGGAGAGCTGTTCATTTCCTTGAATTTAGCAACAGCAAGAAAGTAAGGTGATAAATCCAGCCCCTGCAGCAGACACGTCCAGATATGACTACAAGGTTGTATATCCACAGTATACATCAACAAAATCTAATTACCAGGTTTGGGATACAAAGCTCATCAATGTCACCTCTATTCATACTATAAAAGGGCATCATAACTTTTGGAATTACTAAATTTTAAACTTACAGTGACTTTAGCAGAAGGATATTTGTCTGCGAGATATCTTGTGCTCACTCCAACTGAGCATCCAACATCAAGAATGTCTCTAATCATGATATTTCCTGAATACTGCTTATGATGTTGTTCAATTGCCTGAAGCCAATTTCCACGAACTATTTGATTTGCCTCATCTAACGAAGAAGCATCAGGTATTGCTCGTCTCGCCAGTGACATAGTTGCAGCCTCGGCTTCTGCTGCAGCCTACAGTGAGTACAATATTGAAAAGATTATATTGCTTTTCAACATTGTAATGTATAATTTACACTACAGTAGAGCTGTAAGTAAAGAAAAATATGCCAGCAGTGTTCGAGTTCTTCAACCCAAAACTTCCTGAAATGCATTTGGTTGGTTGGTAAAACAAAGACCAAAATGAAGCGTTGAGTTTCTGCAGGTGACGAAATTTTAGTCTCAAAGCCAAAACTTAGGACTGAGAAGAACCTTATAATACTTGATAACAATCATAAGACTAACATAAAGATAACAAAAGTAATCTAGCTTACCAAAACAACAAAAAAATAAGAAAATATAAACTGTTATATACTTAAATTACAAGTTGAAATAAGCAGGTTTCCACTTGCAACAAGCAATGAAAACGTGTCAACACAGATCACCTTAGTAGTTAGTAGTATAAATTTAACTAGTCACGTGTCAAAACGGATATTTGGAGAATTAAAACTTCATACATCCACATTAAAAGCAAGATACAACAATAAATGACAACACAAGCATCAAATGCCCATCTCTAATCCTACTTTCAGAACAAAGGAAAGCAAGCATTTTGACAAATTTAGTGGAAGAAAAAATATTTACCAGCCAAGAAAGGTTTCCCTCATCATATGCATGGAAAGGATTAAGATAATCTGTTAAAAAAAAGTCACAAAGTCAATTATCTGATATCAATGGTAACGGTATAGGAAATGTGAAAATACCCACAATTAAAGCAAGAAAAGTCGAATATATGACAACTTATTTTATTCCTTTCTATTTGTAAATCATTTAACGACAAAAACATGCTATAGGAGGTTTAAGCAATCTCCAAGGAAAGCTTGGGTTTGATTTTTTTTTTCCCTTCATGTTAGCGTTGATCTCAAGTGTGAAGTGCCCCCAAGAAATCCAGTCACGGGCTAAACTTGAATGTTTTGGTTCTAGTGGAACCGACTTTTTTTGGCTTGAATATATAGTTATAGGCTGCTCAATAGATGACCAGCTTGAATATGCGGAAAGTAACTCATTTATATACAAATTTGGTCTCAAAACAGTAGGCTTATCAGATTCAATTATGAAACAGCACAGCTGCAGCAATTGTGCTGTTGGAAGAATTTAAGTGCAAATTACATTTGTAAAGTAAATAGTTATGGGCTTTTTTATTGACCAAGACTTATTTATTAATGATGGGTTCTTCAGATCTAATCTGGAGCACTTCTTTGAATGTTGCTTATCAATATTTATTCGAGGAATCTATGATCCCATATTCACCGTTTCTCAATGACAATCTATAGTTCTTATTCATAGCTTTTCTTTGATCAATCTGACGTCTAGTTAATTCATTTATAAGTAAAAATAACTAAAGTCGGGACGATTAAAGAAACAGAAAATAAAACAAGAAGCTGCTAATAAAATAAAAATATTGAAAAGATAAAAGCTTAGCAACATTAAAATCTTGCTTCGTGTTGGAATTTTTTTTAGTGCATAACAGCATATAGAGTTGAACTTGAATTTGTGAAAAACTTTATTTCTTGAATCACGTATCAATCAGAAAATGTGAAGGTGGGTTGTAGAGAGAAGAGAATTACAATCTGGGTAGACAATGGAAGGATCCTGGATGCTGTCCATCAACTTATAAACATCAGACTCAAGAATCTCTCTTGTCATTTCTCGCCAGGGAATGTTCTTCTTTTCAGCTGTACTGCAACTCCACTCCACCCAAAATCTCCAAAATTCAGATTATTTTCCATATAATCAATAACATAAATAAATTGGGAGAGAAATAGAGAGAAGAGGGGAAGGAATGGACCTGATGAGGACTTGTCGGGCACCGAGCTTGAGGAGAGAGAAAAGGGGTTTGAAGGAAATGAGGGCTCGAACCAGACGAGAAACAGGGGTTTCTCCCGACCATTTGGGTCTTTCCAATTTTCCCTCTTCGTATCCCACTAACTCCCTGCTCGAAGCCGCCATTCGAATGTTGCATCTTATACTTACCCCATCGTTTCTTCTTTGTCTAATTCCATAATAATATAGGCCGCCATTGAAACAGAGATTGTAGAGCTTGGGCTGGGTGCACAATGCCATCTACTTAATTCAATCAGATGACACAGAGAGGCAATGGAATATGGCAATTCGTTTACAATTCTCTAACAAGCGCCTGACCCTTATCGCCATGTCATGTCTTTCCGAATCTGGTTTGGCCAATTAAAATCTGACTCGTGGAGTGGAGTGGAGTGTATAAATTATTTTAAGCTCCTTTGGTATTATTTTGACTTATAAATAAAAAATTAAATTAAAATAAATTATAAAAGTGTTTGACTGATAATAATTTATAAATTAAAATATATTACGAAGATTATTAAAAAAAATATTAATAAAAAATAAATTAATTCAACATTTCATTATAAAAATCATCATTTCAACACTAATTTAACATTAAAAAGATACATAAATTTAATATCCATGAATTTTTCTTTTTTCTTTTTTTGACATAATATTTAATGAGCTATTATTCAATATTGTTATTACTATTCTTCTAAACATTTTAATAAAGTATTATTCTCTTATTGTTATTATTATTATTAATAATTTTACATTTTGACATTTGCAAAACTCAAAATAATTAAAAGAAAACAAAAACTAAATAAATGTTGAGCAAAAAATTATCCTAATGAATGTAAAATTACTTACTACTCCCTTCGTCTCGCAAAAACTAGTTTATTTAAATTTTGAAGTCAAATTGACTATTTTTATAATCAAAATTTATTTCATTTTAAGGAACTATATTTAATTTACTACAACATCTAATTTTTAGAAGTTCACAAATATAAATAAATTTGTTTAATTATCAATTCTAAAAGTGATTAACTTGACTAGAAAAATCAAACTAAGTCAGTCTTTGCGGGATGAAAGAAATATTTTCTAAAATTTTGGGATCAATTTAAATATTAAAGCAAACATTAGATGGAGGGAGAGAGGGAGGGGAGATATAAATTGAGAGATTAGTTGTAATTTATGAAGGGAGTTATATTCTCACAAGTGAAAATGTTAATTTCATAAGATCCTCTCTCACATTAGGGCGAACCCTACTTACTATTCATGCGAGAAAAAACTTGTGAAACTATCAAATTTATTTGTGGAAATATCTATTCCCTTTATGAAAAGGATAAAGAGTATGAGGTAGGGGAGAGAGGGAGGAAATATAAGTCGAGAGATTAGTTATAATTTATGAAAAGGATAAAGAATATAATAGTCATTATATTTAATTAAACTAATTTATTTAAAATATTTTATAAGTCATTTTTTAAAAAGTAAACAACGGTTACTTTTTAAAAACAACTTACAAACTAATTTATAAGTTAAAAATTGAGATACAAACAAACAATCAAATAATAAAAAATAACTTATAAACTGTTTTGACCAATTCATAAATTACCTTAACCTTAAGACCTATGAAATTTCTGTGTACAAAGAAAACTTAAAATTAATGCTTTTCATTTTAGTATTATTATTATTGCTTTTTTTTCAAACTTCTTTTGTTTTTTTGGGTACCACCATTAAGATTCACTAAAATGTTTGTGGTGCAGGTGCGTCCCACGTTCTTTGCTATGCAAAGAGATTAAAATATTTGGTGGTGGGCATTTGAGCTTACATCCTTTGCAATGCAAAGGGTTGATGCTAACTGCTACCATCTGATCAAAGAATTCAAATGTTGTTTAATTTGATTGTACGGCATAATAATAAAGTCTCGATGATAAATTTAAAAATATAGTGTCATTTTATGTTATTATAAATGATATGAAGTTTTTTGTAAAAATGAGAGTATTTTTTTTGATATTAATATAAAATGACACAACATCTTCAAATTTATTAGTAAAATTTTATTATTATTTCACTATAACTATTTGAAAATTAAATTATGCAGTAAAAATATAAATAAAAAAAAAAAAAACTCATGTCCAAACACAGATAGTTCCATCATCATGAGCGGATGCCAAGGGATTCCCCATGCCACTCCAAGAACAACAAAGAACAGCAGCACTCTGTTCCTTCATAATTCTCATCATTCTTCCCATTTTTATGGACCACACATAAACCGATCCATCAGCAGAACCCACAGCAACATAATTTTCATCCGGGCTAACGCACGTCCGACTCCATTTAGTAGCCACAATATTCCCCCTCGTCCTAAATTTTCCGCACACTTGCATACTCCTCACATCAACCAAGTTGTGCAAATTATCCCTCCCACTAGTCAGCATAACATTCCCACCTTGCAGCGAACAAATTGAAGTGACCGGTTGCGTATGGACCGTCATTTTACTTCCATGACTAATACTCCAAGACAATATAGTGCTAAATTTAATTTTCCCATTATCATGGCCCGAGCAAAATGTGTTTTCATCCTTGGTAAAGCAAATAGCATTGCAGTTACTATCAAAATATTCCCCACAAATGTAATGGTCATTTTGCAAGTCCCATATTTTGATGCCACGGTTGTTTTCAGCATTGACCATATAGCGACTCGAGGGTCTGCTAATGGCCACAGTGGATACCGGATACCAATAATCCATTGTTCGAAGATTTTGTCCAGAATTTAAGTCCCAAATGCTCAATTTGTTTGATGTGAGCGTAGCGGCAAGCAAACTGTTGTCTGAGCTAATGGCAAGATCACAAACTGTGCCTTGGAAGCCTTGTATTGTGCTAGTTAGTGTCCCATTGCTTGTATCCCATAATTTTATGGCGCTGTCTTTTCCTCCGCTTACCAAAGTGTGTGAGTTGTTGAGAAATAAGATAGACTTGCATTTTCCTTCATGGGCGTTGATTTTGTGCCTAATTGAGCTTGGTGCTATTGGTTCTGTTGAGGCTGCAACAGCATTGCTTTCACTTATGGGGGAGGTTTCTGCCTTGATCTTCTTCCTTGGTGGGGATGGTGATCTTTGCTCGATTCGTCGCTTTTCGACATCTTCCATGTTACTATCCTCCATGATATAGCCAAGTAATGTTCAATGAAGCTGCCATTATAATTAGAAGAAAACAATATTAGATTTGTAAACATCTGAGAATGAAATCACAAAACAGTCTCCATTCTTATTACATATTTTTCTTGTAATTTATTTCCATTAAGAGCTTAAGCATATTCACCCCAATAAAAAAAATAAAAAAAAATGAAATAAAATACACAAAATCTAAAGAGCCACTAACCTTATGGATTGAAAGTAACCTTCAACAGAAAAATAGGTGTGTTCTTGTGAAAAGGAGAATCAAATTGTTATTGACCAATGCATCATAAATGCCTGACTAGGCCTAGATATAGAACTTTGCGGGTTTGGCCTCCAAGCAAATTAGTCAACGGTACATTTTTTAAAGCACGACAGACTTGGCCACTAAGCAAGTTATTACATTATTGTGAAAAATATTGGGCTTAGTATTTTATTTTGGGTATATACATACTATTGAGCTTGTTACATATGTCAACTGAAATAGAATAATGCTATTTCAGTAATCAATTAAAGTTCACATATATGGATCATTATGTATTTTATATTCTTTCCTAGCCCTCCCTCCCCAACCTCTGAACCCCAATGATAACTTGATTAAAAGAAAAATCAATGCATTGGGTAAAGTTGTCCATACACAAAAATAATCAACAGCTGTGCTATAATAAAAAATAATCTTAAAATGATGCCCTTAAGACTGACTGATTAGAGTAGCAATCAACAAATGGAAAATTATTTATATGTTGACTAATTTTATGTCGAATGTGAATTGCGACTAACGTGAAACTACGAGCTATAAAATAGAATAATAATATGCGAGTCTCTTCTTTACACCCTCCTAACCCAAGTATCCACATACGTCGAATAGTAATAAACGACAACACAAGCATCAAATGCCCAAATCTAATCCTACTTTCAGAACAAAGGTAAAGCAAGCATTTTGATAAATTTAGTGGAAGAATAAATATTTACCAGCCAAGAAAGGTTTCCCTCATCATATGCATGGAAAGGATTAAGATAATCTGTTACAAAGCAGTCACGAAGTCCGTTACCTGATATCAATGATGAAATGGTATTGAAACATAAGAAACCCACCATTAAAGCAAGAGAAATCAAATTTACGACAACTTGTTTTTTTTCCTTCTATATATAAATCAGTTAATGAATGATAATGTATAGCAGGAGAGTTTAATCAAGCTCCAAGGAAAGCTTTGGTTTCATTTTTTTGAATGTATTTTTATCTTAGTGTTGATCTCAGGTGCCCCTAGGAAATCCAGTCATGAGCTAAACTTGAATGTTATGGTTCTAACGGAACCAACAGTTTTTAAATTATTTATAGAGTTATAGGCTGCTCAATAGATGATCAAGTTGGAGCCAAGATCAATAAACTGACCGGCTTTAATACATGCTGAAAGTATCTTGTTTATATACAAGTTGGCCTCAAATGAGCTTCTAATCTAGATATACAAACTGTGTTCTGAGTAGTTTGGTTGTTTTTATTTCCCTAATCACATATGTACAAATATATATCCATCGAGGGCATTGTTGAACATTCTACAATATTAGTTTTAGCCAGCAAATTTGAGCTAAGACCACCAATTTTAACAAACCACTAGCCCTATCAGATTCAACAATGAAAGAGCACAGCTGGTCAGCTGTAGAATTGTGGTACCCTGGAGCACTTCTTGGAGTGTTACTTATCAATATTTATTCAAGGAATCTATGGTCCCATATTCCCAATTTCTCTCAATGAGTAGCTATAGTTCATATCTATAACTTTTCCTTAATCAACACTTGGAAGTCTAGACTCACGTCTAATTAATTTATTTATAAGGTACTATCTTTATCCTTTTTTAAATCTTAAGATTATGTGAAATTTGTTAACTGAGAATAACTAAGGATTAAAGGAACAGAAAAGAAAACAAGAAGGTGCTAATAAAATAAAAATAATAAAAAGATAAAAGCTTTGGAACATGAAAATCTTGCATCATATTGGAATCTTTTTAAATGTATAATTTAACTTACAAAAAGTTTCTTTCTTGAAGCACAGATCAATCTGATAAAATAAATAATCCAAGATCATCACCGTAATAATAAAGTTGAAGAATTGTGAAAATGTGCAGGACCTGATGAGAAACTTGTCGGGCACCGAGCTTGAGGAGAGAGATAAGGGGTTTTAAGGAAATGAGCGCTCGACCAGATGAGAAATAGGGGTTTTCCCGACCATTTTGGTCTTTCCAATTCTCCCTCCTCGTACGCCACTAATTCCCTGCTCAAAGTCGCGCCATTCGGATGCTGCTGATACTTGCGTCGTCATTTCTCCTTTGTCCTGTTCCATAACAATAATGGCTGTCATTGAAACAGAGTGTGGAGCTTGGACTGGGTGCACACTGCCATCTACTTAATTCAGTCAGAGGACAAAGAACAATGGATTGCTATGTAAAGGGTTTAAAAGTTTTTGGGTTGGGGGTGTTTAATTATTTGTTTCTACATCCTTTGCAATACGTCTTCTTTCAACTTTTCTCCCCCCTCTTTAGTCTCTGTAACCAAGAACCCTGTCATCAGTTTTAGATGGGTAAATTGTTAACTGCTTCCACTGACAGTATGTCTTCCCCCCCCCCCCCCCCCCCCCCCCCCCCCCCCCCCCCCTCCCCCCTCTCTCTAAACAAGAACCCTGTCATCAGTTTTAGATGGGCAGGCTTCTCCTTACCTTTATGGGACTTGGGGCCTGTTATCTGATGTTTTAGAAGCCAAAAATTAGTAAAAGGGTCCCGTTATCTAATGACTTATAAAAGCCAAAATTAGTAAAACAAGCTGTGAGTATATTTGGCAAAAAAAATTATAAGTTAAAATAAATTACAATTATTTTATAGATTATAATTTTAATATATTTCAATTATATGCATTGTTTGATAAAGAAAATTACTACCATCTAGTCAATGACTTCATGCTGTGGTGACATGGTTATGAAATTGATGGTAAATTTGGGATTAAGATCCCATGCGTTATATTATTCTCTAATGTCTCTCAATACACTTTCAATAACACAAATATTATATTTACACTATGTTTGTAAGTTTAGGGAGCTGTTGGGATATACTATTTTGTGGGACCCACAATTCCACTATCAGCATTATTGTGAAGCTTGGTTATTTTGATTGTCTCATATTTGGACAAATGGTAGGAGAATGCGGAAGGTTAAAAACCAAAGGTTGAAATGGTGGGGGCCACTAGAACATAAAAGGTTGGGCAACTAAGGGGTTAAGTTCTTTCATTCTAAGTCTTTTCATTCCTTTAGTAAATCAAAAGGCCTTTGGCTTTTGTTATAAAAAGGAGGAAGGCATCAGCCAAATGGGGAGGGAGAGATCCGAGAGGAAGAAGGAGAAGCATAGACATACCAACATAGATATTCCCATCAGATAGTTTAGAGAGAGAAAGGCGAGAAAAAACAGACAATAAATATTAAGTTTATTTATTAGTTGAGGACTTGTATCTTCCTTATTATTTTCATAGTGGATTTCTGAGATTTCTCCCCGTAATTTTTTCCCAATTGGGTTTCCACGTAAAATTCTCGTGTTATTATTTTATTTCCACGTGTCATTATTTTATTCTACACACACTAAAATAAATGCATATTCTCTACCGTTAAACGTCTTTCAGCTCGTTATTTGGTGATTTGGCGAGCGGTCAGAATTTGGCGTTAACATTGGCGCTAGAAAGAGGGCGATTTTAGTGTTGAATCAAAATCACCCATTATTGATTTTACAATTATGAAAGGTAGCAATTAAATTAGGATGGTTTCAATTTTTTGTAGACTTATTTTCGGCAGACTCACATCCAAAAGCTAAGTCTCTATCTCTGTTTATTTTTCAAATAAATATAATAATATGTACTGATATGTGCTATATATGGCAAAACCTAATCTATGCATGATTGTATGATATGCTAATAAATGTTGTAAATACTCATGATTGCTAGGTTAATTTCACTGGCGGAACCTAAGCTGTTCACTTCAGACAACAAACTCTAATAGACATATCGTTCGGACAGCTCTAGACAAATGAGGAGCAGGCTAAAGAGTCGCTTCCTGATCTGCCGCAGGCGCAAAAACTGCTAGCAGGACAGATCCATAGCAGACACAAAAGCCGCTCGCAGGACATGAGTAGGCCGAAAAGTCGCTCCCCGATCCGCAGCAGGTATAAAAGCCGCTCATTGGACAGATCCGCAGCAGGCACAAAAGCCGCTAGCAGGACAGAAGCAGGCACAAAAGCCGCTCACAGGCTCCAGTGATAGTTCGTTGTAAAGATAGAAAGTAAAGGTACTTGCATCAGCCATTGAGGCGCTAACAGATAGGAACCATCTCTCAGGACAATCAAGGCACCCTCCGGGACAGTCAAACATCCCCCGGAACGATCAAAACACCATCCGAGACGGTCAAACATCCTCCGGGACAATCAAAGCACATTTTGCACTCTCTTATTTTAAGTTGTTTACAATACGAGAGTGAGGGGCAATGTTGGGATATACTATTTTGTGGGACCCACAATTCCACTATCAGCATTATTGTGAAGCTTAGTATTTTGATTGTCTCATATTTGGACAAATGGTAGGAGAATACGGAAGGTTAAAAACCAAAGGTTAAAATGGTGGGGGCCACTAGAACATAAAAGGTTGGGCAACTAAGGGGTTAAGTTCTTTCATTCTCTACAAGTCTTTTCATTCCTTTAGTAAATCAAAATGCCTTTGGCTTTTGTTATAAAAAGGAGGAAGGAAGCAGCCAAATGGGGAGGGAGAGATCCGAGAGGAAGAAGGAGAAGCATAGACATACCAACATAGATATTCCCATCAAATAGTTTAGAGAGAGAAAGGCGAGAAAAAGCAGACAACAAATATTAAGTTTATTTATTAGTTGATGACTTGTATCTCCCTTATTATTTTCATAGTGGATTTCTGAGATTTCTCCCCGTGATTTTTTCCCAATTGGGTTTCCACGTAAAATTCTCGTGTTATTATTTTATTTCCACGTGTCATTATTTTATTCTACACACACTAAAACAAATGCATATCTTCCACCGTTAAACGTCTTTTCAGCTCGTTATTTGGTGATTTGGCGAGCGATCAGAATTTGGCGTTAACAAGAGCAAAGAAAAGAAAGAAATTTAAAATTTTGGAGAGAAAAGAAAGTGAATTAAAGGAAATTTACTTTCTTTCTTTGTGTTTGTGAGTTTTTTGAATGAAATTTTAACTTAAAATAATATATTACTATTTTAACCTTATGAGATTACATTTTAAAAATTATTATAAAGGTAGTTTTGGTATTTGAGTTTGGAAGCCAAGCGTTTACCAAATTTCTTTCCAAATCTTTTATGAAAAATTTCTTTCTTTTTTTCTTTTTTATTCTCTAAAAACTCACAAACAAAAGAAATTTAGTTTCCATCCTAAATTTTTTTATTCTCTTTTCTTCTCTCTCCATTTTAGAAGTCACAAACACAGCGTTAGCGATACAATTAAATCCGTCATCTAGTTGCAGTGAAAAAAAAAAATACTCATGTCCAGATACAAATAGTTCCATCATATATCTTGAGCGGATGCCAAGGAATTCCCCGCGCCACTCCAAGAACAACAAAGAACAGCAGCGGTCTGATCCCTCATAATTCTCATGTCATGATTCTTCCCATTTTCATGGACCCGACCACACATAAACCGATCCATCAGCAGAACCCACAACAACATAATTTTCATCCGGGCTAATGCACGTCTGACTCTATTTAGTGGCCACAATATTCCCCCTCGTCCTCAATTTCCCGCACACTTGCAAACTCTTCACTCACATCAACCAAATTGTGCAAATTATCCCTCCCTCCCTCCCACTAGTCAGCATAACATTCCCACCTTGCAGCGAACAGATTGAAGTGACCGGTTGCGTATGAACCGCCATTTCACCTCCATAACTAAGTCAACAAAGATAGTATAGGAGTACTAAATTTGATTTTCCCATTATCATGGCCCGACCATCATCCACTGTAAACCAAATAGCGTTGCAGTTACTATCAAAATATGTAATTCTCATTTTGCAAATGTAGTGATCTTGTGCGTGTCTAATTGAGCTTGGTGCTAATGGTTCCAACAATAATATTGGTTTCATTTCATTTATGGAGGAGGCTTAATTCAGCCTTGATCTTCTTCCTTGGTGGGTGGGGATGGGATGGTGATCTTTCGTCGACTTGTCTTTTTTCGATCGACTTCTTCCAAGTTAGCTAGCATCCTCCATGATATCGCCAACTAATTTTAATTCAATGGAGCTGCCATAAATAATTTCAAGAAAACAAATTAGATTTGTGAACATTTGAGAATGAACACAAAACTGTCCTCATTCTTATTATATATTTTTCCTGTAATTTACTTCCATTAAGATCTTAATCCTATTCGCCCCCACGCAAATAAAATAAAATTAAAAACAAAATAACCCTTCAAAATCAAATAAAATATATAAAATTTAAAGAGCCACAAACCTTATGGATTTAAAGAGTAAATCTATAAAGACATCCTATTTATATTCTCATCACCGAAACGCAAGCCACAGAGTCGTTTTGTATATTTTTTTGTGAATTATTTGTCTCTTTCTCCTACAAACCCTCACTTCTCTTTCTCTCTCATCTCTGTTTCAAATTATTCTTTCTCTCATTCCTTTTCTCTGCTGCAACATCTGAAGAAGTACATCAATTTTTTGTATCTTTCTTCACTATTAGGATCCTTTTTTCCGATACCTTGAGAGCCCCTTTCTGGTTTTAACTTAGATTTTGGTTTCCTCTATCGTCTCTGTTGGAACTCATCTACAGGTTTATCTCTCACCCTATTATGCTCCATCAATAATATTCAGCATGTATGTATGCTTAATCTATATTTTTTTTAGAAAAGATTAATTTTTTAGTGATATTGTTAAGGTCTGTTTTGGGGCATGAAATTAGGGAAACCATTTTCTTCTTTTTGTCTATTTTGTTTAGTCGGTGTTTGACATGGTACACTATTTCTCTAAAAATTTGTATATGACTAGCAAATTATTGCCTTTTGTGTTGGGATTTAAATGTTTAATAGTTCAACCATTTTATTTACTTTTAAAATTCAAGAAAATGATTATTTGGTGAATTGGGATTTTTCAGAAAGAATTGATAAAATATGAGTTCTGTTTATTTGATAAATTATGGTACTTTTATTCAAGTTATTTGTATGTGCTCTTTTTTTTTCCAAATGATGATAGTAATGAACTCTGTCCGGAAATAATTTGGAATAATTCATATAGTAGCGTGCTAGTTCAACCAATGGAATCGGAAATAGATATTAGCTCTACAAATATGGATATTGACGTAGATGATCTGTCCAACAACAAAAACGATGATGAAGTAAAAGAGAATGGAAAACAGAATAATCAAATAGTGGAAGAGCCCAAATTACATATGGTGTTTGACAATGTTGATGAGGTTTACGAATATTATAGGAAATATGGTGCGCAACAAAGATTTGGAGTGACTAAAAGAAGTACTAAAAAATTGGACGGAGTGGTTAAATATTTCAGAGTTGTATGTCACAAATATGGAGAACCAACGAAGAACTCAAAGATTATTCTAAAACCGCATCCGGTTATTAAAGCAGGTTGTAAGGCTAAGATTTGTGCCAAGTTATTGAATGATGAAAAATAGGGTATAACCAGTTTGGAGCTTGTACATAATCATGGTATAAGTCCAAGTAAGTCTCACTTTCACCGGTGTAATCGACATGTGACTCCTTATATAAAGAGGAGACTTGAGCTAAACAATGATGTTGTGATACCAATGAATAAAAGTTATAATTCACTTAGAATTGAGTATGGAGAAAATGGAATGCCTTGTTTAAAGAAGAATTGTGAAAATTATATGGGAAAATTAAAAAAGCTAAGGCTCGCTGAAGGTGATGCTAGTGCACTTCAAAATTATTTTGCTAAAGTTCAAGCAATGGATTCTAACTTTTTCTATGTGATAAACCCAGATGAGGATAATCGGATCAGAAATTTATTTTGGGCGGATTCGAGGTCTAGAGTTGCATATGAGGAGTTTTGTGATGTCATCACATTTGACACCACCTATTTGACTAATAAATATGATATGCCATTTGCTCCTTTCGTTGGAGTTAACCACCATGGACAATCCATATTACTTGGTCGTGGCTTGATATCGAATGAAGATACTAACACTTTTGTTTGGTTGTTTGATGCGTGGCTTTCTTCCATGTCTAGAAAAGCTCCACACGCCATTATCACCGATCAAGACAAAGCGATGAAAGATGCGGTTGAGATAGTTTTTCCCGATACTCGCCACCGATGGTGTTTGTGGCATATAATGAAGAAGGTTCCTAAAAAATTAAAAGGTTATGAGCATTATGAATCAATTAAATTTATGTTACATAACGTTGTTTATGATTCTTTGAGTATAACTGATTTGAATGTGAATGGAAGGCAATGATAGAAAATTATGATCTTGAAAACAATGAGTGGTTGGAAGGATTGTATAATGAAAGACATCGGTGAGTTCCTTGTTTTGTCAAAGATTATTTTTGGGCGAGAATGTCTACGACACAAAGGAGTGAAAGCATGAATGCTTTTTTTGATGGATTTGTCAATGCAAAAACTTCATTGAAAGAATTTGTGGATCAATATGATAATGCGTTAAGGAGTAAAGTGAAAAAAGAAATAGCAGCGGATTCTCATTCTTTGACTTCACATGTACCTTGTGTTACACATCATGCCATCGAAAAATAATTCTAAGAGGTTTATACCAATTCTAAGTTTATAGAGTTTCAAACAGAAGTGGCGGATGGAGGAATGTATTGCGATTCAAGGTTTGTCGAATCTCATGATAAAATATTTCATTACGAAGTGAAACAACTTTGTTACTTTGGTGAAAAAAAATATCGCCCAAAAATTGTGAACTTCAAAGTTTGCTTCATTGAAAGGGAATATGAATTTGAATTTGATGTGAAGTATAACTGTAAATTATTTGAATTTCGAGGAATTTTATGTAAACATATTGTTAAGGTACTTCATTTTGAAAGGTTTATATTTACGATTCCAACGAAATACATTTTGAGGAGGTGGAGAAAGGATATAAAACGACGTCATACTAAAGTTAAAGTCACTTATAATGTTTGGAAAGACACGGAACCGGGACAGAGATATGACAAATTGTGCAATATTTTATTTGAGGTTGCGGACATTGCATGTGACACTCAAAAAAGAGTCATCATGCAAATATTAACTTAAATGTGAGTAATGAATCTTTTTTCTTCATATTCTTATTCTTATGGTTATTATTTTTACTTTATTGGTGAGCATTTTTTATATGTATGAAGTCACTTGACATCGATGATTCTTCTTATAACTTGTATGAATCCATATGGGGAGATGAATTTCTGAATCTTGGCGCGGTGTGAAATTTTGGGTCTATAGGTGAAGGCACTTCCAATGTTGGGCGTTGAAAGATTGCATTTTCTTGTAATCTATTGGTTATGAATTTGGAGATAAAGTTGTTGTCTTTCTGAGTTTGGATCTGTATGTTAATGGGTTTTGCATTACATTCAGTATGAACTAGATTTTGAAGTATTGGACTTGCTACTAAATTTTTCATTGGAAATGGAGGAACAAACTATTTTTGATGGTTGTTGATGATTTGTCTTTGAAGCAGTTAATATTCTGCATAATTAACTTATTGAATAAAACTGTGCTTTCATTATGTTTTGAAAGTAATGCAAATAATCCTTATGTGAGCTAGTGTTAAAAGAAAATTTATGGATGTATTCTAATTTTGATCATGTGTTTTCTTCTTTAGTAATTTCTCCCAGTAGGCACTTAATATTTACCAAACAAACACAATTCATGTCAAGCTAAGAGAAGCTAATAGAACAGACTAAATTTATGCACACAATCATTGGATTTCATTTCATAAACACAATAATCAACATCTATATATTTACAAGGGGCATACCTCAGGTAACTAAAAAAATGATGATACAATAAGGTTGAATGTCAATGAAGACTGATAACTTAAGCTCATTCAGAGGGTTCCTGGTCCCAGTTTCCTCAACTTCTGTACAATAGTATTAGTGTATCCCTCCACAGGTACAAATTTAGCTCTATAGAATACATCCCATCTGACCACTCTCGCCTCCCAAACCAAAGGGCTCGTCTGCAAATACAAGGCCCGAATTACAATAGTTCACACAAATAAATAATTCGAACATAATTGAATTTCGTTAATAGATCCTTAAAACAGGATTCCTTACATCAGTAATTGGGAATTTAATTGTGTGTTTGCTTGCCGGCTTGATTTCCTTTGTTGCAGGCTCACCAGTGGTAAATTCTTGTTCACCCTCCCTGCTAAGCCCACCATACTGAACTGGCACTTGTTTAGGTGTTATACACTTGACCATTTAAACATTAATTAGAAATCATCTAATATATACAAATGAGAGAGAGATTAAAAGAAACAAATAATCAAAAATAAAAAAATACTAACTTGAAAAGGGTTTCGGCTAACTTGTTCACCCTCCCAGCAAATACAACCTTGCTCTTGGTCCTTTGGGTGAAGAAAGGACTAATCATCCTATAGAAGGCTAGCTACCACCATAGAACGTTGACAACCACTTCCACAACACCAAATCCCATAAAAATAAATATAAATAAATAACCAATTCACAACAACAATAGAAATAAATGGCGCAAAAAAGAAACTCTAGATTTATGAACATTCGGTGATTTGGTGCATCAGTTAAGAGAGAGTGAGGATATCCCAATAGCTTCGTCTTTTGAGAAAAAGATACAAAAAATTGATGTACTTCTTCAAATGTTGCAGCAGAGAAAAAGAATGAGAGAGAGAATAATTTGAAATAGAGACGAGAGAGAAAGAGAAGTGAGAGTTTGTAGGAGAAAGAGACAAATAATTCACAAAAAAAAAAATACAAAACGATTCTGTGACTTGCGTTTCGGTGATGAGAATGTAAAGAGGATGTCTTTATAGATTTACTCGGATTTAAATTTGAAAGTAATCTTCTACAGATAAAATAAGTGTATTTTTGTGTGAGAGAGAATCTGAATCCAATGCATCAAAAATGCTAGACTAGGCCTACCGCCTACATATAGAGATTTGTGGGTTTGGCCTCCAAGCAAATTAGTCAACGGTACATTTTTTAAAGCCTGACCAACTTGGCCTCTAAGCAAATTATTCCATTAGTTTGAAAAATATTGACCTTAGCTAAGTCAACTGAAAATATAATAATTCGATATTGCTATTCCAGTGATAGATTAAAGTTCACATATATGGATCATGGTCAATTTTATATTCTTTCCTCAACCTTCCTCCTACCCCTGATTCCTGAATCCTAAATCATAACTTAATTAAATACATAACCAATGCATTGGTGTAAACTTGTATATATACAAAAACTGATTTACAGTTGTATTTTTTATTTTTATTTTTGACAAAGTATGGAGTACTATTATTGATTATCCAACATCAAAGCATTACAAGCAAAGGGAAGTGGAGAACCTATCCAAACATGGCTACCAGACATAGAACCCGACGCACGAGCTAAGGAATGTGCGACACCGTTCGCTGACCGCCTAATAAAACAAATACGACAATCCTCAATATCAAGGAGGAGTTGCTTACAATCATCAATAACCAAACCTAAAGGACTCGGAAAGGAATCAGATCCCCGAATAGCCTGAACAAGATTGAAAGCATCTGATTCAAGGATCACTTTCGCTGCTTGACGAGTCTTTAACCAGCTAAGGGTCTCTCTGCAGCTGATTGCTTCCGCCATTTCAGGATCTAAATGACCCGCAAAAGAGCCACACCCAGCAGAAACCAAAGAACCAGCACAGTCTTTAATCACCCAACCATAACCAAGCTTTGGCTCCTGATTAAAAACGGCAGTAATTAAGATTAAGGAGGTGTTAGGTTCAATTTTTATTTAGATGAATTTATTTTTTTTATTATGGGAAGTTTGATTCCTCTTTATATGAGATTTATTTGTAAGTTTATTTCTTCCTTTTTCAGTAAAGTTTGTTTTCTCTTTATGCGAGGTTTATTTGTAAGTTTATTTCTTCCTCTTTTAGTGAAATTTGATTGATTTAATAGTTTATGAATTATATTGTGTTCTCCAAAAAGCTATTTGATTGATTATTGATATTGTAATAATTTATGAATTATATTGTGTTTTCTAAAACATGAGGCTTTTAAAAAAAAAAATAATAGTCTTAATGCCCTTAAGAATGACTAATCAGACGGCCAACCTACCAACCAGCAAATACTCCTTTTGTCCGAGTACCATTTTTCAGAAAGGGCAAAAAAATCCATTTTCCATAAAAAGTAGTACTAACTCATTCTCTTTTTAAATATTATTTTAGAGAAGTACTTTTGTCTCTTAATATATGTTGTTTGAAAATTTCAATTAAGTATTAATTACTTATTTTTCAATATTACTCCAAATATTAAATATAATTTTAGTTGTCTCACTAATTTCTATCCAATAAATAACACTCTATTTCCCAATATAAGAACAATATTGATATTTAAAATTATTTTTAGCTAATAAACACAGTATTAATTGTTCTTTTTAATATGTGTGTCCACTTCTAAAAAGACAAATGATAAAAGACTGAGAGAGTAGTATTTTTTCTTTAAAAATGATTGAGTACGCTCATATCACTATTATTACATTTTTAACAAATGTTAGACAAAAATTTAGAAAAAATATTTTTTTCTTAAAAGAATAATCATTTTACAAATGCATTTCAAATTTATGTAGTATTGAGGAGAGAGTATTATGAAATTTATATCTAAGGTCGCTTTTATTGTCTAGTTTACTGCCTATCGCTAACAACAGTATATAATATGACACAAGAAATGAGATGCATGAGATAGAAGATTTGGACACAGATTATACATTGCAACTCCGGTTTTCAATTTCAGTTTAAAAGATAAGGAGCCAAGAAATACTGCCTTCCCATGTAATGTAACCCAAATTTGCTCAAGTTTTTGCTTGTCTTAATTAGAATAAGCAACTCATAACAAAATTATAGGTGGGCCTTAACACATTTGTTTTTGAGTTTTAAAATGGACACGAAAAAAAAAATAATATATATATCGACAAACTTAAGGCCGGTTCGAAAACTCTTTATTTTAAATGATTTATAAGTTAAAATATATGTTGACTTATAAGTTATTTTAAATTGTGACTTATAAGTAAAAGTGTTTGACATTAATTTGACTTATAAGTCAAAAATTAAGTTAAAACAAGTTATGAAAATGTTCGGCTTATAATGACTTATAAGTTAAAATAATGCAAGTATTATTAAAAAAGACATTAATAAAAAAAAGGGCAAAATAGACATCACATTTGGTCAAACTAACTTATTTTAAAATGACTTATAAGTCATTTTAAAATAAGTCACAAATAGTTACTTTTTTTTTATTTAAAATTTAACTTATAAGTAAAAAAAATAAGTCATTCACAAACACTCAAATAGTAGCAAATGATTTATAAGTTGGTTTATAAGTTATTCCCAAACACCCCTTAATGATAAAATTAGATTACGACTAACGTAAAATTTATGTAATAAGATAAAATAATAATGTATAATTTTTTTGTAATCTTGATGTGTTTATATACGTCAACATAAATATACGCGGCGGGAATCCCAAAAAAACGACAGAAAACTTGAGCTTTATGTCCAAAAACTTTTTGAAGTTGGTTATTTTTGTCACTCGCTCAATATAAAATGAATTATCGCACTAGGGTTTTGGTGCTCCCTTCTACTACGTCATTTCATTCAGCAGTCACCGCAGAACTCTGTTTCTCTCTCTAACTCAAGGTTGGTCTCTCTCTCTCTCTCTATTGACATTTTGATCCGATTTAGCTTTACATCTATGATATGTTTGGCAACTTTATCTGAAAGCCCCAACTGCAATTTCATGGACTTGAAATTTAACTAAATTTTGGTGTTCAATTCAAATTCAAAGGCTTGAGTTGCCAAACCTAGCTTAGTATGTGTTTGGGTATTTGTTTCTGAAGTTGCTGCACTGTGATTTAGTACAAATTCATTTTAATTTTGAACTTGTTGGTGTATATGTATTGTCATTATCCCGTTTATGGGTTAATCCCGACAAATTCTTGAATACAATATGAAACCTCATCCTCTTAAGATTATGTAAAACTACTATCTTTTGTGATTCTGTCTTCTACTTTTCGGTTTTGAATCAACTTCTAAAAAGTTGGGAATATGAAAAGAAACAACCCTTTACCATTATCTTGCCTTGCACATCCAGATAGAGAGCAATAGCATAATGAAAATGAGGCAATTGAATTTATTTCTAGCTTTTAGGTATTGATGTGCAACTATCTGCTAATTAGTTGGTATATGCAGAATTCCTCAATTACACTTGCAATATCATAGAATGCTGACTCAATTTTACCTCAGCTCAATGCCTTAAACAATTGCATTTCATTTTATAAAGCAGTTCTCGATTGCTCCATCTTGCCTACTTTGATAGAAGAGTATTTAGTACATTAAAAGTGAGAGACGCAGACACCGTTAATTTGTTTTGGTTTGATCTATTTGATATATGTCTTTATTGGACATACTGGTTTCTAGGAATGTTATTATTATGTGGCCCAAAAATATAGTATGCGACCCAAAAATATAGTATGTGACTCGGTATTATGTGGTGCCTATGGGATTGTGAGAGTTAAATTGTTGTTTCTTAGTGAATTGTTACACCTTTCAGATCAGACATTTAATATTTGACATGAGTTCCATGCTCTTTAATGTTGACTATTGATGCTTCAAGTTTTTGTGCCATTTAAGAGAAGGATATTCTGAAATTTAAGGTTTTTGTGGCATGTTTTGTTGCATAGTTTACCAATCAGTCCTCGTGCTTTCAAACTTTTTTTATGGTCTACGCTTAGTCCTGGCGCAGTCTACACCTCTGCTTCTTTTAAGGGCTGTGGTTCTTTTGGCATTCTTGATTTTTTTTATGGGGCGCACATATACTTTTCTTGAATGGTTAAATGGAGATTTAGATTTGTTCTTGTTATACTTACTTTCTGCTTCCTCTCACTTGTAGTGGATATTATATCTTCTTTGGAATGATTTCTTTGTTGTGAATTTTAGCAATTGCAGAATGGAGTCTCAGATCAAACATGCTATTGTGGTGAAAGTTATGGGTCGCACGGGATCCAGAGGGCAGGTGACTCAGGTGAGAGTCAAGTTCCTTGATGACCAAAATCGGTTTATCATGAGAAATGTCAAGGGACCAGTCAGGGAGGGTGATGTTCTTACTTTGCTCGAATCTGAGAGGGAGGCAAGAAGGTTGCGCTGAAGACTCATTATGTGCCTTGTTCTTAAATTTTGGCTTCCATTTGTGGAAAGCATGCTACCAATCTCGTAGCTGTTGTACCATTTTTGTTTCCGATTCTCATAACTGTTATACCATTTTTGTTTCCGATTGAAAGCTGTTGTACCATTTTTGTTTCCGATTCTCGTAGCTGTTGTACCATATTTGTTACCGATTGAAAGACTTGTTTGAACATGTATGGAATTTGAACTTCGTGTCAAGTTTTTAACGTTATAAAAGATTGATTAATATAAAATGATTTGCTAGCATCATTTTCAACTGCCTTGTGCTACTCTGTCGGCATCATTTTCAACTGCCTTTTGTGCTACTCTGTCAGTAAAGTTGTATTGGTGCTTTCGTCGACTTGATAGAAGATTGTGTTTTTCACAAGCTCAAAAAGTCTAATGTCTAAGACCAGATTCTACATATACATGTACCCCTTTCTTGTGTCGATTCAACTTTCACTGAAATTATCCCTCACGCTTTTTTCCCCTTGATGATGAAATGATGTTTTTACATTGAACAAAAAACAAAAGAGGCTCTAGTCTTGTAGATTACATTTATCTATCAAAAATATTTGAAAGAAGAAATGGAAGAACTTTCAAAGCACCTTAAAATCAAATTGTGCACAACTGGTAGTAATTTTTTTCCCGCCACTAATCAATTATCATGATCACAATCATTTTTAAACTACTCAACAAAAAAAGTAGATCAATCTCAACAGGTACCTGACATTATAATGTCATCCTCATTGAGCATTTTATTACTTCAGTAGAGGAGCGAATTTATTTCTTGAAAGTGCAAAGACTTTAAAGTACACAATATGGAGTTATTCCAACAAAACCAAGCTGCATGAGTTCTAAATGAAAATTTTAAAACCTGTTTCTTACATTCTCATTCTAATGAAACAGTTTCTGGCAACCAGTCGAGGGTTTCACCAGCAGACATCGGGATAATTTCGCCGGATGCATACCGAAAAGATTTTGGGACCTGCCATGGGGTCTTATTCAGCTTGACTTTTGATGTGTTTCTTGGAAGCCCATAAAAGTCTGGTCCATTAAAGCTTGTAAATGCCTCTAGCTTGTCCAGTGCCCCTGCCTATAAATAAAGTCAATGCTAATGTTGCTACTAGGGAGCATCAAGCATGTTACAACTCACACAAGTCACTTAAAAGTAGAATTAAATAAAAATTAAATTCTCCATACTTGGCATTTAACTTGTCAAACATAGGTTGTCTTGCACTATTCAGAATATGATGTGTATCGAGTACATGAGCATTCATCACTACCTTACCAATATATATACACACACACACACATCATGCATGCACATTCTAGCACTTGTCGCTGTGATTTAAACGTGTATATATTTGAATCATTTCTTTTAGCAAAAGGTATATATTTTAATCATTTAGACATCTGATTCGCCACCAGGAATCAGTGGGCCTTGAAGCAAAGGAAAGTGAACCATTCTGGAGAAAAAGATTTTGTTAACTAAACATATATTAGCCAATTTACCCCTAAACTGAACCAATGTGATATCTAGAAACTGAAAACAAAGGATGGTACAGTTGATGCGGCAGAAATAGAGAACTTTGGATAGACTTTGACACAATACTGCCTGAATTCATCTTGAACATCGATAGAATTCAGTTGGGCAAAAGAATCTGAAATAGCTTAAGATGTTAGAATTTTGCATTTCAATGGTAAACTTGATCCTAATAATGCCAGATCAATTGGCCTTTCACTCAAGCTTTTGCAAGTTCATCAACCACTAATTACTGTGTGGCATTATATGTGTGGCATTAGAAGTGTGGCATTAGATGTCGAACAATTTAACTAATCAAACTTTCAGATAAACGGAAAGAAATTGAAAAGAGAAGAACTGGTGAAACACAAGTATGAAAGTTAGGGATTAAATTACCTTTTCAAAAACCATAGTATAGAGTGATAAGGCGACGGGGGAATTATAAATACCAGCACATCCGCAAGCACATTCTTTTCGTTGTCTCTCATGAGGCGCACTATCAGTTCCTAGGAAAAACCTTTTACTGCCACTAGTCACAGCTGACACTAGAGCCTGTCCTAGAGGTAGAACAAATGAATAAGCTCAAACTGACCAAAAGAAAAGAGGAGAGGGAGAGATATAGAGAGAGGGAGGAGAGAAGAACAAGTTGTAAAATCGCAGACTACAAAGTTCTCAATAATTTATTCGATCTTCTGATTAGGCAGAAGTGAACAAAATTGAATCCAGATAGTCCATAAAGTGTAGAATCATGAAACTTCATAAATAATGCAACTTTCAAATCAATGCCAAAATCCTAATGAATAACATTCTACTTTGTTTTATATCTGATCTTGTTACTCCATTTTTACATGCACTCTGTAATTACCTCGAAGTTCATTCTTGTTTCACTCCACACTATTCTCCTAGAACTTTTACAGGGTCTTTTCAGAAACCAAGAGTCTTCAAACTTTTGTCAAGATACATTCCAGACCATGAGTGATTTTCCAAGCATTTTCTAAATCTTGAACTTTATATTATGAACCACTGGCAGCATATAGTGGCCATTTACTGCACAATCATGAGTGATTTGAAATCCTGTCATTTAAATTTGAACCAGAACTCAAGCCTTGGTCATGATCATGGTCACATGGCTTTTTTCTTTTGGCTCCATGAGGTGTTTCGAGGCTCTATTGTTCATTTTATGGATTTTTGGGGGGGCATTTGCATCAGGATTCAGGAACCTAATGTAGGTAGCTTTTTGAGAGGCTCTTTGAATAGAGAGTGGCTTTAGTAGCTCATAGCTTCCGATAACTAGGGCTTCATGGTTCCTTAAAATGGTAACAAGCCCTTAAAATTGATAAAAGTGTGAGTTTTTTGTAGGCTTTACAACAATGATGGGAAAAAATTAACATACTGTGGATCTCTCTTTTAAGTACTGGAAGGCAGTAATTGTGTGGCTGCAATCCTCCTTGGAAGAGGGAATTCCTGTTGAGAAGAAGATGTTGTGGGGTAACAGTTGCAGCAACATATCCTGGCAATACGCTTCGAAGTCAAACAAAATGTCCACATCTTTTTTGAGAAGAAGATAAAATGTCAAAATCTGAAATAACAAAAGATCTAAAGCTATTTCACCTGTTTTTCTATTGGAATTAAACTATTTTTTTTTTGGCAGAGAAATAGTAGAAAATTAAATATCATACAGAAGCATTAACATACAACTAAATAACAAAATTACCTTCAGCGCAAGACTCAACAAACCTAACTGCATCCATGGTAGTGACATGCTCCATCACAACTTTTAGTCGAGGAAACTTCTGTATTAAGGGTCTTAGAACAGTGTCTATGAACACTTTTTCACGATCAAATATGTCAACATCCGGATCTGTAACCTCTCCATGGACCTGGTGGTAAAATTTCACACATTATCAGGTCTTACTTTTCTGTAGATAGGTAGACAAGAATGATATAATGGAAAGAAAAACTAACTTTAACAAATGCGCACATATGGTTGAAAGCATGAGCACCCACCCAACTACTTTAGAGCATGATCTTCTACTAAATCAGAAAGTATCAACTCCTTAACTACCTCCAGTCACATCAATTTTGGTCTTTCTAGAGTCTAGACCCTAGGATTAGTGTCTTAAAAGTTTTATAATGAATATAGTTGAGGGCTTTGCTAGTTTTGAAGATGAAATGAGGGATTTTAGTACAACATGGTCAATCATTCCATACCTAACCGACAACCAAAATAGCATATACGCAATAAGAATGGAGAACTGGCCCAAGATTTTCAGTTTGATGTACCTTGGGCAAGGACTTAGGAAATTTTATTAATCTCACGTTTTAATAAAACCTGAAACTACTAATTACCACGAGTTCTGCCTAACAGATAGTCAGTTCTACTTCATTGAATTTTGTTCATTATCATAGATAGCATCATAGGCATGTAGCTTTGGTACTTTAAATTTGCAGTGACCCACAATGAGATTATAATTAGGAGACTACGTTTCTTCTAAGCAGTAGGTCATTGTACGGACTGCAATATATCAATTGTTCTCTGTTTATTCATCAAACATATGCATAGAAAAATATGAATTAACATAAAAAGAAAGGAAAAAAAAGAGACAATAAAGGTATCCGTAATTTATTAAGCCATAACAAGAAAATATAAGTCTGACCAACCATAGGTAGCACCCAACATAAACCTCTCTCTTTATCCCTAATTACTAAAAACGATACGAAACATAACTTTTGATTAGATGATGCACTAATTTACTTGTTTTAATTTTGAAAAGCTGTCATAGGCTTGTTGACATTGGTAAGAACATCACATGACCAACATAAACTACATTAATAGAGTTCCATGACTAAGTTTCTGAAACTGAAGCCAGCTGAAACCAAACTCTTTTCCTTGCTGAGCGAGCCTAGCTTCACAATCTTGTATACAAAAATTTTGCTTCATAATCAACAGAAATTAATAAGATTACCAGAAGGGGCATATTCTGTTCAACCATTTCTTCTAGTACCGGCACGCACTTCCCAAATAGATCAGTAACACCATCTTGAGAGTTTGTTGTAGCACCAGCTGGATACAGCTTTACAGCAAAAACGACCCCACTCTCTCCTAAGCACAGCAATTTGATTTAAACCACAACAGAAAAGCAACTGAACTTCATATTACATCATTTAAGGCCTGTCGGCCTTATATAGTTTCCCTTATTAAGATGGCTTCCTTAGAGGTTGGGAGTTTCTGTAGACACTCTATAAGCTTAAGAAATGTCAAGTAAACTGGACCAAAATGTATGTCACAAACTAGATAAAAGTATAAACCTCCATGAAAGGAATACAAAAGGCAAAGATCAAATTCGTTTCTCTTTTTCTGATAAGAAAAGGAATGAACTGTAAAATCCTTAAAGACTTAAGTTATAACATTTTTTTCTTGACTCTTATGTGGCTTTGTCCTCACTTATCACAATCCAGTCAAAGGCAGGTATATGCTGGTAATAGTACATATAGCCCCAAGGGTTGGTCTCTTTCATTCTCATTGTATTTTCATGGCAACGATACCAAGAATAAAGGGGAAATTTTTTGTTAAGTTAAGATTAAAATTGAAATAAAAAACTTCATACGAAAATGGTTAGAGGTTTGGCATCCCCAAAATTTGGAGTGTGAGAAAGAGATGCCATGAGAAGAAATTTGAAGGGAGAATAGGGTACAGAAAATGCCAGTTACGATTACAATAAATGAAGCTATTAACTATATTAGATTGTACATATTACGATTTACGACTATTGAGTTTGTCAAAGCAGTAAATATAGCATTAGACTCCATAAACATGTACACCACCCATATAAAGGTCTAGCAATTGAACATGTTAATTCATGAAGAAGCTAACACTCCAAATGGACAGAAACATTTAGAAACTACACAGAAAATATCTCATAACGTCAATTAAACTTAGAGCATCAACCCAGCTTCATTACATAACCTTTCAATCGCAATACTTGAAGTGAAAGCTAATAATCTTGAAAGAATTTGCAAAATTTAAGGTTAACAGTGGACTTACTTGCTAGTTTAATTTCATGAGGACTTGTTGAATCTGTCAAATAAAGTGTCATAAGGGGGATAAAATCGCTGTCATTAGGTAAGACTTTCAAGATGGACTCGTGATATGCCATAGCAGCAGCTGTAGTGGTGATGGGAGGTCGCAGATTTGGCATTATTACTGCCCTTCCAAAATTATGTGCACTGTACATAGATCATGATAAAACCAATATTCATAACCATTTAGACTACTAAACCAGTTTTGCCAAACAATTTTTCCCAGTTGAAAAATATAATATAATGTAAAACCAACACGAAAATTGTCTTTAAGCAACCTATGTGAGACAACAGCTTCAAGAAGGTCACCATCGCGAAGATGTAGATGCCAGTCATCAGGTTTCGTAATTGAGAGCTCCATCTTTGCTCTGCCTGCTTTTACCTGGTTAGGCCTTCCAATTTTTCCAAAAGGTAAGTTTGATGCCTATACCAAAAACTAATATCTACATTATTATTATATTACCAAAAAAAATCTAAATACATTAAGAAAAAAATCTCAGCTCAAATATTTATATACATAGTATTTTTTTACGAGTACATATTTATATACACTATATCCAAAAGTTCTGGAGAATTATATATACAAGAATTCACCCCCACCCACCCCCACACCCCCCCCCACACCCCCCCCCCCCCCCACACAAAAAAAAAGACACATTCATCTTGAATATTTTACACAATCTTGTAAGATATTGGAAATTATAATGTCTAGTGCTAATTATATTCCTGACTTCAAACAAAGCGCAGAAGAATCATGAAACTAAGAGAAGACTACAATAATATGTACTGAAAAATTGAGAAAGAGATCAGAAAAATAATTTCTTTTCTTTTTCAAGAAATACTCAAGCATGGGGAAACATCAATGACACATTTAAACTGTATATGTAACTACAACATACAATGAATAGCTGATTTTAATCACAAAAAGAAAAGGAAAAAAATAAATAAATTATGACATCATCTAATGATTGAGGTTTACTGACAGGGCCAAGTACATACTTTGCAAGGAAGAGCCAGAGTCTTTATCATTCTAGACGCAAACCAAATGGGAGTCTTCGTTGTACTAAACTGCTTATCTGTTAAAAATATATAAACATGTGACCAGAAAAAGAAAATTAATTCCTTGTTAAAAGTCCGTGTTTGAAGTCATTTTGCAGTTTCTTATCAACACCAAAACATATTTGATTCAAATACTGAGCAAATATAACAAAGTAACAAACCCAAAATTTCCCCAGTTTCACCCAAATTAAGGGGAAGATAAGGAGAATTATATATATATATAGGGAATTGATATTTCCACAAGGAAAATTGATATTTCCGCAAGGCTCTCCTCACATGAATAGTAAGTGGGACCCACCTTCATGTGATTGAGATATTGTGAAAATATCATTTTTTCCTTGTGGAAATAGTAAATATATATATACATGATTACAAACAAGATATCCAAATAGTCATAAACCTCATATATTCACAAACTGACAATGTAATGGAAATTGGAAAGAACGCAGTTTGAAAACTTCTTTTCTGTCCTGTTCTTTTTTCTAAGAAAGTTCCATCTATATTTTGTCAAACAAGGGACCAAAGTTTGTTCATTAAAGTCAGAAACTCTATGTGGATTTTACAAAGGATCAGACCAACATCTTGTAATTTGTGGTATCTGTATTTCTAATTAACATCCAGTGTACGCAGTTTCTAAACACATTTCATCAAACACTTTCTTCAGAAAAAATAAAAGTGGCACCTACTAACTTTAACAAACTAATTGAGAAACCAAAATTCAAAAATGTAAGTCTTCAAGCAGCTGATTTAAAACGAAACAAGTATCTCAAACTCCATTCAACATTATTCAAATAACAAAATATTTGAAATGAAACACATAAAACAAAGGAAACTCACCAACACGACCCAAAAATAAAGAACAACAAAACAGAAAAAGAAAAGTTCCATCTCTACTTCAATTCCAATAAAGACAACATCTTTTTGCATAATGCCTTCAAATTAAGCTGTAGTTTACATCAATACATCAACAGAGCAACACTAAAACTAAAATCAAACTTTGCAGCAAACCCAAAGCCATTTTAACAAAATTAAAAAATTCATCCCATACCATTGTATCAAATCTCTCATATCCTATAAGCTTGCTAATGATACATAAAAGTTATTACGACTTTGCAAGAAGCATACCAAATTAGGGCCGGCTCGAAGAAAGTATCAATTGTACCCAATTTCTATTCTCCCTCTTTTTCTTGCCTTCTCAGTTCTCTCTCAGGTTATTGTTTAAAGATTTTCATGTATGAGGTATTTATTGAGATTTGTGCCTCACTTGCTCAATTATACTCTTACTTTCTTCTTTATTTATTTAGCAAAATAAATAATTTAAAACTCTCTCCGTTTAAAAATTAGGATATATTTCTGTAAAGATGAATTTGAAATAATTTTATTTTTTAAATATACTCTCAAGATTAATTAAAAATGAAATAATAATAATTTGATACTAGAAATAAAAAATAACTTTAACACTCCTTTCGTCACAGGATAAAAGTCCTTATTACTATTTTAGGTAGTCTCAAGTTAAATGTGTGTTTACCTTAAATAATCTATTTTTAACAATAATTTGCCCATAATACTGTTAGTATTAATTGTCATATTTTTATTCCCTATGCATATTTATGAAGTATCACTAGTCATGTGCAAAAAACTATGCAATTAAATGAAAATTTAAATATGAACAATTTTGTCATTTTATCTTCTTTCTTAATATGCGCAAAAAGTCAATCAAAACTTTTATCCTGAGACGGAAAAAGTAATAAGAAAATAATATTATAGTGCTAAAATATAAAATATATTTTTTAGAATGAATTAACTATTAAGAGACTGTATCCTTAATTTTAATTTTTAGAATGCATAGAAAGAGAGAGTAGTTAAAAACTTCTAATATTCCACCTTACACCAAATATCATGAGAACTTCAATTCGATCCCTTACTATTATTTCATTAACTCTAAAATTAAATATATTTTTTATTTTTAAGTCAATTTTTTTGAACTTATTATTGATATAAATTTATTTAATTTTTAAAATTTATAAATATGGTGCAAATATTATATGATTCACAAAATGTATTTCATTTGCAAAATTTATAAATATTAAGAATTTATTTTTATTTCATATTTACCCCCAAAGTAATGAATTCTTGATTAGTGATAATTAGGGACAGACACAAGATTAATAATAGGAGGGGACGTTAATATAAATTAAACATATTATAATGATAATTATATAAATAAATATAGTATGGCGAACTTAGTGACATAAAATTACAAAAAAAAAAAAATTAAAAATTATTAAATAAAGTGGGGATCAACATTCTATAAAGTGGACAAATTTATCCTCACGTAAGTCCCTGTGAGATATTGAATAATATATAAATTTTATAGAGTCCATGAACTGATGAACATGAAAAAAAAAAATCAGTAGAGGCGAGTGATCCTCATTTACACCCTTCGTCCGTCCCCCGTGGTGACTGTATTAAATTGTAACGTCAAATTTGAGTGTATTATATTATTTTATATTATTATTAGTAAAAAGATATCATTTTAGTTGAAAAATAGTTTGATAACAGAATTCTTTTTGTAAAACAAAATAAGTACTCAATAGTTTTTTTTTTTTGTCAATATTCAGTATTTTTAATTATTAATGTTACAAGAAAATAAAATTTTATATTAATTTTGATTTTTAAAATTTAATAAATAAAAATATATATCTAATTTTAAAACTGAAGTGTATTAATGTAAATTCCTATGGCCTCTTTGTTTAGACACTTAATTTTTAGCATTTTACTCGTGTTGTTCTTATTCCCCTCCAACTATTGAATTCGATTAATCGGGTAGGAGGCTGATAAAAAGTCTTGCCCACTAATCTTTATAAGTATTTTTTTCTAAAACTAAAGTGAATTAATTGGAGAATGTCATCAATAATTTTATAAAGTTAACTTTAGTACTTTTGCTTATTAAAAGACTATCCAAAAAAATATGTCAAGATGTATAACTATCATGAGTCATGACAGAGTAAATCGTGGACCTAAGCTACTATTGGCTTGTTCGTTTTGGTTGGTTGAAGAAATATGTTATGGTAATTATTAGGCCATGAATTTACCATAGAAAAAAATGGTGAGATAAATTTGAGATTTAAAAATACAAGAAATATGTTATGATGGTAATTAGGATAATATTATGTATATTAACTGTACATAAAAATTGTGCATCAAAAGTAAGATTTATGTATTATTTATCAATAAAAATGCATAAAACATTCAATTATAAGACTCGCTTTCTATTTTTTTTATACTGTGTGTGCATAATTTTATGTATATAGTTGATGTCCTTAATATTACTTTGATAATTATTAAGCTATGAATTTACTATAGAAAAAAATGGTGAGGTAAATTTAAGATTTAAAAATACATTTTGCATTTTGGATAATCTTCATTTCGACAAATAAAATACTTGGACTTCAAAAGCTCCATAAATCTCAAACCAAACCATACAATGCATATAAAGAACTACTCCCTCTGTTCCTAAAAGATTGTCGTTTAAGGTTAATTCACGCAGATTAAGGAATGCAACTACTCCCTCTGTTCCTAAAAGATTGTCATTTAAGGTTAATTCACGCAGATTAAGGAATGCAACTACTCCTTATGAAAAATACTATATTACCCTTGTTTTAATTATCTCAACTAATTATTAACTTTGTAGATTCCAAAAATGAGTATATTACCAACCATGAGATTATGAAGAAGAAGTATTGGGAAGGGAAGAGATTTGTAAAGACATTTCAACAATCAAGAAGGGTTTTGTATTTTTTTGAGAAAAATCATTAAGTAGGAGAACTTTAAATAAGGGTAAAGTTGAAAAAAATTACTCCATCTGCATTGATAAACTCAAAACGTCAATCTTTTTGGAACAAAAATTACTTCCTAAAACGACAATCTTTTAGGAACAGAGGGAGTACTACTTATGAAAAATACTATATTACCCTTGTTTTAATTACCTCAACTAATTATTAACTTTGTAGATTCCAAAAAGGAGTATACTATCAACCATGAGATTATGAAGTAGAAGTATTGGGAAGGGAAGAGATTTGTAAAGACATTTCAACAACCAATAAGGGTTTTGTATTTTTTTGAGAAAAATCATTAAGTAGGAGAACTTTAAATAAGGGTAAAGTTGGAAAAAATTACTCCATCTGCATTGATAAACTCAAAACGTCAATCTTTTTGGAACAAAAATTACTTCCTAAAACGACAATCTTTTAGGAACAGAGGGAGTACTACTTATGAAAAATACTATATTACCCTTGTTTAATTACCTCAACTAATTATTAACTTTGTAGATTCCAAAAAGGAGTATACTATCAACCATGAGATTATGAAGTAGAAGTATTGGGAAGGGAAGAGATTTGTAAAGACATTTCAACAACCAATAAGGGTTTTGTATTTTTTTGAGAAAAATCATTAAGTAGGAGAACTTTAAATAAGGGTAAAGTTGGAAAAAATTACTCCATCTGCATTGATAAACTCAAAACGTCAATCTTTTTGGAACAAAAATTACTTCCTAAAACGACAATCTTTTAGGAACAGAGGGAGTATTAATTTTTTATGCATTGGTATTAGCAATGCACAAATACAAATGCATCAGAATCTTAATGCATTTGTATTTGTGTATTGCTGATACTAATGTATAAACAAATAATATAGCGCCTCGATGTTGACGCTTAAAAAAACTCTTAGAAAAAATATATTCAGTAATTTGAATTTATATTAAACACTCACAACAGTAATTACCGGTAATTACATATTTTATACTAAATAAAAATGACACAATGTGACCGTTTTTTATTACTAATAATTCGATACCCAATAATTTGCGCTCAAGTGAGTATTTAACCTCTAACAAACACCCCCGTAATAATTACTCCCTCTGTTCCTAAAAGATTGTCGTTTTAGGAAGTAATTTTTGTTCCAAAAAAATTGACGTTTTGAGTTTATCAATGCAGATGGAGTAATTTTTTCCAACTTTACCCTTATTTAAAGTTCTCCTACTTAATGATTTTTCTCAAAAAAATACAAAACCCTTATTGGTTGTTGAAATGTCTTTACAAATCTCTTCCCTTCCCAATACTTCTACTTCATAATCTCATGGTTGGTAGTATACTCCTTTTTGAAATCTACAAAGTTAATAATTAGTTGAGATAATTAAAACAAGGGTAATATAGTATTTTTCATAAGTAGTAGTTGCATTCCTTAATCTGCGTGAATTAACCTTAAACGACAATCTTTTAGGAACAGAGGGAGTATAATGCTTCAATGTTGGCGCTTAACATATGTCTAAAAGCACATGTTAAGAAAACCTTTTTTCTAATCCTGATCTCTTGCTAAAATATCTTTAACTAATTTTAGTTGAATGATTCACTTGTATGATTTTTGTTAAATGTAATAACAATCATCAAAATACTATTAAACTAACTAATTATGTATTACTTTGTAAATCGTATTAAAAATTTTACTATGTTTATAAAATAACAATTCATGATTTATTTAATTATTAAGCATAAAAATTTTAATTATGCCATTAACAATGGATTAAACTCATAATAATAAATAATAAACAACACCATATAGTTTGTATAGACAAAGAGTTATTTTAGGTAAACTAAACATGTCAACAAACAAAAAAATTGAAAAAAATTTAAATTATACAAGTAATAAAGATATTTATGTCCTAATTATTATATATAAAAAATATTTTTGTCTAAATAAAAATTTTAAAATAACCACCATTTGATAAATTTCAAATTTTTACCTATTTAACACGACCTATAAAAAAATAACCAGATGTATAAAAATGACCAACACTTATGTTATTTTTTTCGTCATTGTTTCATTGTTCTGTTAAAGTTTATAATATGTTGTGCGATTAAAGTTTAAACCATAAAAATTTGAGTGTGCTTCCTTTATTATGTTTAGAATAAAAATTTAGGAAAGTATTATTTTTACATGTATTCACTGAAATTTGTATGTACCTTAAGAATAAGAGAATAAAAATTTTAGCCATATCAAAAAAATACATGCGCATGTATCATTTTTCTGAAAAAAATTGTCATTTTAGTTGTTTGGAGGGATTTGTTGAAATAATCCAAAAAATTAAATTAAAATACATTTACAACCTAAACTGAAAATTGATCCTATTAAAAATGTTTACTTTCTCTCACAAACCCTAACTAATAAAATTGATTCAATCTATCATATGAAATATATTAGGATTGGAAATATCTGAAACAAGATTGATCCTTTTGTTTGCTGTTGCAAGATTTAAACTTGAAAACATGTTACTTAAAACAGAAAATTGATCCAAAAGATCTGCCTCCTTTTGTTACTTCCTTCCTTTACTAATTGTTCCTGCTCTGGATTCTTCCCCATTAATCCCAATTCTTATGGCCAAACAAATCTGTACTATACATTTTATACATTATGAGAGAGAAAATTAAATTAAAAAAAGAACAAATAAAGAACAAATAAAGACCAAAGATTTTTTCCAGGGATACCCAGAAAACTCATCAACAAAAAAAAAATCAGAAATTGAAATCTTTGTTCTCATACACAGCATTGTCAAACTGTGTCAGAAGGTGTCCTAAGATTTTCTGATTTCATCATATTTTTTTTTTAATCGATGAGAATTCAATCATTTGAGAAAAACCATAAAAGGAACTGCTAATAAATAAATTGAAAAAAGAAAAGAGATAGACGGATCGAATCAGAAAGAACGTAGCGAGGAGAAAAATGGATCACATGAAATTGAACATCACCCTCCATCACTTTCCTCACATTCATCCTTAATATTCAACAAATTACATATAAACAGAAAGACTAAAACTGAGGATGAGATGAAAGAATGAAGACGAAACTGTAAAGGACCTAAAATTATTATTTATAAGCAAATGAACCCTGAAACCCTAAAAAACGGATTGAGGAAACTGTTTGGTTACAGGAATAACGTAGTCCTCGTTTTGGCTTTTGCTTGTTTAGTTGTTTGGTTGTAGAATGTCCGCGTACATTAGTTTCTATTCTGTATCATTTTTTATTTACTCCCTCCGTCCCAAGATAAAAGTCCTTATTACTATTTTAGATAATCTCAAGTTAAAAATCTACTTACCTTAAATAATTTAATTTTTACAATAATTTGTCCATAATACTCTTAGTATTAATTGTCACATTTCTATTCTCTATGCATATTTATAAAGTATCGCTAGTCATGTGTAAAAAATTATGTAATTAAATGAGAATTTAAATATGGACAATTTTATCATTTTATCATCTTTCTTAATATGCGCAAAAAGTCAACCATGACTTTTATTCTGGGACGGGCGAGTATTATTTTAAATAACACTTCTTCAGTTCGATAAAAATTTATATGTATATATATTAAAAAGAAAATTGCAACATATTAGGTATATAAATTATTAGAGACTTTTACCTTTTCCCCTGAAAAGATTAGAATTAAGTACCAAAAGAAGAAATAAATAGAAAGGAAGAACTTGTGTTGTAGTAAGTTTTAACACCATTTTGCGTAATTGCACACTCTGTTATCCATAACCATAAAGAAAACAAACATTAATGAGAATATGATTGACATGGAAGAAATGAGATGCATTGTAATTTGTTCCTGCATTGTAATCTACAAGCACTTGAAAGAGAAAGTTATTGATCATATAAATAACCAAAAGCCATTTAAGAAAAAAATTTAAAACATTAATTTTTCGAGAGAGAAGAAAATCACAGCCTTTTTATCAACTTCTGATTTATTTTCACTTTCTAATTAAGCATTGTTTTTCTATTTAAGTCCAAAAGTGTATACATGATGGACCATGTATATAAATAACCAAACAAATCATGGTTATCCAATTAATTATTATCAAGGGTTCAATCATCCAAATTAAGTATTTGTAATCAATTAGTATGTCTTTACTAGTGATTGAGGATAAGATCACTCCTCCATTCATCACATGTTCATATAAAACTCAAAATATGGAACAAGTCCAAATTAAGCACCTTGTGAATCTTCATTTGTGGTTGTGGTTGTGGTGGGTGGTTCAATAGGTCATCCTAATATATAATATAATATGAGTAGCAAGTCAAATTTAAGGTCCTAATTAAAATGATTGGAAGGTCTACAAAGTTTTCCAATTATAATTTTTTTGTCAACAAATTTCAAAATTTTTGGGTTTTAATAAGCAATCAAACACATGATCTTTCCGTTATCAAAAAAATAAATGGTAAACTTCACAAATGATCACTAAATCAAGCCCTGATTTTTCCACCATAAAAAGGTGAAGATTTTAAAATTATTAAGCTTTATCTTCCTGTCATTGATTTTCGAGTGAAATCAGACACTAGTGTTTTTATGATCATAATTCATAGGTGGTTGGTTATTTACATTTTTATTGATTGATTATCTCTAGAGATAGTACATTTTTCCTTTTAAAACTATTGATGGACATGAATACTTAATGTGTAACAAAATTTCATATGCTATATGAAGCCTACTTGCCATGGGGATCAAACCACCAACTGCTTTTGCCAACAAATCACTGCCTCCAACCCAAAACCATAGTCTGATTTTTGGTTCAAAATGTTCCTAGAGTTGAAAATTTGGTCCACACTAAATGACCAGAGATGATAACTATTAAAAAACCCAATCTTGTCCACATTCTTGGTAAATACCACATACCTTATTTAAGGCCTGATCAAATAGGAAGAAGCAAGTGAAGTAACTGCTAATTTGCGCTGTCACCAAAACCTTTTTCATGGGGTGGATGGTTGGGTGTGGGTCAACACACATTTCACCTGGAAGGCAATTTTGGTGCCCTTTTTTCTTTTTCAATATTTTTGAAACTGTCAATAATCCAAGCCAAAACAATGAGGCAGTAGTGGCATATATCATGTGCCCACCACAAGAAAAATCTAAAAAACCTAATAAACTAACTAATTATGCAAAGTGTGCTCCTTCAAGTAAATCCCATGCGAAAATCACCATTCTGATTTAGCAGCAGTAAATTTTTTGATAGTATACTGAATTTAGCTGTTCTTATGATACAACTACTATATAGAAAAGAGTTTTGGGTTATATATAGCCCACCCATGCAAATTATAGCTTCACCTCTTTGGCTAGTTTAGTGTGTTACCTCATTTTCCCCAACTAATTCACATTTCAAGTTCCTTCATCAACATCCATGGATTTACTGGTGAAAACGGTGAATCCTGGTAACCGGAAAACCCAATACAGAATTAAGGCCAAGAACCTCTCATACAAATTATCTAAGCGGTATGATGAGTATTTTAGCTGGTTTTGCTGGGAGGGTGCCAACAACAAAACTGATGGGTACATTTTAAAGAATGTAGATTGTGAAGTCAAACCAGGGGAGATCACAGCAATTGCCGGTCCAAGTGGTGCAGGAAAAACCACATTGTTGGAGATTCTTGCTGGAATGATTGTCCAGAGTAGAGTCTCAGGGCATGTACTTGTAAATAACCAGCCAATGAATGCTCTGTATTTTCGCAGATTATCTGGTTATGTCACACAAGATGAGGCTTTGTTTCCTCTGCTTACTGTTGAAGAAATGCTCGTTTATAGTGCGCGTCTCAGGCTGCGTGGGGGGTTGGATAAGGCCACAGCTAGAGTCAGGGAGCTGCTGAAGGAGCTGGGATTAGACCATGTTGCTGGTGTGAGAATCGGCAGTGAATTAACCCGTGGCATCTCTGGTGGTGAGAAACGTCGGGTATCAGTTGGTGTTGCTCTTGTTCATGACCCTGCTGTTCTTTTAATTGATGAACCAACATCTGGACTGGACTCTGCAGCAGCTCTTCATGTGATGGTGTTGTTGAAGTCTTTGGCTAAGAATCAAGGCAAGACAATTGTTGTAACCATCCATCAACCTGGTTTCCGAATTCTAGAGCTATTTGATCAAATTGTCTTGTTATCCAAGGGAATTGTACTTCATCATGGATCATTACATCTTCTGGAAGAGCGACTTAAGCTTGCAGGCTATTGCATTCCTAGGCAAGTCAATGTGCTTGAGTTTGCCATTGATGTGACTGAAAGCCTGCTAACAGATATTGAAGAAAATAAAATCATAGTCAGTGAAGCTAAACATGAGCACGAGCATACCAGAAAATTAGCCAACTTGGGCCATGTTGACAAAGGCCTCATGTTTTATGCTAATTCTCCCTTGAAGGAGGTATTGATACTGAGCCAGAGATTCTCCTACAACATTTTCAGAACCAAACAGTTATTTGCAGCAAGATTATTTCAAGCAATACTTGTTGGGATTATATTAGGGACGATTTTTATGAATGCTAATAATGATCCCAACAAAGTTAAGCTGCAAACTCAAATTGGTTTCTTTGCTTTCAGTCTCACCTTCTTACTGTCTTCCACCACAGAAGCTCTACCAATTTTCTTGCAAGAAAGGAGGATTTTAATGCAGGAAACTTCAAGTGGAGCTTACAGAATCGCTTCTTACATAATAGCCACCACTCTTGTTTTCCTGCCTTTCCTTCTATTAGTGGCTTTACTCTATGCAACCCCAGTTTACTGGCTAGTTGGATTGAGGCGGGATATTGACGGATTTCTCTACTTCTCTCTAGTGGTTTGGGCGGTTGTCTTGATGTCAAATTCTTTCGTTGCTTGCTTTAGTGCACTTGTGCCGAATTTTATTATGGGAATGTCTTTGATTGCTGGGTTAATGGGATCATTTTTTCTGTTTTCTGGATATTTCATATCAAAGGACGACATTCCCAAGTACTGGATTTTCATGCATTACTTGAGCTTGTTCAAGTATCCATTCGAGTGTTTTATGATAAATGAGTTTGGAGGAGAGAAGGGGAAATGGAGATGTGCGGAGAGAACTGAAGGAGCATGCATACTGTATGGTGAAGACTTCTTGATGCAGCAAAAACTGAAGGAGTCACAAAAGTGGAGCAATTTAGTTGTGATGTTGACATTTATTTTTGGGTATAGAATTCTCTCTTTTCTGATTTTGTGGTACAGATCCTACCGAAGCAGAAGTTAGAAGGATTGCAAGCTACTATAATTAGAATACTAAATATCTGTTTGTATTTAACTTTGTTTCTAACATCATTGACAGGCAACCTATAGATTGGTGAAAATATATTTCTAGGGCGTTCTAAAGACCTTAGCCAGTCAGGCTGCTGCTAAAAAGGTTTTTGTTGCTGGTTGAGACTTTCACCACTGTTTTGTGCTAATTGTTCAAATCTTCTATAATTTTTTGTGCAACTTTTGTCATTTGTGTTGCTTAAATTATTCCTAAAGTCATCCACACTTTTGAATTGATTCAAGTAACTGAACTTTGCAGTTTGCACTTCCCTGCAACACTCTAATATCTAAACTATTACAGCACAAATAGAATAGTATCACTATAGCAGAGGATAACATTTGAACAAGAGTTAAAATCACAGCATAATTTATATTGGTATAACAAATGATAGAACCAAAATAACAGGAAAATAGCGGGTAAATATAAATGCAATGATTTCTGTAACCTTAGCACCTTATAAATAAGATGCAGTTACAGGATTTCCATATGTTACGAAAAACCAGGTTCCTCTAAATCTTGAGAAAGTAACCAACAAGTCCACGGTGGATCCTGCTTATGGACTGACCAGATTGCAGCTATGAAAGCTGGCTTTCAAATAAATGATTTTCTGCCCCAGAACAGAACCTTCACCCCTTTTATAAAATAAAGGAGGGTGTGTTGTCAATTGGTAGATGGGCCACAGTTAAGTGCTACTTGACATTGCTAGGACCTAGGAAGATGAAAATGGTGGCACCATGTCATATGTTGAGGCGGCGGTCACCAATGGTGTGAGTCAGGTGTCAGACATGTATTTTCTGAGTTGAAATAAAATTAATTACAAATGACAAACTACTTAAAGCAGACTTCCCCAAAATTAATGTTATAACACCATCATCTCCTTATTAAGAGAGAGGAAGAACAGAAAAGAATAAATATGTACCCCCGTTTCTAGGAGGACTGGGTTTCCAATGTGATCACTTATAAATGGAGTGTTATGGAGCAAGATTGGGTAAAGAATAGAACTGAGGTACCACATAAACAAGAAAGATAATTCTGCAAGATTGTCATTTCAACAGCTAAATTTCTTATTAAGACACCTTGTTCTGCTCATCAGAGGATTTGGGGGAGATGATATGGAATATGTGCATAAAGAAATCATAATCATCACAAGAATGTATTTTTTTTACTAGAGTTGAGTATTTTCTGGCTGGTAAATTGTTACTTGTGCATCAGAGAGTAAATGAAGCAGAACACGAATTGTGAAAACCTTTCTGCGGCAGGATTCACTTTTTGAGGAATATGAGACAGTGAACTATTAAGAAGAGTTCATCAGAACATCGTTGACTAACCATTTGGATTGTATATGCCAGGATGACAGAAGGTTAGGGAGTTCTAAGGTTTTCTATAGTAAAAGGTTGGCTGAAACTCTACCCCCAACCAAGTGTGAACAATTTAATCAGGCACTAAAGTTTATTTCTCATATAATGCTTAATTATTCTCTGAAGCAGTTCTCTCTCTATCTCTTCCAGTCCATTCGAAAAATATTAATCTGGTCCCAGTTCCACTTGTACTCCAGTTTACTCCAATATAAGTTTTTCTTAATATGAACTACTAATCTACTACAAACCTTCACCAACATTACAATAGTTAACTTTCCATAGCAGATTTATATAATCGATCACATATCAATAAAAAAAGAAAAATAACATAAAAGAGTTGAAAGTTCAGCATGAATTTACGTCATGCATAGGTGCTTATATGACCGGAAAACAATGAAAAAGAACAACAAAGCAGTTCTAGAAATCACACATTTTCTTCATGAGGCCATCATTGGCAAGTAAGCTTAATTAAGTTTTGATGGCAACGAAAGTCATTAAATCATTCTAATGTTATGGTGAGCACTCTATTAATAGTAAGTTTTGTTCAATTTTTCTACATAAAATGACATTCAGGAAGTTTATGACCAACTAATTTATTGTCTGCATAAAATTATAAAATACATAATTCAAAGCTAGTAACTGCTAAAAACAATTAGGGCTAAAATATAGGAAAGGTGCACTTGAATTTGCATGTAAAGGGTGGAGGCATAAAATAATCTCATCAGAAGCAATATAGCTATCTTATGGTATGATACTATCCACCAAGACAAGCCATGTATGCACATATAGTTTGCATTAGCTGCTTTTTTTCATAGGCACCATTCATGATGCCTGATTCTACTAACTAAACCTTTTTATTTCTTCAAAGAATATGAATTAAGAAGTGAATCCTCTTAATACATTATACAGAGTTTTCTGACACTGTACTGAAACAATATATTTTTATTTATTTATTTTTTTTTATTTTTTTTGCACAGAGATGTTTTACTGGGATTCTATTAAATTCTCTTGTTTTGGTTTCTACCACTTCCACCACAGATTTGGTAGCCTAAGATGGTATTCATTAAAAATACTATGCGTAGAAGTTATTGTCTTTTAGAAGATGAATGAGGACAAATATAATTACCTAGTGAATGTTTACTTGCAATATTAACGTGTACATATGTGAATGCAAGTGTCATCAATACAAATGAATGATTATGATTACCTGAAGCAGTAGCCACACATTTGCTGAAATTCAATATAAATACGTTCTAAGGTCACCGGTGCACCGACTGCAGAAAATTAAAATGTGTCTGTATCAAAATCATTTACTAGATGAAAGACATTTTGAGGCATTGCATAAGAAAGATGAGAATATGTTTTTGGAAAATCCTTTTCCACACAAGCAAATAGTCAGTCACATGTTCCTTTAATATGTGTGCATGTGCGTGTGTGTGTGTATATATATATATATATTGTTTTATTGAAGGCATACTGCAACATGATTAAATAACTGCAGCCATTGTCAAGAACTATAAATCATCCCAGACAGACTTTCAAGGGCCATTTTTGGAAACTGAGAGAACAATAATACTTCAATAAAGAAACTTGAGTAGTCCATCATTTCCTTTTTTATCATAATTGCAAAGACTAGAATCTCCTTTCATCACTTAAGTATTATTGTATAATTTCACAATTCAAACTTAAAATTTTTAAGTTCAGACCATGCACGTGCCCCTGTGACATCAAACTAACTTTCCTTCCTCTTCCTATAAAAACGCGGATAGGATAGGAATATTTCTTAGATTTATAAATTTTACAAGATCAGAAAATAACCTGTGGTGTTCATGTACAGGAATTGTGTGAATTGAAATGTTGTTATTATAAAGACATCAAATAACTTCATTAGAGTCATGGCAGGAAGGAACTTTAAGCATAAAAATTACCTTCACTATTTGAATTTTAAATTGCAACTAGTACATAACATTCAACAATATACAGATCATTACATTAGCATACATATCCTTTGGGTTGAAAAAACAGAAGAAACATATGCTATTCCACCATCACCACAAAGTGTGCCAAAGCTATGTACATGTAAGAGTGAGAAGAAGAAAATGTGACCTATCATTAAAAATCACCTCTTTCACCAGAGCTCTCCTAATGAAGATGAGCTTGAAGAATTTAAAAAAGAAACTCTTCGCCTCTTGTTTGAATGCGAAGGATTTGTAGAGAACTCTTCTGATGCATAAAATTTATCAAGTACAGACCCCAGGGCCTGACGAACAGAACTTGCAAGAAGCTGGCACCCTTCAGTATCTTTGATGTTCCCTTCTTTGCAGCCAGTTATCACAAAACGATTCATCATCCTGCTTCCCAAGGTTGCAATCTCTTCTTGTACCATTTTAAGATGAAGGGACTCAAGAGCTTTCCTCAGATCAGAAAGAACCTCGTGTTTGTACTCGCAACATAGAGATGCCCTGATAGAATAGGAAGCTCCATCTGAACCACCTTCTTGTTGCTCGACTCTAACTTCATCAATATCCATTGGTATGAGAATACCTTTAGTAGCTTCTGCTGCACTTTTCCTCATTTCTTTCAAGTGGCTGATAACTTCAGCAAGTAATGAGGCTTTATCCATCTATATATGCACATTTTCAACTCAGTCGTGTTCGATAACATTAAAAACAAGCAAACAATTTGTACAAGCATAATGGTTAAATTTTCAAAGTTCAATAAATATGGTTAATCTTGGAAGTGTCCTATTTATTTATAAAAATGAATGACTATACATGCATACACCCACTTCTCTTCACTTTAGTAGTTTGTTCACGTATGCAAAATACTGTGATATTATATTAAGCGGCCATTAAGACATCATAATTCAGATTCGTATAAAGAAATCTGAAAATATCTATACAAGCAAATCCAATTTATTGACAATCTCAGATTGGCAGCAATATTAGGCTAATGACACATAACTTGTTTTTGTAAATGAGCTTAAGGTATCTGCACAAGTACATGTCAAGACAAATACTTCACATAGACCAAAATTGATAGTCTGATTGACAAAATTTAACTTCACATTTTTTTCTTCTCAAAAACAGAAGATAGAGACAGCTCTCAGAGCAGCCAGGGTGAATACTATTCAAGTTTCTGGAGTATGATGAACAAGTTATCAGTTATGTAGTATGCGACTACTCTATCAGTTAATAGCAAAATAAGATTTAGGCTGTGAACTAATCACCATATTCGAGCTCAGCTCATGATTGATGCGCTTAGATGCTCGTTCAGATGTCAAGTAACCCATTTCAAGAAGAAGAAAAAGGAAAAAAGAAATTATAGTTTTGCAAAGTAATCATTCTTAAGAAAGTAGTCCTATACCACTTAGAAATTGTAAGAGATAATTACAAGACATTCCTATCATGAGCATTTTGCAGGGAGTGCACAATTATCAATTCTATAATTTTTTCACTATTATAATGTTATAAGTACCTAAATTACACAAACAAACTCAAACCCAAACATAATGAATCAATCAATTAACAGTAAATGACCTTATTTGTGCCGGGAATTAGACTCCGAAGACTAGCCAGATGCCCATTAATTCTCTCTCTCCGCCGCCTCTCCGCCTCGCTATGATTCCTCAAAGCCGCCAGTCCCTTTTCAGCCTTCACCCCTTTCTGGGCAGGCTTCACCAACGCCCTCACAATCTCTCCCCTCTCATTATCCAAAACCAAAGAAGACCCACCTTTTATTATATCCGGAAAGCCATACTGCCCCCAAAACCCATCAAATGAATTCGAAAATTCCATAATTACTTTTCTTTGTTTTTCTAGTGAAAAAATATCATGCAAGATCGAAAACAAGTAGTGGGTTATTGATGAAATTTCCGAGGGAGTGCAGACCACAAAGAGAACATCTAATAACAATTCTTTCTGTAAATTAACGGAGAGAAAGAAGCTGTTTTGTGAAGAGAGTAAAGCGAAGAACTTCCACCTTTTTCTTCTTCTTCTTTTTTTTTCTCCTGAATATCTTGAATTTAGCAGTACTGATCCTACTTCAGCAGCAGAATTGGCAGTACACGAGTGAGTTAGGGGGACAATGCAGCCTATAAAGGCATTGTTGAAGAATGCTAAAAGTTTAGAGCGCACACTATTTATACCCCAAATGAAGGACAGTGAGAATGCAGATCTACCAAACCCGAGGGGTTGGCCTAGTGTCTCCCTCCCTTGACTTCTTCTTAAGTTCCAAGCCTTGGAATCAATATTCAGAAAAAAGAAAAGAAAAACAATTCCTGAATACACAAGGCTAATAGAAGGTATCCTTAAGATCATTCGGATAGGAATATAATTTCGGTTTACGTATAAGTTAGTCCAAAAATAAAAATACAGATCTACCCCTTCCCAAAAAAAGAGGGAAAAAAAGACTAATGCACATAATGAGTCAATGAAACCCAAAAGCCAAATAATAAAATCTTCTTCAATAAAAAAATCTCCTTGTAGTTTCATTGTTAGGTCTATTCAAAATTTTCAGCTGGAAAGTGTCATGATCATTTTATTACTCGTTAGAAAAGGGGAAGTAAACTTTGATTAGATTCCCCTTATGTATTGTCATAAATTTAATTAGATAAAATTATAAAAAAAATTCTATTTATTACGAATTTTTGTAAAAAATGTATCAATAATACTTATTTATATAAGTGATGATCAAAAATTTTACGTAAACATCCGCAATATATATCATATATTCAATTTAAAATTTTCATCACTAATTTAAGTAGTATGACCACCTTATTTTTTTTTCTATCTAACTGTAAGTACACAATTAGTACAAATAGAATATTTTTTAACATGGTGATCTAAGATGAATTAGTAAATACTTGCATTTAATCAAGTGTGAATCTAGACATTGTTTATAAGGATGTAGGCTTGTCGCTTACTCCACGGTATCTGCTCTTTTTAGTTGGATTTCCATACAAATCTTCCCTCATCTCAAAATCCAAAAAATAATATTTCCTCCTTTCTATTACATAAGTATCACACGTATCAAGAAGACTTATAAATTCAAATATTAAGTAATTAATGTTGTTTTAAAATTTTATTATTATCACGTATTAATTAATTATCTTTCTTCCTCTCTCGATTGCTCTATTTTTTTAAAGATAAAGTAAAAAAAGATTAATTTTTTCTCCTAATATATGTAAAACGTCTTATATTATTGAAAGCATGATTGACTAAAATGCATGTAACAACAATATTAAAGAAAAATAACATCCATATGCTTTCAAAAAGCCAACCAAAAACGACGGTTCCAAAGTCCAAACCACATGGCAATTTTTTGTCCATGCAAAATTTGAAGGCTGCAGTAGCCTTTTAATTTATCTCCCACAAGGCCACAACATCCACATCCATTGTGCTCAAGACAAAAAATGGAAGAAATTAGTAAATAAATTACTATAAAAAAAAAAAATTAATGGCGACTGCATGGTTAAGTTAATTAGGCCATCAAACAAAAATGTTTTGGTGGCCTCGACGGCTGAAAAACAGCTAATCAACTTTTGCACATCCAATCACAGCCGCCCCTAATTAGCAACCATCTTTTTAAGATTAGTATTGTAACCCTTCACTGATCATGACCTAAAATTTTAAGATTTCCATTTAGAAGAAAGTACTGCTTCATTTGCTTACTTTTTCTATTGTCCTCTAGAGCTTTTTGAGTTGATCCTCCTACAGCCAAAATCCATAAATTGAAAGCTAAGGATTTGTGTTTTCGACTGCTTTGTTTAGTTGAACTCACTAAAAGTTAGGTAAATGGATTTCACATGTAAAGCATATGGACAAAACACATGATTGTTTATAGATTTGCAACTTTAGGAACTTGTGCTTTAGATAGCTGTAATCCCATTTTGGAGAGATTTCATCCCTTATGATTATAGATATAGATAATAAATAATCTCTACCACTTATCACTATAAGCTTATAAGTGGTATGCACATAAGGGCACTTATGTGAGTGGGAGAAGCACTTGCAAAGATTTTATCTTTTTAAATTTTGAATAGCGAATTGTACGTTGTAATCCTTTTTGTAGTTTAATATAGAAGAATAATAGTTTTGCCTAAATCGAATGGTTGACCATTCTTTTCTTAAGATTATACTCGCCTTTTATTTTTGCTACACATGAATTAGTCTCCCAAGATAAGACAGACTCATATTTTATTATGTACTAAAATTTGCTGTGTAAGAACAAATCTAGTGCAAAACTATAAATGAGAGAAGAAAAATTATTTAGAATGATAATTTTTCTAAAAATTTGATAAGGATTTAGAATGCCTGTTTTGAGTAGACTTGGAACCTATTTATAGGTTTCCAAACACCCCTTTGAAGAGGTTCGTTGCAATTGTAAGAATGTTATTGTCATGACTTGAATCTAACTCCTTAGAATTACAACTCTTTTCTGAATCAATTCATTCGTTGGCTATATAAACAATATATAATATATTTATTATATATTTTCTAGATTTAAAATTATCTAACGTCATATTGATCTAATCAGATACACATATATAATATTATGAAATAAATTCATAGTAAATTATGTTTCTTTTCTTTTTCATTCTTATCAATAGATAGCTAGGGAAAGGAGAAGGGGGTATCGATTATGCAATTAGTGAGAATCCAGCCTCTGCCCTAGCAGGAAGGAAACTTCATCATAGTATAATTACACAAAACCTGAAAAAAGTTGTTTCATTTGATTTTTTCTATTTTTGGTTATTTAATTTGAGACTTACATTAGTAACAAAAGATCATCAAGGTGGCAACAGGTGCAGACTCTTATTAATCTTAATTTTACTCCTAGTCCTGTTTCATCACATATTAATAAAGAAAAGAAATCTCTGATTAAGAATTTAATAGAATAAGTTGTGAGAAACCAGTTAACCTAACAAGATGTCTTACAGGATAAATACAAACATGCATTAATCACTCACTTAAGAAAAAAATGACAAAATTGAAAGATAGGTGACCATGAAAATGACAGGATTATCAAACAAATTCAAACAAGTGTTTTCAAAATCAACTAATACTACTGTTTTATTAGGAAAAAAATGGTCAACTCTTGTGCTCAGGTTTAGTAGGTTGATATTTTACAATTAAATACAATGTGATACATACATATGCATAATGTATGGGGATATAACTACAATTAATATGGTTGTGGTGACCATTAAATCAAAGATAATTTGGTTCTTTCACTTATTTAATTAATAATATTTTTGTTGTTTCACCGTTTCTTCAAATAAAATTACGTCGTTTTGGATAATTATTACAATTACATTTTTTTTGTATAAGTAAATATATGAAAAATATTATCAAAGATAATACCTTAGTCAAACTTGACTAAAATTAATTAACAAAACCACGTAGCTAAATTTTTCATTTTAGATTTTTATGGAAAAAAAAAACAAAAACTATTCAATTACTATCATTTTACTAAGTTTTAGCTTAGGTTAACTTTCCCCTGAATATATATTAGTTAAAAAAAGTACTATATGTTTGTAAATCCTGCCGCCACTTGTCGCGATATTGCATATGATTAAAATTATTTAATCATAGGTATTGGAACCGTGGACGTGTAACAAATCCCAACCTGCCTCAATATAATTTATATTTTGGACTTTGGAGTCAACCCTATGCTGACCTAGTTCATGCAACCTCAAACCAACTCTATGACCCTACCTTACCTACATTGGGCTCCTTGATTCATTGCAACCCAACCCAACCCAATCATTAAATTTATTATCATAAGAAATTAAATTAAGAGAGAATATGCGAATTTCATTTTCAATTTTTAATTTGAAAAATTCTGACATTTGGTATGCATGTTTATTAAAAAGAATCTCATTGATTTAATATTAAGATTTTCCTTATCTACAAATAAATTAATATTTCCCCCATCATTATTGATTAATGAAGATATATACTTCCTCCATCCTAAATTAATTGCTCAGTTTTGACTTTTTTAAGTCAAATTGACTATTTTTAGAATTAATAATTAAGCATATATAAATATATTTCTAAAATTATAAAAACTGGTGTTAGTAATAAATTGTATATACTTTCTTTTAGTTATAATATTTTCACCTATATTTTAGCAAAAATAATAAAAAGATTAGATTTAAAAATGGTCAATTTGATTTTAAAAAGTCAAAACTGAACAATTAATTTGGGACGGAGTGAGTATAATAAGACTACTGCAATGAAATTACACTTGAACAGAATACAACATAATTTGGTTATACAATATAATAAGTTTGGTTAAATTATAATTTGTCATTTTTTCATATCTTCTAATTTTATCTTCTAAATTTGATAATTTTTTATTATTATATTCTTATATTTATTACACACAACGCGTGAGATAAATCCAGTTGATAAAATTGTTGGATCCTAAAGAAGTAAAGATGAAAGATCCATGTGAAGGCCACCAGCTTCTTGGACTCAAATGAAATAACATATATTAACTTATGAATGATGCAACATCTGCGTGTAACAGCCCAACTCCCAAAGCCCAGTCCAAGCTATGTTGAACAGCCCAAACGTAGCCTTTAAGCTTTTATCATTGTCAAATAAAAATGTTCTCGTGTGCAAACACTTGCACAAATCAAGAGTACACACACTCACACTACTCCCTTTGTTCAGCATTTTAATTTTATTATTTATTTTTAACTATTTTGTAGTTTTAATTTTTTGAAAAAAGAATTGAAGTATATGACATGATATCACTCCTATCATCAATTTTATTATCATATCATTATTCGTAAACTAAACACTCGCCTTTTTCTTCCAAATATTTTTATTTCTTCTTTCGATTTAAGAATTTTAGATATGTTAACCTGAAGCTCCTTTCTTTTTATATTTATTAGTCTTTTTTTGACAAATACTCTCTAAATGACTAAAATGAAAAGGAAAAAAATAGTTAAAATAAGAAAAAGTTATTTATTTATTTATTTATATTTGTTTTTTTTGAGACTACCCACCACTTTGGTGGGATATTACAAAATACAAATTACAATACTCCCTCCGTCCCAAATTAATTGCTTTTCTAGGACTTTTTTAAGTCAAATTGACTATTTTTAAAATTAATAATTAAGCATATATAAATATATTTCTAAAATTATAAAAATTAAAATTAGTAATAAATTGTATATACTTTCTTTTGGTTATAATATCTTCACATATATGTTAGCAAAAATAGTAAAAAGATTAGTTTTAAAAATAGTCATTTTGACTTTAAAAAGTCCTAGAAATACAATTAATTTGGGACGGAGGGAATATTAAATAGCTCCACATTTTTTGAGTAATAATACAATTCCGATAAAAATTATCCAATAATCACTTAAAAGTTAGCTATCAGTTAATATCTTATCGACAAAATTACTTTTAACTAAATACTCCTATATTATGAAATTATTATCTGAAAGTCAAGTCAACCTGATCTGGGTCTAGTCTGGGTTTGGGTGTATATATTGATATGGATCTGTCTATGGGCCTATTGGCCTAACCTTTTCTATTTTCCAGATCAAACGTGAAAAACATGCACATGTAAACGCCCACATGTTGCACCCAAAAATAAAAAAAGAGGCCCACATGAAAATCTTTAAGGTACCAACTAGATTTATGCAATGCGATTTTACATGTCAATTTTATTACTGCGAGTTACGTGAATAATTATAATTAATAATATTTTAATAATGTATTTAATATAATAGACCAATCTTATAATTCTACTCAATCTCATACATCGATATAAGTCGTAATCATAATTCGATAAAAAACTCGTAATACATAGCATAGCTTTATGCATAATCACAATACTAGGGATATCTCTTGCTTACTTAAGATGATAAATGCTTAAGATTAATTTTATTGATATCGCCATTATTTAAAAAGGAAATAAAATAAAGGAAAAGGAAAGATTATAATACACTGTTTTTTTCTTCTCCTCTTTCTCAAATACATGTTTTGAGTTTAGAATATCAAACGTGTCATGGCGGTGATGTATCAAATTAAATGAGTAGTAACATGTAATATACTGGTTTCATTCTACAAAAAGAATTTTATTTAATTTTTTAAATTAATTTGTAAAATTTTAAAATTTAAAACTAAAATATATGTTTATTAAATTAAATTAAATTAAATGAGATTATTTGTATGAAACAGAAGAAATATTATTTTAAGTTAATGATAGCGACATTACTTGAAATTTAAAACTTCTAAGATTAACCATGATTTGTAACTTATATTCCCTCCGTCCCAAATTAATTGCATTTTTAAGACTTTTTAAAGTCAAATTGACTATTTTTAAAACTAATATTTTTACTATTTTTGCTAACATATAGGTGAAGATATTATAACCAAAAGAAAGTATATACAATTTATTACTAATTTCAATTTTTATAATTTTAAAAATATATTTATATATGCTTAATTATTAATTTTAAAAATAGTCAATTTGACTTTAAAAAGTCCTAGAAAAGCAATTAATTTGGGACGGAGGGAGTAATTTCCTTCAAAACTCACAAATAAGATAAAATTACAAAAAGAAAAGTTACTGTCATTTTCTCTCTTGCTTCACCATAATAATTTTTCTAAAAAAACTAGTAATGTATCACTTCCCACAATAAAAGAAAAGAGTTTACTTTTATTTATAATAGTTAGTTTTTAAAGTATTTCTCTCTTTGTTCAACAAAATAAATAAATAAATATTTTCACAATCAAATATTAAGAATGTAATTTTGTATGATGTGTAGCTAATTAATAGTGATGTCATGATAATAAAAATATGATGATAAATTTAAAATAATATATTATTTTTAATAATGCTAATAAAAAATAAATTTTATAACCAGTAATATTGATAATTACATTATTAATGAAATGATAAAAATTTTAAATTCTTTTTGTGGAACAAGATAATAATTAAATACATTATTATAAATACTCCATCCATTTAAAAATAGTTTTATTTTGCATTTTAAAATTTAAAGTAATGTGTGAAACTCAAAATATAAAATTAATGAATTATTTAATTTTAGTTAATGTTAGTATATAATTATTTTAAAATATAATTATTTTTTATTTTTCAAAATAATGCACAGAGTTTACTATTTGTCTTCAAAACCTATCCTTTTTGCTTGAGAATCCGCTGATAAAGATTTTAAGTTATCCCAGGGCCCACACCGTCTTAGTAAATGTACGCACCTGGCGCATCGTAGACGAATCTCAAATAGGGTTATATTATTAAAATAAAATTCCACGTATATAAAATCTCTATCTCAATATCTCTTACTGGTCTCTGCATCTGTTTTTTCTTCTCTCTCACATTTTCAGTCTGTGAATCAGTGATGGCGGCGGCTACCTCTTTCTCTCCCTCCATTTCACCTTCATCATCATCGGCCAAATCACTAAAACCAGCCGGTAAAACCCTAGCTTTTAATATAGGTTTTCTCTCTTCTAATGCTTCTAGTACAGCTTTAAGCGCTCTCAAAGCTCGAGCTTTACCCAGCAATGGTTTTGGTTCTGGTTCAGGATCAGCTCTTGGGGCTCGCATGGTGTCTGCACCGGCGATTAAGCCTCCGACTATTCTCGATTTTGAGACATCGGTGTTTAAGAAAGAGAAAATTTCTCTGGCGGGTCATGATGAGGTATTTTCTTTCCCCCCTTGTGCACTCTGTATTGGTGTACATATAAATCTTCCTTACACGTTGTCGTTTCTGTGATTTGTAGTATATTGTGAGGGGAGGAAGAGATTTGTTCCATTTGCTGCCGGATGCATTCAAGGGTATTAAGCAGATTGGTGTTATTGGTTGGGGCTCTCAGGTACTTATGATTCATTGTTTTTTTGCTAATTGTTAATTTTGATATAAATTTGTAGTTTGTTGTGTTTGGTTGTACCTTAAAAATGTAATCTTTACATTAGAATTTAAGAAGGTTTTCTTTTTGACGAGGAGAGATAATGTGTCTGATTGTACATACTACCTACTCGTAAAAAATTCATGGATAAGTTTGAATATAAAATTCAGAAAATGTATTTATTATATATTTTTGCTAAGCAAATGACACCTTTACTGATTGAATTTTTTGCCTTTTTTGATTGTCGAAAATGTAAAAACTAACTAGGAATGTAAAACTAGGCGAAAGAGAATTAAAAACCCACCTTTGCTTTTTACTTGGTTTAATGCTTTGGATTTTTTAATCAATAAGTTAGTTTTAAGTACGCACTACTTGTATTTTTTGTTAGCCAAATGAAGCCTTTGTTTTCATTGATTTTTTTGCCACTGTTTGATTATGGAGGAAATGTAAAAACAATGAGAAGTGAAAGAAACATTTCTCTTTCCTTATTTTCTGAAATTTAAAATGCTAAATCTATCATTTCATTTTTTTTCTCTCTCAATGTATTTTGAAGGAAAAACAAAAAATTGGTCTTTGGATGGTAAGCGTGAAATGTTCGCGTGGTTTTTTGGGTAGGAGGATTAATTTATTTTTGTATTAAAGCATGATGAAAAACCTTTTAACTCTTGGTTGGCCAGTTAGCCTATTTAAATGCAAGAAATGATTTATATAAAAAATTTCTTCGTGCACTAATTTTTATTGATTACTTGATTAGGATTGTTCGGAAGTTCTTATGGAACTTCTAAATGGAGTTTTTATTGCATAATATTGTTTCTGGTCGCTATCTAGAATGCTATGTTCTTTCTTGCAGCTCCTTTGATTTTGGTGAAAGTTGGAACTTTATTAGTGGCCCAGAATATTTTTTTGGTACTATGTGTAATATCATATGCAGCTTGATTAATTAGGTCACGTAAAGTACCATTTAAACACCATGAAGCTGGTGTAGCTTCTGTTTGAAATATAAATTAGACATTAGAAGTGCTAAGATTGTGTCTTAATGGTGTGAATTTTCAGTTCTCTCTGCTGTTTGTGTTTTGGTACTTAATAAGCTTGGTCATTATCAAATAAATCTGGTCAAACAGAGTTGGGCATTGTTGTCCATGATTTGGGACGTATACAGGAATCTTTTGTGAGTTTCAAGCTTGAACATCTTTGTCCCTCTGTTTGTTGTCGGGGCAAACCCCTCGCACAATGGATGGCAGAAAATGTCTTGGGCTGCTAGAGTTAGAAATTAAATAGTGAACATGGATAACAAGACACGAAGATGAACTTGGATGCGAACACCCTTCTCAAGCAAATAATAATGTTAAGACCAAACCATGTTTCTTCCTCCAATAGTCTAGAGCATATGATTCTTTCAATGGAATGCTTAAGAGGAGGCTGTTTACTTCTTTTTGAAAGATATTAAAATGTCTTGCACATTTCTCATTGAATTTGTTGCATTGTTACCTACAGGGCCCTGCTCAAGCTCAGAATTTAAGGGATTCTCTTGCAGAAGCAAAATCTGATATCACCGTCAAGGTGATTTTGTAGTACCTTGTTTACCTTTTACAACTGATGATTGGTATTTTCTCTTGTCTGAATATGCTCTTTCTTTCTATTGCTTTATAAACAGATAGGTTTAAGGAAGGGTTCTTGTTCATTTGCTGAGGCACGTGCTGCTGGATTTACTGAAGAAAATGGGACCCTGGGAGATATATGGGAGACTATTTCAGGCAGTGACTTGGTCCTGCTCTTGATTTCTGATGCGGCCCAGGTTTGTCGGATCAACTCTAATCTTTGCTGTCTGTATACAATACTAGGTTTCTGATAGGTTTTCTGACTTTTGAGTAAAACTATCCTCCACGAACTTAAAATGATATATGTTCTAGTTATTTATTTATTTATTTACATGGCTCTGTGATGGCACGTTGGAATTTGCATTATATTATAGACTCTCTTCTGTCTCACACTCCTGATCTCTATGCTTCATACTGAAAGTATAATGTTTTGATAATGACTTCCATGTTTATAAGTGAAATCCTTCTTTCTGTTTCATCATTTTGTCTTTTTAAATTATTTAGCATGTTCTCTGGATTGTTATGGGTGGCCTTTTATTTCTCCTCTGCCGTGTTTACTTTGTATTCGCCCCTTTTGGCACTAATAGTGAATCTACAAAAAAGAGAAGAAATAAATTGTTATGGGTGGGAATTTGCTCTGCTTTTTCATTTATCAAAACTTTCATACATATCTTATTCTGTATTCATCATTGGATGCAGGCTGATAATTATGAGAAAGTGTTGTCCTACATGAAGCCAAACAGCATACTTGGGCTTTCCCATGGGTTCCTTTTGGGCCATTTGCAGTCAATTGGCCTTGATTTCCCTAAGAACATAAGTGTGGTAGCTGTGTGCCCAAAGGGAATGGGCCCATCTGTAAGGCGTCTGTATGTGCAAGGCAAGGAAATAAATGGTGCCGGAATTAATGCAAGTTTTGCTGTCCATCAGGTTGGTTGGTCTCTGTTTTTGTGTGGCAGTTCACTTCTCCACGTGGTATTTTGTAACGTTCTATGGCAACTCAACTATCTTTTGTGGACAGGATGTTGATGGTAGAGCCACAGATGTTGCCCTTGGATGGTCAGTTGCCCTTGGCTCACCTTTTACATTTGCCACTACACTCGAGCAGGAGTACAAGAGTGACATATTTGGGGAACGAGGTGATTTCTTCATTCTCATGGAAGTATGTTCAGTCACTTTATGATGATCATGGCTAATTTTAGCCACTTGATGTATAGGAATTTTGCTTGGTGCTGTTCATGGTACTGTCGAGTCCTTGTTTAGAAGGTATACTGAGAATGGAATGAGTGAAGATTTGGCTTATAAGAATACTGTGGAGGGCATAACGGGGATTATATCCAAGACAATATCGTCAAAGGTTGGTTTTGCAATTCCTTGGTGAGAGTGGAAGTGAATCTTCTTGCTTATTAAATTAGCTGTTTTATGATCCTTCCTCTCCTTAGCAAATTGCGGTTATTATATTCATGATGTATACTTTATTTACACTGTTACATCCAACAGGGCATGTTGGCAGTCTACAATTCATTGTCAGAAGATGGCAAAAGGGAGTTTGAGGCTGCATATAGTGCCTCATTTTATCCATGCATGGATATCTTATACGAGTGCTATGAAGATGTAGCCAGTGGTAGTGAGATTAGGAGTGTCGTCTTGGCTGGTCGCCGATTTTATGTATGTTATCTCATTTTCTATTATTTAGATTCATGGATGTGGTTTGTTGTATTGTTTTTAAATCACTTTCATTTACTTCTTGTGTTGGCTTGTGAACCTTTATGCAGTTACATTTACAAATAGGCCACTGAACCTTCAAGTTCTTTGTGATATTTTTAAATATATAGCGGACTTGCCGGAAAGAGTAAGAATAAAATGCAAACGATTTTAATATGTTCTTTTGATGTTGCAGGAAAAGGAAGGTCTACCAGCTTTCCCTATGGGAAAAATTGATCAGACACGGATGTGGAAAGTAGGTGAACGAGTTCGTGCATCACGACCTGCTGGTGACCTAGGCCCATTATATCCTTTCACTGCTGGTGTCTATGTGGCTTTAATGATGGCTCAGGTGACATTTCTTTCGAGTTTTCTCAAGTTGAATAGGGTTTTGTGGCTAGTTGTCTTGTCCATACACACACATTAATAATGAGTTGCTTGCTGAACTATTTTTTCCCTTTCTACTTTGTTTGAAAACATATTTTGTCACAATTCATGTAATATATGATTATGATACTCCAGTCCATGGCCCCATCAATAATGCAATAATAAGATTAGGTTTCAGGGGCTTGGTTTCCTGCACTAAATTTGGTTTAAGCATTCATTTTAATGTGTGAGGTTTCGGAGGGGAGTGATAAATGAAGTGGCAGTTGCTCTAACACCATTTGTTAAACATGGGTCCTGAGCTAAAATACCAACAGGACGAACAACTTGAAATTGGATCAAAATGCTATAAAACCAAGTCGTTAGTAGTTAGTGCTGAGCCCCTTTTTTAAACCACTTAACTTATTACCTTGAACTCGATATGGGAATTTGCCTATTCTCACTAGCTTTCCTCACTCCCTGTTGTATCTATAAAAAAATAGCTTGCCTCACTCAGTGATGTAGGAACGAAACTGTGGTGAGAATAAATTTACGAATATCGATTCTGACAAATTACGTTTTTTCAATTTTCCAATTCTGGTACACAAAAATACAGATCGAGATCCTGAGGAAGAAAGGGCACTCCTATTCCGAGATTATAAATGAGAGTTTGATCGAGTCCGTCGATTCTTTGAATCCTTTCATGCATGCCCGTGGAGTTTCGTTTATGGTAGATAATTGTTCAACAACAGCGCGACTAGGTTCAAGGAAGTGGGCTCCACGCTTTGATTACATTCTCACCCAACAGGCATTGGTAGCTATAGACAATGGTGTTCCTGTCAATCGGGATCTCATCAGCAACTTCCTCTCTGACCCGGTGCACGGAGCTGTTGAAGTATGTGCCCAGTTGAGACCATCAGTTGACATTTCAGTGCCGGCAGATGCTGATTTTGTTCGTCCAGAGCTGCGCCAGTCTAGCAACTAAAGTTTTGAAGTACACTTCTGAGTCCAGCTATAATTTCCTTCAGGGTGAGTGTTGAAGGAGAAAGGCTTGTTAGATCTAGAGCGCTGTAGTATCATATGGCCTGCTTGAGTTTTTATGTCGTAGAATTGTTCTATATGTGGTGTTTCTCACCATGGTGAGTCGTGATGTGTACTCTTATGTTCGTAGTGGTACTTTTGGGATAATTATAATAACCCGAATTTGTTTTAATAATTAAATATTAATTGATTTTATGTTATAAAAGCGTAATTGAATTGAAAAATGTAAGTTATTAATTTTTTATTTTTATTTTGTTTGAAAAGTTAAATTCTTTTAGTAGATGATTAAATAATTGATTTAATTAAAATTAAGGAGTTTATTAGGATTTTGGTAACTCTTATATTAGTTAGAGTTATATTTAAAGGGCATTTGATGTAACTAATCTTTTTTTTATTCTCTGTTGAGTTTTCGTTTAAATTTTTTTTTGTGCACTTTAGTATTTGTAGAAAAATTATAGTTAATTCATCCGATGTTTGAATTGAGTGAATTCAATGTTTGTTTTTTTAATTTTTCGTTCTCTACAATTGTCAAGAAGGAAGAAAAGCTATTTGACGTTATTTGCATACCTTAAATTGTTGAAAATCACAGTCTGTCCCGATTAATTTTGAAAATTTGTAACTCAATTATATTAACTCTGAATTGAAGGATTCTTGAGCTTATTTCGTGTATTTTTTAAAGACTATAATTTATGTGAAGACATGAAAAGATTTTGAAGATTAGAAGACCCGAAATTCTGATTCTTTATTGCTGTGATTTGTAAAAAGATGAACAAAAAATATAAATATTATTTTGTATTTTGATTTTAAGTTTAGTTATGCAAGTTTTTAAATTAGAGATTATTCTTAAGTCAAAATATAGACATGAATTAAATATCATAATATCAAAAAAGAGAAGATGAATTTATATAAAAAAATATAATACGATTGAATGTAAAAGTTAAAATTTGAAAATCAAATTTTATTTTTTTATTGTCTATTGCGTGAGTTATTTCTCCTAATCTGATCGTTGGATCATTTAATTGGATATGTTATACTTACATAAGATGATAATATTTTTACCAATTTTGAACCATTAAAGATTAATATATGATTTGTTATGAATTTTAAGATGTGACTGGTCTGGAATCTTTGTGGTAGAATTTTCAGCAACAAGTTCTAATATTTAAAAATGTATAACTTAATGATTTTAAATTCGATTTGAGTGATTCTTGGGGCTAAATTGATATTTGAAGTCTAATTTATGTTAAAATTATTTAGTTTGAAAAATAATTATAAACTTAGATTGGTACGAGGGATACAATGGACTGAGGTTTTAAAAATAAATTGTCATATTGAGCTTTAAAATTTCTTAACTTTTGCTTGTGATTTTTATGATTTGGAGGTATTAATAATGAAGAATAACTAAAGGCACATTGAATAGTTTAAAAAATGTTTTAAAATTAGTAAATTGAATTGTATACTTAAGAGGCAGTGAATATGTTTATGTGGTGAATAAGGTTTCGTATCGGATATCGTTGGAGTTTGAGATTTAGATTTTGTGAAGTGTGCAATAAGTGGATTTGACTATCAGGTATGGATTCCGTACTCCTTCAGCGATACTCTTTTAGTTTTAATTATCGGTTTTGCTTCTAAATATGGTCAATTTGATAATTTATAAATTTGGGCTGCCCAGTGACAAGAATTGATTAGTCTTGTTCTAAAATTCATATAAATTTCATATCATAACGAAATTGCTTGATTCTTGATTTTCAAAGCTCTACTAATTATGTACATGTTTTGTGAAATAGCATTTTGTGAAATTCTAATTCTAAACTTAATTTATATTATGATTTGTAAAACATATTCGATCTGTCCAGCTTTTTGTCTAGCAGCATAATAGTTTCGTTGTAAAATTCACCTAGAACTCGTTTTCATTCGGATTTGAGTGATTCTTGATTTTTTTGAAAAACTTTTCTAGCTATCCAAAACTTTCTTACGAAATTAGTTCCATCCTTAATATTCACACATGATTTATTTTAACTTTAGTAAAACAGGACATATTTTGTTCATAATCATTATGTTGTTTTTCGTGTGCAATTAGCATTATTGAACTGGGGTCATTTATTGTGATGTTATATCTTATTCTTGCATAAGATCATACATATTTGAACAACCCTTTGTTAAATGGGGTCTATGAGACTTTTGCTATATTCATATGTGCACATAAGCTTGTTGAAGCCATTAGGGAGTAATGTGGTTAGACGAAGAACATAATTAACATATTTGAGTTCGGTTATCCTTCGAGATTAAATGTGTGATCTTACCATTCTATGTTATATTTGATTCTTCTTTGAAACTATTTGTCCACATTGTGATTTTACGTTCTCATTATTTTCTTGGTTTCCAACATTTTGATATATTTATAATTCGTATTCATTTATTCATTCGACTCATTTGATTACATTATGAATATTGTTGTATATTTGTGTATCTCTATATCTATACTGAACATTTGGCTCATATTGTGTTTTTCTTTCGACAGATTTATAAGAGTGATTTAGGGTTGTGTGAAGAGAGCTTGACTTTGATTTAATTTGATTTTAGGTTTTGACTAATTTTAATTATTGTGTAAATTTAAGAGAATTTTATTTAATTCGACATGTATGGATTATTAGCTATTAAATGCTTCAGAAGTTATTACTACTCTGTTTGTTTATTTGAGGTTTGTTGTGCTTTGCTCGTGACCTTTCTTTCCTATTCGGGAAACGAGTTGTTACAATAATAGCTAATTTCTATTACTAACGCTAAAACTATTTTCAGAATGCATATTTGGAGCTTATAAATTAAATTGGAGGCTTCCGTATTTTCATTTTTCAATCATCTCAAAACAAGTTACATATTTGTGATGAATACCTGGAAATTTATGAGAGAAAGCCTTCATTTTTCAATCATACTTATTATAACTGGAAGTATAAGCATGAGTGCGTCGCAGGAGAGATCAGAGACAATTACATATTCTAAAGTCACTAATGATAGAGAAATCATACTTTTTCTCCAAAACTGAGTGGTATCTCATATTTCACAAGTTTCTTACCATTCCAATGGCAAGTGCCATGTGCCAATAATCAGAAAATTTCACACGTGCAATGAGTATTATTTTGTTCTCTTATGAACTCAATATTGGTCAACATTCTGGACATATTTTCAGTTGAATAATTCAAGAACAGAGGCAGCTGAGTAACAAACCTGAGATCCATTCTATTGTGTGTATTTGTGATTTTGTTCCATGGTTTCTTAGGTTGTAGAAACCTATAACTAGTATATAATTGGTAATAAAATGGATACTTTCAACATATTTTGTTTATATTTGATAATGCACAACATTACGTTGTAATATATACACGATTTCTTGCTGCAAGTACAAGCAAGATTTTTAGACAATAGGAAATATGGCACGCACCAAGCAGTACATAATTTACATTAGGTAGTGATTCATTCTGAATCTTGATATTTATGCAGTGGGGTATGATGCTTGCATTGCTATACCACAAAGCCCTTCCTTTGCTTCAACACCTCTTTGCATCCTTATGTACCCTTCTTCGCTCCAGCTCGTCCCCCACGAGTTCTTGACCAGCCAATATTTGGTTCCATCCCTGCTTGTGCCATAGCTGTTGGAACTTGTGACTCATAATTGAGAAGTTCAAGGAAAAGGCCGAGTGCGGAGCGAAGCAGAGCGGAGTGAGGGAAGCGAAGCCACCGAACGGAGCAGAGCTTCGCGATGCACTGGCCCATCGGAACTGAACAGAAGGCGTGGAGGGGGGTGCGGTGGGCGGAGCCCCCACGGTATGGTACGAGGTTACTGTAGGAATGACGCGGGACGCGCCATTACATAGCATCAGAGTGGCGCGAGGCGCGCTAAGACTTTTGAGGTGCTCTGTATGGGTCGTGCGGGGCGCGCTGTGACAAGGCTTGAAACGGCGCGGGGCGTGCCAGGCGGGTTTCAGGTTCTGGTGGACTAGCGCGGGGCGTGCCAGAGGAAGCCATGGAGCGGTGCGGGGCGCGCCGTTCGGCGAACTCAGTTTTCCTAGTTCGTTTATTGGAAGGACATTATGGGTATTTGAGTCATAATGTGAAGTAGAGTTGGAATATGATTAGTAGCTATAAATACTATCTATTGTAAAGCCCTATATAACCCAATCAAGAGAATCAATAAACAACTAGCTGCCCGTGGACGTACCCAAGTTTTGGCAAACCACGTAAATCTCTGTGTTAATTCTATATTGTCGCGTTTTTGATCCTAATTATAACAATAGCCAACAACAGTAACACCATGGTCTAGTTTAGTACCACACTCACCTGTAAAAACGCCACTCGAGTAGAACTGAAAGTCAGAGTCCCCAACATCAATGGCGATAGAGATTGGTTGATTGGCGACGACTTTTAGCAGGACACTCTCACTATTGGCAGGCACGTCTTCGTGTCCAGTTATCTTGGCTGCGTGGTTTGCTTCTTTGTTGGCGTTGCAAGTGTCATCAGTTCCACTATAAGGGTAGTTTGCTTATGTGGAAAGGCCGTGGTTTTGTTAGATGAAATCAAATCCATTATCCATTAGACCACCCTCACAGCCTTGATCTTCACCACTAGTGTCACAGTCCACCAGTTCTTGTTCCGATAAAGATATTAACTTGCCAGTTTTAAGTTGGGTAATTCCTTCCATAGCTGCTACAGCTAAAAATGCCCAACAACACCCTATGTACATATATTTTGACAAGTAGAAATGTTAAAAAATACTTGTAATTTTAACTAAATTTAACCAACTTTTTGAATTTTGTTGAAAGTTGATGATCCACATTGGCCTTGGTCCTTGATAGGTGTTACCGCACCTTTCTTTCTCCAGTCCATAGTAGATGAAATTGCAGTAACATTTTCATATCTAAACAAAGCTGTTGTTGGGGAGCAAACATGGCTCTTGAATCTGTTTCTCGAGGTCTTAAACTCTTCGTTTGTAAGATCTGCAAATTCATTGACCCCGAGCTTGTAAAGCTTGTTGTTTGCTTTGTTGAATAATTGTATATATTTGACATTCTCCTCGAATATCTTAGAGTGTATACTCTTCTCGTTAGCATCTTTATATACACGACCAAAATGAGCCATCCATTGGTCATGATTCTCAAGCACTGATGCCTCGCTGAGGGAGCGCGACTCTGCTAGAGAAGCGAAGGCTCCCAAAACGAAGAGCATTGCAAAGCAGATGCATTGTTGCTGATTTGTGGAAACCATGGTTTTTAGCTAGTTAGGAGTTATGAATCAAATGTTTTGTGAACTTGTGGACTACAACACCGGTACTGAGCTTTATATAGATAGATCTTACCAATTTTATTTTGTCAATTTGGTTAAGGATTTTCCTGAGGCTAGTTCATTGTCTAGCACCGTGCCTTGCCTGTTAAAACATTATGATCTAGATGTGCCTGAAATTTAATATTGATCAATTGGCTAAATTTAGTTTGTTTTCATCTGTATATTAATTTTATATACAACATTTTTGAACTGCTAAACCATCTTAGACCTCTTATTTAGATTTAGATGCTTCACGATACGTGCCGTTTCATTCATTCATTTTAAACTTGGGTTCCCACTTGAAAAGTAAAACTTCGTGTGTGCACACCTAGAAATAAGTATGTTTATTTTATCTGATTAACAATAGCAAATTTAAATTTTTTGCCACTTTGATTCTAACGGTGCAGTGAATATATAGTGTTCAAGTGCAGAATTGAAAGATAAGCAAGATAATCAGTAATACCAAGATTTTTACGTGGTTCAGCCCTTAACCTCTAGTCTAACGACCTAATCCACGTCCAATACCAACTGATATTGGAGACTCTTTTATTAAGCTAATATGCAATCAATTTACAGATTAACTCTCTGTACAAACAACTTTGATTATGTTAGACACCACTGTCCCCTTTGCACCTTTGCAAACTTTTGCACCACTCCAAACTTTAGAGCATGCTTTGTACAGATCTATCAACCACTGGATTACACAAGCCAAACTAAACTCGTATACAAGTATTATTATGAACGAATGAGTTTACAATATAACTACGAATTTCTAGCACCAGATATTAAGAACAATATAAGAGTAATATGCTAGAAGTTTTTTCTTTGAAGCTCTGTGTATATCTGAATTCTTTCTTCTTCCTTTGATGCATGTATGCAAATGGCTGATGAGCTTTTGTAGAGGATAAAAATCTGTGACACCCCCAAATTTGGGTACCAATACCTTGAATTTGGTGCTTACGATGCATCACAATCATTTACCTTAAATCAACATATGACAACTAAATGCGGAATAAATAGTCATATATTAATAATCGCAAAAAAGGTTTACAATTGATCCCAAGGTCTATAGCCTTAAATACATATATCACAAATTCTAAAAGTCGATAAGATTCGTGTTATACAAATTGTAATCTAAACAGTACACAAAAGATAAATGAGTACATCCAAGGCCTAACACTGTATCTTCTCCTTGCCCTTATCTCTGCTCGAGCACTCGGGCTTAACTATAATGTTTTCATGATATAGCAAGAGTAAGCAACGAGTTTGCTCAACAAGTTTTAAATGAATGAGAGAGAGATATCATGAATGAATATAAACAACAATAATATAGTTTAACGATTTCAACAAGTAACTGATAAAACAAACGAACGATATAATCAAAATTCAAATGAAGGGATGAAGATTGATTATTTACTGCCAATAGTCCAAGATAGACTATGAACACACGTTAAGGCATCGGCCACACTGTTTGACCCTTATTAGGTTGCCAACTAAAGAGTATCTACTCAAGGGGATCAACCTCTTGTACCTATGAATATGCATACCATTTAACTCTGCTCTGTATCGTCTTTCATATACTTAGGTTACTCCCCATTATGGGGTTGTTCATCTCAGTCTAAGAATCCATTCCAATAATAGGCTTGGATAACTTTTAAATTAGTTATCTTGCATATGCCTAGCCGAACAAGTAGCTTAAACTTCTCTTTGAACAGTGCATGAATAGCCGAAACTTATTTATTAGTACAGTTCAACAATGGAACCGAGAGCAAATGCATAGTGTGCGAATGCCAACGATATCGGGGTGGGATAATTTTTAAAGTAATTAAACCACTTAGCACATACTTGAGAATTAGAATTCAAACCGAATTTGAGGAATTTGTATAACATCAGAACCGTCATACAATACGAAGGGGTATGTGGGTTCGGGATTTCAATAAAAACGTAAGATTAGAAACTTGCTCAATTTAAAGAGGGTCAGGAACTTGCCTGATCCGCTGCTTTACAATTTACTCTACTTTTTGTTCGGTAAGCGCCCTACAACATATGATTCATTCTCTGGTTAGACATAGCTATACAGAAATAACATATTTAATAAATAAATATGAGCGACTCATACGGTCTATCCTATGGACCATTCCAACACTCTACTGCCTGTTAGGACAGCTCTATGATCGGTAAGGAGGTAGTACCATCGGCAGGGTCCATTCTATGATGGCCGAAGGGTTCAACTATCTTACTTAACGAATGCCAAATGGGGCTCCACGATCCCATCGGGATTTAGAAGTATCTCAAATAACAGTTCAAGGCACATCTATTAGCCGATTCGGGATAGCATGGGGTCTTATCGACCCTCTACCGACAAAGCTTCGACTTCGGCTCCAAGTTGGAGCCATTTGTAATTCGGGGATCCCTTCAGGATCAGATGTGCCTTGAGTCTGGCTTCGGGAAGCCAGAGCTTTGGGTCACATTGTTATTCCAAGACTTCGATTTCGAAGGTCAGGTTCAGACATTACTGACACTAGGGGTTCGACTTCGGGGTTATGACTTTGGAAGTAAGATCCGAGCCTTACAAATACCAGGGGTTCGGCTCCGGGTCCAGTATTAAACTAAATCCGGAGCAAGGCTACGACCTTTGGGTTCAACTACAGATTTCACTCTGGGAACCGCTCTACAGTTCGAGGTCGAATAATGAACGTCATCGGAATGGCTTTGGCATCCCCCCATATACAAGTTTCCAACTGTTCGGGTAAAGTGGCGAACCTCGCCGGAACGACTTCGACATACGGATATTATTACTACATCATTACCCCCTTCTTGTTAGTCTGACTTCGTATTGGTTTTATTCATGTTTAGTGATAAGAACCAACTGTCAATCATTTATTGGTCTGTACGCACCATACTTATAGTGCGTTGAGCTCACTTAATCGGTATGCTGACTCTACACATTATATGGGCAAAATGATTAAATCATCAGAACGAGGCTTAAGTAACAGAAACATCTCTTCAAGTCTCTGCACCTAGTTCTCTCCTAGACCTTGCCTCGCCGGCTAGCAAGAACTCTTCTTATCAGCCTCTATCTCCCTCAAACTCACAATGCCTTTCTCTCTATATCAAAAATGAACAGAGCGCCAAGCTTCAGATGGTGACTAGGGGTCGCTATTTATAGAGAGAGCTTTACTCAGTCGTTGGTTAGTACCCAGTGTGTCGGACCAATACGCAATGGTGTTATCCATTGGTTAAAAGTGATTAGGTGAAAAGCTCACCAACTCCCTCCTCAGCCATGCCCACAGTACTCAGCTGATTGACCCTTACACGCAGAGTAGGGGGGAAAGGTCATTGGCCTAGCGCGGCTGGTTGTACCTTCACACAACTTTTAAGTCAGCCATCAACAGTAAGGACACCACGTGGTCGGGTGGCTCCATGTCTGGGCTATTAAGTCTTTAGTTGATGACCCGCTTACTACTCCCAACATTATGAGCTTGGATTGGGTTTGTTTCTAAGAAATAAACGGACCAACCCATTACTAGGAATCCCTTAGTGGAATTAATAATGTTACTCCTCTACAAGTCCACAAGTAGCTCATTGGGCTTGTTTAAATAAATGCAAGGCTAGTCCATTATACTCGGACTATTAAACTAATTAACAAATAATCATACATAGCTATCCAAATTATTTATGGATTTAAATTAATATGTCATTGAAAATAACAAAGATTAATATATTGGCCTTAATAATATCCGAAAATTACGGGCATTACAAAATCTGTAGCCGTTGGAGAGACTTAAATGTTGCTGAAAATAATCTGCCGTTAGAATGCATCTTGGTCTGCCATGAAGAGATGTTGGCCAACTTCGTATTAAAGAAATGAATAACAAGAGCCTCCAATAATTCTGAGATGACGGGCAACAAAAACTATTCTGCCTAACACACGGTGTCATGGGAAAATAGATAAAGTAATGTGCCGTATGGACAAGATAGTACATGCATGGAAGCATACTTTAATTAACAAAGCCGATATGAAATGGGAATAGTGGGAGAGGATGACTGATTCGCATTTTCCAAGGGGAGACCTACCCATGATATTAAGGACAACAATAGTGTGAGCATTATTCTTGATAGGAGGGCTGATTAACATTCCCTTATGGGACCAAGTGCCAGCCACTTATGGAACAAGTAATGAGAAGAATTCATGCTAGACAAATGGACAGTGGGTAGGTAATATTAAAATTATATTTAATGCATTAAAGGCTCTCCCATGTCGAAATTGTGCAAAGAATGAAAAGTGAGCGGATGGGATAGTATTAGTATTATATTTAATGCATTAAAGAAACTTGTCCATGATTGAGAGGATAGACAAAAAAACTGGGTATCATTAGACATAATAAAAAGCATTTGTCAGCATGTAAACTTAATGAAGATGACTTCATTAATTCTTTAGTGATTCATGCTAAGTACATAGGCATCATTAGCATGTCCAGTTAACTAATGATCAAACAAATATAGTAGTTCTATGAATATGATTCAACCAAATAATTAACATTTGGTTCATATACATACTGAAAGTTTAATTAATTATTTTCATAATTAGTTAAATTACTTCCATAAATATTTCATACTTACTCCATTCTTCAAAATATATTGACACATGAAATATATATATAACTGACGAGTATATTAGAGCAGCAAAAATAACCAATCTCTTTTCGCATCTGTTAGGGTGGGATTTATTGGGCTAGATATTTTGGTGGGCCATATTGCACATGGGCTGGTATTTCTTCTATAAATAGGTAGTGGGCAGAGGTCGGAAAAAGATTTTTTTTTACTCTTGACATTATAGTGAATTCTCTCTCTCTCCGTGGTTTTTCTCCCAAATGGGTTTCCACGTAAATCTTGTGTTCATTATATTTTATATTGTTGGTGTATGTTTGTATTTATATATGCGCCTTGTGGGTTAGGATCCATAATAATACACCATCAAATTGTTGGCGCGATTTTGATCCCGTCTTTTGGTGATTTTATCGGGTGGTCGAAATTTAGCGTTAACATTGGCGCGCCAGGTAGGGGAGCGTTTGGTTCTATTATTGAATCAAAAATCACCGAAGTGCCAGGAAGACCTTCTATAAAAGATAAGTGGTTCTTTCTTTTTATTGGTGGAAATTATATGCATGGTATTTATTGTATTGTTCGGCTAGTGGGTTCTGTCTAATCCTGCCGCTTGCTTAGCCTAAGGAGTTTGTTGCTTTAACAGCATCTGTTGAGTCATGTGTGCTATCCATATATATTCTTCCCCATTTTAATTGTTTATTAGGTAATAATATGTACACCCTTTCCAACGGTTACTTTACTTTACTTTCAATGCTCCCCAGAACCCATTAACAGCTACCTTTCACGTGCTTTTAGAGAGAGGAATTAAGAGAGTGTTTTTGGGTGATTTTTAGAAAACCCAGATGGATTTCAGTGCGTTTTTAACGTCCCTTGGGACGTTGTTTATGATTTTTCTGGTTTTGATGTTTTTGTTTACTTGGTTGTCGAGGAGGCCGGGGAACAGTGTGGTGTACCATCCGAATCGGATTTTGAAGGGCTTGGATCCGTGGGAGGGAGCCTCCAGGACGCGGAACCCGTTTGCTTGGATCCGGGAAGCTGTCTCTTCATCTGAACAAGATGTTATCAACATTTCGGCAGCCAGTCTTTGGCTTCGGGCAAGTTTTAGCCAAGCTTCGGATTGCTTCGGCACCGCTTCACTTCGGACCACATCGTCATAGCTTCGGATCACGTCAGGCTTTGACTTCCATTTGGCTTCAGTTCGCGGCTCCTTCTCCGACCGTCATATCTGGCTCGACGGTCAGCCTTTGGTTCCAAATGGCTTCGGCTTCGGGCAGATCGGCGTCGGCGGGGGGTCGGCGGGGGTGGCGTGATGGCTTCGAATGGAGTCGGCTTCGCAATGGGTCGGCAGGTGTGGCGTGATGGCTTCGGATGGGGTCGGCGTCGGATGGGGTCAGCTTCGGCAGTAGCTTCATTTCAGTTCGGCAGACAAACTTTTAACTTTTGGCTTTGGCTTCGGCCTCAAGTGGCCCCTTGTCGGCATTGTGTTCCCTTCATTGGAGTTGGAGCTTTGGTGCTTGTTCCAGTGTTCAAGATTTTGACTGGGTTGCCTCTTTGAATGGGCATCCTGTTTGAACTGGAGCAATTGATTCGGTGAGTGTGAGTCGTGGTTGGGTTTGGTTCGGTTGGATGTGGCGGATGGTTTTGGGAGGTTTCTTACCTTTTCGCTTGGCTGTGATTGGGTGTTTGAAGGATTTGTTGGGCCAAGTGGGTTTACTTTTATGGAAGTATTGAATATTTTGGTTTGTTGGCAGAGGGGGATAAGGTGAAATAAGGGGAATTGTGGCTTCTGCCACTTGGTTTTTTTTGGAGTTATAAGGTCGGATGGCTTTTTGGAGTTATAAGGTCGGATGAGTATCCTTCGGAATGACTTAGATTTTCTAGAATGGAAAATATTCGGGCGGATGGATATCCTACGGGTACATGTCCTTCGGGCAGGAGACGGGGGTATACTCAGCTCAGGCCATTGGTCGAGCTGGAGTATGTGGGGTCGCCCAGGATTGACCGGGGACCTCTTTTCTTCAGGCCATTTGGTCGAAGAGGAGTGTTTCCTCCCGAACGGATAAAAATCCCTTCGAGTAGAAATCATTCAGAAAAGCTTCGTTCTTCCGGAGGGTTACTCATGTTCGGTTGTAAAGGGATAATTAATTTTGTTAAATTTGACTGTTGGTTTGGTAGATTTTGTATAGTCTCTTGTTTAAAATTCCTTGTAAATAAGAGACTAGGGGGTAATGTTAGGGTGAGATTTATTGGGCTAGATATTTTGGTGGGCCATATTGCACATGGGCTGGTATTTCTTCTATAAATAGGTAGTGGGCAGAGGTCGGAAAAAGATTTTTTTTACTCTTGACATTATAGTGAATTCTCTCTCTCTCCGTGGTTTTTCTCCCAAATGGGTTTCCACGTAAATCTTGTGTTCATTATATTTTATATTGTTGGTGTATGTTTGTATTTATATATGCGCCTTGTGGGTTAGGATCCATAATAATACACCATCAAATTGTTGGCGCGATTTTGATCCCGTCTTTTGGTGATTTTATCGGGTGGTCGAAATTTGGCGTTAACAGCATCTATTCTGGTAGATTCTACTTCCAGTTCTACTCGGCTGATGTTAATGCGGCAGTCCAGCAATTATTAATCATTAGGCAAGTCACTATTTTTTACTACAATCTAAGTGAAGGTTTTCCTCATGAACTTGGTATATGGAGATAAATAGAACTTTTCCTTTTGTTTTTCCTCAATTGTTATGATAAAAAAGTAAAAACTTTTTTGTTGATTTATGATATTTACCACGAACTTTTCAATTGTTGTTGCATGGTCATGTCCATATTTACCACGAATGCTAATCGAAGGCAGAATGAAATCCATTACGAGTAATGCTACTTACCTATAAAGCATTAATTAGTTTTCATACCTGATTCGGAATAATAACACTTGTACGCGAAACTCAATATAAGAATAATGATACTCATACCCGAAACTCGGGTAATAAGAATAATCGTGACTCGTGTCAAACTAAAAAAAAAAAAAACAAAAAAAAAACATGACAATAGAGAAAGTAATTCTATTCTTTTTAGAATATATTAGATTGATAACTCGTGTAAGGAACATGTTAGTATTAAAAATAGCATATTTCAATGTTATATAATATAGAGAAATAATATAAATAAACAGTTACAATTAGGAATTTTTCATAAATTTGACACAGCATATAAGAAGCTCATATACATGTATAGATTAACTTGAAAACTGTAGATACATGCGTGCACAAATTATTTTTAAAGTATTTCATAAATATTTGTAGAGCATATGTTTTATAAAAAAATATTTTTAAAATAAAAAAAATAAAAATAAAATCAATGTATGTATTTTCTGCATGATATATGCATAACGATTTTAAATGATAAATTCGAACCGACTCACCTGACCTATCAAAATAACTCAGGCAAATTGCAAAATTAATACGAGTTGATCAAAAATAAAATCTCTTAACGCCTTGTTATATTTAGTAATTGATGAGTTGGATAAACATTAGGCTTATAATTCCCGGAGTTACCTTTCCAAATGCACAAGTTTGGGAGAATGGCCTAAAGAGTAGTTTAATTTGGCTAATGGCTTCAACTTTTCATTCCACCATATAAACCATCCAGCTGTACGTGACTTCCATTTCACCATTATATTAGAGGTTGAATGTCCAAACATTATCGATTATTATAATATTTAACAGTTAAGACCGAAATAGTGTGACTTTTAGATTTTAAATTTAATTCTCACTTAATTGATTTATTTCTTCTATTATAAAAAATTTATTTTCTCTTTATAAATTATAAATTATATTGTACTCTTAAAAAATAGCATTTAAAAAAAATTAAAATAAAAAATGATAAGGTGATCAATTTTCACCCCTCAAAAAGATATTTTAATATGCATTGAACATGGAATAAATCTTGCATTACTTTTGAAATAAGTATTTTTCCTTTGTCTTTTGTATCTTGATTTTCTTGCACAATGTTCTCCCGACAAGCTCTCCAACATGAGACGAGATCATCTGTCCCAAGAATGTAGATCATCTTCTGTACCAATGCTAGGATTTAGACACATGACACATTTTTAACACTAAAAAATAGAATTATGTCTCATTTTAAAAAATAAATCTAAATGGGGAAAAAAATCAAGTCTCCTAAAATAGAAGATAACTCAAAACTCCTGAATAATTCCTGTTTCTTTTTTCAATTTTTTTTAGAAGATTTGATGAAGGTTAAAAGCTGAAAAACTCCATTGATTACTCAGTATTATTTCTTACATATCTTTTTTTAAACCAGTCCAAAATATTCAATTAATTTCGTCTAATTATTTCACTGATTAAGAAATAAAAAGATTATGAAGGGAAAATTATTGTTGAAGATGAAGTTTGTATAAAGCAATTGCCTCTGTTTTCCCCCCTAAATATTACCTCAGTTTTCCCCCCCTAAATATATATTGCCTCAGTTTCCGGTCGTTCATAGGTATCTAATCAATTATATTTTTATAGATTCAAATTATTGAGAAGTTTAGTTTCAAATTAATCTCAGATGTAAGACATCTTCAATTGATTATCTAGTTGAAATAATTCTTGTGGGATTGAGAGAATCGAAGCAATTGCTATTCCACCTTTCATCAAATAGATCTTCTCCAAAAAAGAACAAAAAGAAAAAAAAGAAGAAACAATTTGATAATTTAGTAGTCTTGAGTTATCTTCTATTTTAGGAGACTTGATATTTTTTCCCTATTTGACGAAAATGTCATTTATTTTTTTAACTGAGATGTGATTCTATTATTTTACTGTTAAAAAAGTGCTACGTGTCTAAATCCTAATATTAGGACAGGAGATGGTATACCAATTGGGGGGCGGTCCGGTGCAGGTACCGTCCGGTGCACAGTATTAAGTTTTTTTTCTTTTTTTAAAACCACAATTATCAGAAAAAAATAAATAAAAAATAATAGAGCAAGTTTGAAAAAAAACCTGTAAAAAAAAGTATTTTTTGTATTGAAAAAACACCGTAAACAGTTTGCAGTGTTTTTTCAATACAAAAAATACTTTTTTTTACAGGTTTTTTTTCAAACTTGCTCTATTATTTTTTATTTTTTTTTCCGATAATTGTGGTTTTAAAAAAAAAAAAAAAAAAAAAAACTTAACACTAATGCACCGGACGGTACCGGTCATTAGTGCACCGGACCGCCCCCCAACCCGATGGTATACACTCTTGGGACAAATGATCTCGTCTCCTCCAACATCCGCTATTACTTGTGCATGCGTCAATTTTTTTTAAGAATGTTCTCGCTATGGAGGGATATTATTACAAATACAATAAATTATTACATAATTAATTTTAAGAATTTTTTAATAATAATATCAAGTAAACTCCCATTCTATGAGTGAGAATTGGGGATATAAATAAATTGAGTTAAGCCGAGTATTGAATTGCTCAAATTTGGTTCACAAAATTTATCGAGTATGAAATAAAGTTTGATTGAGGTTCGTTTAGCTACTGAGTCGAGCCTGATCTAGAATTGAGCCCGAACAGCTTGAACTTTTCGAGCAAATATGATCCGAGTATTAATAGAAAATTACAATTTGAAAAGTTTCGAGTAATTTATCGAAATTTAAAATTTGCTCATATTTAAATCATTTATATTTTGAGTTAAATTCAAATTAAACTTTTGGTTAAGTAAGTACGAGCATGACAACAAAAATAAGAAGGAGATAAAGTCCAAGGAAAATGAAATAACAAGAGTGGAACCTGCCTTAGCTTGATTAAAGTTTTACAATTAATATCAGAATTATTATTCAGAAGCAATCACCGGGCTTAACACGCAAAACTTTTTACATGTAAAAAATAAAATAAATACAATACCAATACCAATACCAATACCACCTTTGATTACATAACTAAATCCAGAATGTTTGATTAAACTCCAATATATTTATGTTTTCTCTGATCGGTGATTCCATTTCTACTTGGTCTTTTCCGTTTTCTTTATTTTACTATATCACTAATCAAAATGTAAAATTCTTTATAACTTTTTCAGCTGGTGGAAGTGTAAGTATGCAAAATCACAATCTAATTGTAATACGCAACGGAAAAATGGAAATTAAAATTTTTGCAACTTATCCATGAATCACCTTATGCATAACTATTAATTGATGAAGATTAACAAGAGATAATACCTTAATAGATCCAACCTTTGAACCGCTACAAGATCTACTCCTTGTTGATTTCTTCAAGTTCCTCCTTTCTTTGCTCCTTGGATTAAACACTAGCTTCAAAGTGTATGAAGCACTCTAAAGGTGATCCACCAAGAAATGATTAATGAAGAAACAAATTATGATTTCCTAGAAATCAAGGATGGCTAATCCAAATAGTTCTTTCTTTCCTAACTCTTAAGAAATTCAAGAATAATTATTCATTTTTCCTAATCTCTATTAGGGTTCATCTCATGATCTCTTGCAAAAATAATGCAAGTATTCATCTAATCATTCTAGTTGTATACTTACATGTATACATATTCTCCTAACCCACATGTAGGCTTCATTTCACACATAACATATGTTACTTGTTTAATCAACATTAAGCAAGTAACACATATTAATCTAGAAATTGAATTTCATTTGCATTTGCATTTGTAGGAGCATTTATTACAACTAAACTCTTTAGCAATAAATGTATTAATTCAATTCCCAATCTAATTAGGAATTAAATAATAATAATAATAATAATAATAAGATTTCTCTTATTAATTTATAATTCAATATTTCTCCAAATATATCATTATAAATATTAAGCTATTCAATTTATTCTACTAATAAATTAAATACTTAATTTATTATCATTAAGCCAATTGTTTCTAAATAATATATTTCTTTTGCGGTGTGACCCTTTAGGTTCAATATTATGCCGGTAGTAGAATAAATAAATTAGAAACAATTCTAATATTATTTATAATGAATTAAACTCCTTTAATTCATATATAAATAAATAATATTTATTCTACATCATGAGTGACACCTTACGATAATGTATCATGACTATCCGTATAATATGAAATCAACGTTTAATCACATAGAACCTATTCAGTAATAGTTACCGTACAATTCAATCCTTCTACCATACAATGTCCCGATTAAATATAAGACATGGAATTACTGACAAGTCTTATTTTATTTAATCATATGCATTTCGATTTAAGAATGCACAACTCCGATTAATGTAAATTAGAAACTCCTTTCTAATTTTCATTCAACCCTGGCCAGGGATTTTGAGCTGTCATTTATCAAATCGCATAGGACATTCTCTCCCTTTATCAGAAGTGGTAGATCCTTTGTCGATCATTCACCTACCTCCGTGTATACTTTATTATACCCGTACATACCCTATGACATACCCTAAGGTATTAAGGAATATGACAAAGTATAACTTAACATACACAAGGTACTATGATGATCTCAAGTCCAAGGATCACTTGTACAACTATCACTTAAGAACTTCCCTATTGACAGGTGAATAAAACTCCATTAGGGTTCTTTAAGCGAGTCACGTTCAGTGAACTTATTCTCTAATAAGCACCTACATACTTGCTTTAGTGTCTTCACACAAATGATTATGAGATCAATCATTATCTTCTAAAGATCAAGCATAGTATGTACTAATCTATCCGGATCAGTAATCCCAATATTAGTGATCCATCGATTAGGAACATTTTAGTTTTGAGCTTTCTTGAATTTAGATCTCACTAGCATGATCTCATCATGATTCTAAAAGCATTGCTCGAAAACTATGGGTTCATCACATTTATTAATTCAACCAATTAACATGGATAAAATATGCCTTTTATTCTATTATTAATATTTGAATAAGATTACAAAGTAAATGCTTATTACATCAAATATAATTGGCTTGAGGGCATATTACTTTCAATCTCCCACTTGCACTAAAGCCAATCACCTTGGTATCTAATACCCATTTTATCGAAATGGCGATTGAATTGATCTTGCGATAATGCTTTAGTAAATGGATCTGCAATGTTGTTCTGGGAGTCCACTCTTTCTAAGGTGACATCTCCTCTTTCAATTATTTCTCTAATTAAATGAAATCGCCGCAACACGTGTTTGGATCTTTGATGAGACCTGGGTTCCTTAGCCTGTGCAACAGCTCCAGTGTTGTCACAATGAACCGGAACGGGTCCAGTAATGCTAGGAACTACCCCGAGTTCAGAAATGAACTTCTTCATCCAAACAGCTTCCTTTGCAGCTTCACTTGCAGCTATATACTCTGCCTCTGTCACCGAGTCAGCAACTGTTTGCTGTTTGGAACTCTTCCAACTCACTGCTCCACCGTTCAAGGTAAATACATACCCTGATATGGATTTACTGTCATCTTGGTCAGTTTGAAAACTTGAGTCTGTAAAGCCCTCTAGTTTCAAATCAGACCCACCATATACTAGAAACACATCTTTAGTTCTTCTCAAGTACTTCAAGATGTTTTTCACAGCTTTCCAGTGTTCTTCTCCAGGATTAGACTGATATCTACTTGTTACACTAAGTGCATAAGCAACATCTAGTCTGGTACATATCATTCCATACATTATGGATCCTATTGCCGAAGCATAAGGTAATTGATTCATGTGTTCTCTCTCTTCAGGTGTCTTTGGGGACAATTTCTTAGAGAGATTTACTCCATGACTCATCGGTATGAGTCCTCTCTTGGAGTCTTGCATGCTAAACCTCTTTAGCATCGAATCAATGTATGCACCTTGGGTCAAGCCGAGCATCCTCTTTGATCTATTTCTATAGATCTTTATCCCCAATATGTAGGATGCTTCTCCCAAGTCCTTCATGGAGAAGTGTTTAGATAACCAAATTTTAACTGATTGTAGCATCGGTATGTCATTCCCTATAAGTAATATATCATCAACATATAATACCAGGAATGTCACAGCACTCCCACTAACTTTCTTGTACACACATGGTTCATCCTCATTTTTGATAAAATCAAACTCTTTGATTGTCTCATCAAAACGGATGTTCCAACTTCGAGAAGCTTGCTTCAATCCATAAATGGATCTTTGTAACTTACACACTTGATTTGTTCCAACCTTTGAAACAAAACCCTCTGGCTGTATCATATATACATCCTCATCTAGTTTCCCATTGAGGAAGGCCGTTTTCACATCCATTTGCCAGATTTCGTAGTCATAGTAAGCTGCAATCGCAAGTAAAATCCGGATGGACTTGAGCATGGCTACTGGTGAGAAGGTTTCATCATAGTCAACTCCTTGTCTTTGTTTGAAACCTTTTGCAACCAGTCTGGCCTTATAGGTCTCCACCTTGCCATCTGCTCCAGTCTTTTTCTTAAAGACCCATTTACACCCTATAGGCACAATGCCTTCAGGTGGAGTAACCAAAGTCCATACTTGGTTTTCATACATGGAGTCCATTTCGGATTTCATGGCTATTTGCCATTTCTCAGAGTGTTTACTACTCATAGCCTCATCGTATATTACTGGATCATCATCAGTTATGATGCGTACCTCATCATCATCTTCTATGATAAGTGTATACCTTTTAGGTATTTTCGGCACTCTTCTAGATTTACGACTCGGTTGTGGTACAGAAGTTATATCTACTTGAACATGTTCATCCACTTGATCTGTAGTAATTTGTGGTTCTTGAATTTCTTCAAGATCTATTTTCCTCCCACTAGCCCCTTCAAGGATAAACTCTTTTTCCAAGAAGGTAGCGTGTTTGGCAACAAACACCTTTTGCTCGGTAGGATTATAGAAATAATATCCTAAACTTTCTTTAGGATACCCCACAAATTTGCACTTGTCAGATCTAGCCTCAAGTTTGTCACTTTGTAACTTCTTTACATAAGCGTTACAACCCCAAATCTTAACATGCTTAAGACTGGGTTTCCTCCCTGTCCACATCTCATATGGAGTCTTAGGGACGGATTTTGAGGGAATCTTGTTAAGTAGATATGCAGCCGTTTCTAGGGCATAACCCCAGAATGATATTGAAAGGTCGGTGAAACTCATCATGGACCGCACCATGTCTAACAAGGTACGATTCCTTCTTTCAGATACACCATTTAATTGTGGCGTACCAGGAGGCGTCCATTGAGAGAGAATACCATTTTCCTTGAGATGATTAAGAAACTCATTGCTCAAGTATTCTCCTCCTCGATCTGATCGAAGAATCTTAACACTTTTGCGAGTTTGTTTCTCTATTTCACTTCTGAATTCTTTGAACTTTTCAAATGATTCGGATTTGTATTTCATTAAATACACATATCCAAATCTTGAATGATCATTAGTGAATGTAATGAAATACGAATACCCTCCTCTAGCATCTGTTGTCATAGGTCCACATATATCTGTGTGTGTACCAACTCTAACAATCCTGTAACCCTCTCTCCATGTCCACTAAATGGAGATTTAGTCATTTTACCCATGAGACATGATTCACAAGTTGGATATGATTCAAAATCGAATGGTTCTAAAAGACCATCAATATGCAACTTGTTTAATCTTGTTTCATTGATGTGACCGAGTCTACAGTGCCAAATGAAAGTATGATTTACTTCATCTCTTTTTCTTTTACAAGTTTGTTCAATTTGAAAAATATTTTCATGTAAGTCAAGTAAGTAAAGTCCATCAATTAAGCTACCAGTTCCAAACAAAACATTATTATTATAAATAGAACAACCATTGTTCTTAAATATAACAGCGAATCCTTCTTTGTCCAACATAGAAATAGATATAATGTTTCTGATGAGAACAGGTACATAATAACAATTTATTAAATTGATAGATTTTCCCGTAGGCAGTGCTAAACAATAAGTCCCCACAGCTAATGCAGCAACTTTTGCTCCATTTCCCACTCGTAGAGTTACTTCTCCTTTGTTTAGCCTTCTACTTCTGCTTATTCCCTGCAATGAATTGCATATGTGAGAACCACAACCGGTATCTAATACCCAAGTAGAATTTTGACTTACAGAAAGATTTATTTCAATCATGAATAAACCTGTATCCGTAGCTGAAGCTTCAACAAGCTTTTTCTGCTTTGCCTCTGCAAGGTAATCCTTGCAGTTTCTCTTCCAATGTCCAGGCTTATTGCAGTGGAAGCAAACTCCTTTGCTATCCGCATTAGTTTTATTCTTATTACCTTTATCAGTTACCTTTCCTTTTGCCTTCTTAGAATTTTTCTTCTTAGCAGAAGATCCTTTGGGCCACTTCCTTTTCTTGGAAGCGTCACCTATCAGTAAGACTTGGTCTTTCTTGGATGGAAAGTGACTCTCTGCAGTTTTCAACATGTTAAGCAATTCAGGCAAGCTGACATCAAGCTTGTTCATGTGAAAATTCACAACAAATTGTGAGTAGGAGTCCGGGAGTGACTGCAAGATCAAATCTTGGCTCAACTCTCCATCCATTACAAAACCCAGTTGTCCCAATTGTTCAATCAAATTGATCATTTTTGAGGACATGTGCCTGTACTGTAGGGCCATCGGTCATTCTAGATCGGAAGAGCTCCTTAGATATCTCATATCTTGCAGACCTACTTTGTTCACCATACAACTCTTGCAGGTGAAGCAATATAGCAGGTGCATCCATTTTCTCATGTTGACGTTGTAACTCGTTACTCATGGATGCGAGCATGATGCATTGAGCTACCATAGCATCATCTTGCCACTTTTTAAAAGTAGCAATCTCTTCCTCAGAGGCAGTTTCTGCAAACAGTTGCAGGAACAGGCGAATTAAGGACATAAGATAATTTTTCAGCGGTGAGAACAATTCTCAAATTCCTTAACCAATCCGTTGTAGTTCGGTCCGGTTAGTTTATTAGCATCCAATATGCTCCGCAGTGATAGTGAATGGGCCATTTGTAAAAATCTGTAAATGAATTTTTATTTAAACAACATTAGCATATATTCATTTTATTAATCACCAATTTAATATAGGACTTTATTAAAAGGGTGTCTCCCACTATTTTATACAAACCATATGACCCTCCATATATAGTTCGACAAATTTTTAAAAAATCTGTTTAGTGAGTAAGGATCCTATTGACATAAATATGCAGCCTTGTGTGTGCACAACAAACCATATATTTATTCAAAGGGTAGACAACTCTTGTCAATTACATCAACTATGTAACTCCTTGTATTTTGCCTCTTAGATTATAATAGTCAAGTGTGTGCACATCCGAACTAAAATAATCCAAGTTAAGTTTCACCTAGCATTTCCATATAAGCGAATAGAAAAATATAGTCCTTGTGTGTGCACAACAAAACTAGTATTGTTCAATTCCTTATAAAACATTTTTAATGTAATAAAGCCAACATCTTAAAAATTTAATATGAGTCTTGTGTGTGCACAACAAACTAATATTAAATAATTAATACTCTATTGCTTTATCATGCTAGAAGGCTACGTTTGATATTTTTGAAATACCTTTAAACGTATTCAACTTAATATTTTGTAATGAGGGTTTTGTTATTAATGGTCTCATCTTGTTTAGCGCGCATGCAAGTATATATATATAAATACGCGTCATATTAAACATTCATCAACATGAATAATAATATATTTAATATATATATTATAAGCATGCATTCATAGAATACTATATTCTATATGGGATGATTATGGACTTAATCTAATTTGATTCACTCGAGCCACCGAGTAAATCAATAGGTCAAACCTAGGGTGCAAGAATAAATTTGAATATAACTATTACATTCAACCCAGGCTTCATTACAAATGGGTCTTCAATGCTCTTGCTCTTCGGTTCCAATTTCTCTAATAACTCTATTAAATCCTATTACATTCATTTTAACAAAATAGAAACCTTGATCAACAGTCAAGGGAAAGTACATAGGAGAGAGATAGAAATTACATTTAGAAATTTAGATAGGCGAGGTACGCAGACCCCATTATGAATAAAACCATTCATTCAAGCATCCATTCAAATTAAATCCAATCACATTGGTCAATAGTCCTTAATCATCCCCTATATATATATATATATATCAACATATATAAATACCATTCATCTCATGAATAATAAACCATTCAATATATATTGATATCATTTAATGGGCAATTGACTAGTAGAAATCCAAAATCCAATTAAAATAAACTCCTTTATTTTAATCCATTCCAAATTAATATAAACTCCTTTATAAAATTTAGAATCTTTGTTCAAAATTGAAATCCAATATTAATTAAAATAAACTCCTTTATTTTAAACCAATTTCAAGTCTAAAATAAACATCTTTATTTTTCAACATTGAAATTTTAAAATTGGAAAATCATTTTTTTTTTTTGTGAACAGTGCCCGGGCTGCCCGGTGAACAGTGTTCGGGCTGCCCGGTGAACAGTTCCGCTGCCCGCTGCCCGGTGAACAGTTCCCGCTGCCCGGTGAACAGTACCAGTGAACAGTGCCGGTGAACAGTTCCGGCATGAACAGTGCCGGTGAACAGTGTCCGGCGTGAACAGTTTCCGACGGTGAACAGTTCCGGCGGTGAACAGTTCCCGGCGATGAACAGTGCCCTTTTTTTTTTTTTGATGTTTTTCCAAAAAACATAATTTCATACTAACAATTATACCCAAAAAATTGTTCTAAACACATATCAACATATATATGATTGATACAATTAATAGTACGCATAAGGATGGCTCTTGATACCACTGTAAGTTTGCAAAATCACAATCTAATTGTAATACGCAACGGAAAAATGGAAATTAAAATTTTTGCAACTTATCCATGAATCACCTTATGCATAACTATTAATTGATGAAGATTAACAAGAGATAATACCTTAATAGATCCAACCTTTGAACCGCTACAAGATCTACTCCTTGTTGATTTCTTCAAGTTCCTCCTTTCTTTGCTCCTTGGATTAAACACTAGCTTCAAAGTGTATGAAGCACTCTAAAGGTGATCCACCAAGAAATGATTAATGAAGAAACAAATTATGATTTCCTAGAAATCAAAGATGGCTAATCCAAATAGTTCTTTCTTTCCTAACTCTTAAGAAATTCAAGAATAATTATTCATTTTTCCTAATCTCTATTAGGGTTCATCTCATGATCTCTTGCAAAAATAATGCAAGTATTCATCTAATCATTCTAGTTGTATACTTACATGTATACATATTCTCCTAACCCACATGTAGGCTTCATTTCACACATAACATATGTTACTTGTTTAATCAACATTAAGCAAGTAACACATATTAATCTAGAAATTGAATTTCATTTGCATTTGCATTTCATTTGCATTTGCATTTGTAGGAGCATTTATTACAACTAAACTCTTTAGCAATAAATGTATTAATTCAATTCCCAATCTAATTAGGAATTAAATAATAATAATAATAATAATAATAAGATTTCTCTTATTAATTTATAATTCAATATTTCTCCAAATATATCATTATAAATATTAAGCTATTCAATTTATTCTACTAATAAATTAAATACTTAATTTATTATCATTAAGCCAATTGTTTCTAAATAATATATTTCTTTTGCGGTGTGACCCTTTAGGTTCAATATTATGCCGGGTAGTAGAATAAATAAATTAGAACAATTCTAATATTATTTATAATGAATTAAACTCCTTTAATTCATATATAAATAAATAATATTTATTCTACATCATGAGTGACACCTTACGATAATGTATCATGACTATCCGTATAATATGAAATCAACGTTTAATCACATAGAACCTATTCAGTAATAGTTACCGTACAATTCAATCCTTCTACCATACAATGTCCCGATTAAATATAAGACATGGAATTACTGACAAGTCTTATTTTATTTAATCATATGCATTTCGATTTAAGAATGCACAACTCCGATTAATGTAAATTAGAAACTCCTTTCTAATTTTCATTCAACCCTGGCCAGGGATTTTGAGCTGTCATTTATCAAATCGCATAGGACATTCTCTCCCTTTATCAGAAGTGGTAGATCCTTTGTCGATCATTCACCTACCTCCGTGTATACTTTATTATACCCGTACATACCCTATGACATACCCTAAGGTATTAAGGAATATGACAAAGTATAACTTAACATACACAAGGTACTATGATGATCTCAAGTCCAAGGATCACTTGTACAACTATCACTTAAGAACTTCCCTATTGACAGGTGAATAAAACTCCATTAGGGTTCTTTAAGCGAGTCACGTTCAGTGAACTTATTCTCTAATAAGCACCTACATACTTGCTTTAGTGTCTTCACACAAATGATTATGAGATCAATCATTATCTTCTAAAGATCAAGCATAGTATGTACTAATCTATCCGGATCAGTAATCCCAATATTAGTGATCCATCGATTAGGAACATTTTAGTTTTGAGCTTTCTTGAATTTAGATCTCACTAGCATGATCTCATCATGATTCTAAAAGCATTGCTCGAAAACTATGGGTTCATCACATTTATTAATTCAACCAATTAACATGGATAAAATATGCCTTTTATTCTATTATTAATATTTGAATAAGATTACAAAGTAAATGCTTATTACATCAAATATAATTGGCTTGAGGGCATATTACTTTCAGGAAGTCAATCTCAAAATCTTCTATTTCTTCCACAAAAAAGATTTCTGTTTGAGTATAGGAAAAAGTGACTCAAATTTTCGTCATATAGAAATAAATATATATAGAATGTGAAGGAAATAATAATGTTTTGCCCGTATTATACGTAAACACTGTGGATTCATAGCTGGTAGCCAGAGATCCTCGTACATTTTTGACTAGTGATGTGAAAAAATGCCTCTCTTCCACTTTAAATTCTTTAATTGTTCAGGATCAAACTGACAGCTGCCTGCCATAAGTCCCCTAAATTGTGTAAAATCCAAACTTTAGCAAGTAATTTATTCTTATGACCTAATTAGCGGGGTTTCATCATTACATGATTCATGCTTTAGCCAACTAAAGGTGTTTGCAGAGTGAAGGCTACTTTGCTCAAGGAGAGGTGACTAATTAGCAAATTTGACCCTCCTATTTGTTATATTTTTGTTAAATTGTTCCTTAAACTTTTTTTTGGTATAACTATTCCTCAAAGATGCATTAATCATGCAAAAGTGTTCCTCTTCTATTTTTGGTCAATTTCCGTTAGTCAAACCGTTAATCAAATATTACTTTTGGTTAAATGTTTCCCCAAACTTTTATCATTTTCATTTATATATCTACTAAATATAAATATGTATATTATCATTTTCATTTAACTTGATATAATTAATTAAATTATGAACTTGTGCGATAAATAACATAAATGTCAAAAAATAACAAATATTTATTTTATCAAGAAAATAAATTCATACACTTTTGCTAATTAAATTTCTCAAATATTAAAATTTCCGTAATATACATTCAAACATAATTTTTTTTAATTTAAAAGTTTAATCCGCATAAAAAGTACAAATTAACACAAAAAAAATTATATTATATTTTTTTCTAAATATTAAAATTTACATGAAACAAACCTAAATTTTTTATTACGGAACGAATCTTATAATTCATATAATATAAAAAGTATTAAAAATTATGTTAAAAATTATCTTATAATTCTTATAATAGAACTCTGTTTACTCTGCTCTTTCAATTGCTTCTTCCACAAGGATTAATATTGAGCATAATATGAACATGCCTCCTTCTTTCAACTCTACTCCTGTTACGAAATTATAACATAATTTTTAATACTTTTTTATATTATATGAATTATAAGATTTGTTCAGTAACAAGTTTTTTTTAAGTTTGTTTTACATAAATTTTAATATTTTTTAAAAAATATAATATAATTTTTTTGAGTTAATTTGCACTTTTTATAGGTATTAAACTTTTAAATTAGAAAAAATTATGTTTGAATGTATATTACGAAAATTTTAATATTTGAGAATTTAATTAGCAAAAGTGTATGAATTTATTTTCTTGATAAAATAAATATTTATTATTTTTTAATATTTATGTTATTTATCGCATAAGTTCATAATTTAATTAATTAGATCAAGTTAAATGAAAATGATAATATACATATTAATATTTAGTAGAAATATAAATGAAAATGATAAAAGTTTGGGAAAACATTTAACCAAAAGTAACATTTGACTAACGGTTTGACTAACGGAAATTGACCAAAAATAGTAGAGGAACACATTTGCATGACTAATGCATCTTTGAGGAACAGTTATGCCAAAAAAAAAGTTTGAAGAACAGTTTAACAAAAACATTACAAACAGAAGGTTCAGATTTGCTAATTAGTCAGGAGAGGTCGACCAAATTAAAATGGACAGAAAACAGTAGCTATAGCCTATAGTTAAAGGAGGCAGAATCGCTCAAATTTCATATTTCTTTGATTCATCATTATTCACTCTATTGAAAATTAAGAGAAGACAAGATATATAGTACTGGCTAGTTATGGCTGGTCCGAGGGGAATCATCCACAAGCTTGTGATCTTCTTCCTCCTCCGGTTAGTATATGCTCGCCTTGATTCTCAAAGTTCATCATCAGACAGAGATGAACGAGGAGTGGCAAAGCGGCCACCTATATCATGGGGAACCAACAATTCCTCCAATCTGAGGAATTATGTGGATGCTGACATGAGGAACATCCTTTTGATCCTTCCTGATGTAATCGAAAGAGATACTAGTTTTGGATTAGGCTTCTTGCGAATGGAAGACCAAGCCTTCCTCCTCACGGTATATTCTTTCAGGATTGATTGTCGTTTGCCGCCGCCATTGTCCACTCAATCACAACCACTGGGAAACGGGATAGTATTGCCGAACAACACGAACGACGAAAAAAGATCATGGCCAGCTGATCCCCCAACATAGTTTGGTCTGCAAATAGCCATCATCATGTGAGAGAAAATTCAAGTCTTGAACTAAAAAGGAATGGAGACTTGGTATTGAAAGATCACCTGGATGGTAGTATTGTTTGGTCCACCAACACCTCTAATCTCAACGTTACTAGCATGGAACTCAAGTTAAATGGAAATTTAGTACTTGTAAATGATCGTGGAATGGTGGTTTGGCAGTCTTTTGATCACCCGGCTAATGTATGGTTCCCTCAACAGAAGCTTTATTCAGGTATGAGTTTAACCAATGGTATTTTTATCCTGTCTGTAGAAGACAGTGGCATATATGCTTTTGTTGATGCAAGTCCACCACAAATGTATGGTATTCTCTTCCTCTATCCCCATGGTAACGAAACCAAGCAGTTTCCCTTTGGATACCTCCAACGCTTCCCCACGTATGTGACCTATGTTAACACAGAGATAAACTTGGTTTTCTTGAGGCTGGAACCAAATGGAAAATTTAACTACGGGAATGAAGATCATAAAGGCAATTCCTTGATCTTCAATGACAATGAGGATGGTCCCTGTGCTTACCCAACAGTATGTGGGAACTACGGGATTTGTTCTGAGGGGTCATGCTATTGTCCTTCTGATGTGACAGGAAATATGACGTACATAAGACGAATAAATGCCAAGGACGCGAGTCAGGGATGTGCACTTGTAACTCCTTTGTCCTGCCAAGACACACAGCATCTTCATACTTTTCTAGACTTGGAGAATGTCACTTACTTTGATTTTGTCCCATTCCTTTTCGATACAGATGTGGAAGCCTGCAAACAAGCTTGCTTGAGAAACTGTTCGTGCAAAGCAGCTGTTTTCCGCTACCAAAACAATAATTCATCTGGCAACTGTTCTTTGCCGTTGCAGCTTTTCTCTCTCAGAAGAATACCATCTCAAACTTCCGCTTACAATGCTGTGACGTTCATCAAGGTACAAAGATCATCACCTGCTGCAAAATCAAAGACTAAGGATCCATCTATGGCTAAAATATTGGCACCCCCTCTTACTGCTTCTGTAGTACTCACAATTTTCGTCATTTGGGTATGCTATAATTATGGAGTGGTGAAAAAGAAAGAGACGGCTCGGGATGAATGGGACATGACGGTTTATCCAGTTGTCAGAGCATCCATCACTAGATTCTCCTTTGTAGATTTGAGGTCTGCCACAAAAGATTTTCAATCACTGCTTGGGCAGGGTGGTTTCGGATCCGTGTTTGAAGGTAATTTGAGAGATGGAACCAGAGTTGCAGTGAAGCGCTTGAATTCTGTTGAACAAGGAAGACAAGAATTTTTGGCTGAACTCGATATTATTGGTAACATTCGTCATTTTAATCTGGTGAAGCTGATTGGCTACTGTATGGAGGGATCAAATAGACTCCTTGTGTATGAACACATGCCCAATGGATCTTTGGATAAATGGATATTCAACCGTGACGGATCAACCACTCTCAACTGGGAAACAAGAAGAAAGATCATCCATGGCATATCAATGGGATTGGAATACCTCCATGAGCATTGCAATCACAGTGTAATTCACTTTGATATCAAACCCCAAAACATCCTGTTAGATAAAGATTTCAATGTGAAGATTTCTGACTTTGGATTGGCTAAATTGGTTGACCGGGAGATTAGTCAAGTAGTAACCAGATTGAAGGGAACACCTGGCTATATGGCACCTGAGTTATTTAGGGGTGGAATTTCGGTGAAAGCTGATGTTTATAGCTTTGGAGTTGTCATTTTGGAAATTGTTTCTGGGCAGAGAAGTTTGTCCACCTCTCAAATTGACACCCTAATAAGTATAGTACAGAGAAAGGCAGAACTTGATCAATTATCTGATCTAGTTGATGAACATAACGATGACATGCAATGCCACAAAGAAGAAGCAACGAAGATGGTAAAGATTGCTATATGGTGTCTACAGTCCAAGGATAAAAGGCCATTTATGTCTATGGTTGTGAAGGCTTTGGAGGGTTTAAGACGAATGGAGCCTATCACTGATTATAGTTTCTTAAGTACAGTTCATATGGATTCTTCATCTCCTCTCACAGCATCACTCTTATCAGGGCCTAGATGATGAGCAATCCGATTTTTACATTAGAAATGTAATTCATAGCTAAATTGTTTTCAGTGATCAATGTAATTCTAAGCACTAGCAAATCTCATAAATAAACATTTTTAAAAAAGTCATTTTTGTTTGCATAGAGAATGTAATTGAGAATAATTACAAATAAAATAAATATTGAAGCAATATCAATTAATTATATTCGGGAACAGGCAAGCAAAATGCAAAGTGATCTCAATTAGTTTAATCAAGCTAAAAACAAACAAATAGATAAATTCAGCAGTTATGCAACCAGTAGATTACAAAAATAGTTGCATTCCCCAATATTTTAAGGAGCCTCATATAAGCATACAAATAGGTCGAATAATTTTCGAACTGAGTATCAAATGCTCAATCAAATAAACAGAAAAGGCCAACTTCCATCATCTGGGTCCTGATATGATTGATGCCTCTGGAGGAGGCGAAACACTTGGCTTAGCTTCTAAAGGATTCCCAAACTGAACCATACTCGAGAATTCATAATTTGTAATAGGCTCGATATCTGCTAAACCCACTAGGACATTCACAACCATTGACATAGACGGCCTATTAGAGGGAGGTTGTAGACACCAAATAGCAACCTTAATCATCTTTACTGCTGCTTCTGTATTGGACTGCACAACTACATCAATTAATTCAGCAAGTTGATCTTCTTCTGCCTTTATCCTCACCAAATCAATTAATGGATCAACTTGGGCAGAAATTATATTTTTCCTGCCGCACATAGTCTCCAAGATCAAAATACCAAAGCTATATACATCAACCTTAGTCGAAACATTTCTTCCTGTAAACAACTCGGGAGCAACATATCCTAGTGTTCCTTTCGCTCGTCAACAACACATGACTCTGATCTCTATCAATCAATTTGGCCAACCCAAAATCGGCAATCTTGACATTAAATTCTCCATCTAGAAGGATATTTTGGGGTTTAATGTCAAAGTGAATAACATTTGGATCACAGTGAACATGGAGATATTCAAGTCCTCTGGCAATGCCAAGAATGATTTTGTGTCTAGTTTCCCAGGAAAGAGTTTGTGCTCGGTTTTGGTGAAAAATCCATTTATCCAAAGACCCATTGACAACCAGCTCGTATACAAGAAGCTTGTTAGATCTCCAAGAGCAATAACCAAGTAGTTTCACCAAATTGTAATGGTGAATGCTTCCTACCGTGATGACTTCAGCGAGAAATTCTTTTCTCGCTTGGTTTTCCAACTGTTTTACTGCAACTTTAGTGCCATTTTGTAGGGTTCCTTCAAACACTGATCCGAACCCTCCTTGACCGAGTTTTACTCGGAAATCCTGGGTAGCAGACCTCAAATCTTCCAAAGTGAATCTTGCCAATCCTTCAACAACCTCATCTTCTACTTCTTCGATATCTTCAACTTTCTTTATCATCACTGTGTAATAATAGTGCCACCCAGCAACAAGACAAATAAACAGAAGCCCAACTAAAAGAGTGGGTAACAGTATTAGAATCAAAGAAGATGATGTTTTAGCTTTAGTTGGTACACCCGGTGGTGGCTTTTGGACCTTAAGGTACGTATAAGATCTAGGAGCATCCTCTTCATGAGTACTCATCAGCGAGAGGAGGTGTGAGTGTAGAGAACAGTCGCCTAATAAGACATTATCAGGTTGGGGGTGAAACAGGGCAGCTATACAAGAACAGTTGTTTAAACAAGCCTGCTTGCATCTCTCTGCATCGACATTCAACAGCGAGGGGACGAAATCATAGTAAATAACACGTGGAAGCTCAAGAAACGTGTGGAGGTGGGCATGTTGGCAGGACAAAGGGGTTATGGGATCACATCCCTTCTGAGGTTCCCCAGGACTGGTCTGTTGAAAATAACTTGAGAATTCTACCAATGCGCCAATACCTTCTAATGAGGATAATTCTCTAAGAAATGCTGACCAACATTTGCTCCTAAATACAACCCCACACTGGTCCTCATTTCATGATACTAGTGCTCGTGGGCCTCATTCATCAATGCCTGATCAGTGGCACGAGAGCCTGATGGTATAAAAATGATGGTGGAAAAAAATTGAAGTTCAAAATTGTTAACAATTTTACAATAAGAAATTGTGGTCTGTATTGTGGTTCCTGGTGGTTGATGTGGATACAGTGCTTATCGCCTTGTATTCTTTTCCGCTGAACTTCGATTGTGGGTTAGTTGATTTGCAAATAACACTCATCTGCTAAAATTTTGTAAACTATCTTTTACAATTCAAGCTTAACTTGTACGTTTAATGTGAAGTTGTATTGGGATTGAAAAATTAAAACAAGCACCTTGTATATGGATTAGAAGAATCCTATATCATAAGCCATATGAATTATGATATGTACAAATGCTTGCTATGTTACTGTGTATCTTTGTCCTTTGACTATTATATTTGTTCATTTTTTGCAGGCAGGAACACTATCACATGCAACTACTAAAAAATCTACCAACCCATTTGATATTCCTTATGATTCTGATTTGGAGTCGAGCAACGTGGTAAGCTAAATGTTTCAGTTATTCTGAATATTTCAAGTAGTGTCGTAATATGACCTATTGTTTGTGTTGTTTGAGTTGATCCATCGGTTCAGGTAATAACTGAATTTATTGAATGCCTCGTCACCTTCATGTTTTATACATGATGGCTGAGGGTCAAAGCCTCAAAGGTGTAATTGTTCATCCAGTTCAGTGAGGAAACTGGAAAACTTAAATTTGAATATGAGATTTTCCTAACCGGTATCTGTTTCAAGGAATGCAATCTGAAGAATAACTACAAGAGAACTGTTTGTGGAAGTGTTCGTATTTTACAGCAATATATTCACACTCCAGTAACTTATTAGTTTGGAGGCTTTAATGCACTGTTTGGCAAAATGGTGCGCTGAGATAGTTGTTGTATACTACTAGAGCTATAAGAGTGTTGTCACGTAAAAGTCAAATAGCGTTTGGTAACTAATTTTTATTGAGAAATTTTGGTAAGGTTTTAAGTTTATACACGCTTTCAACTCAACTCAATAACGCCTTTTATCCCAAACTAGTTGGGTGGTAGGCTGAAATGAATCCCATGTAAGTACTAAATTTTGGCTTATCCCAAAAGTGCTTTGAGACACAAACTCTATTGCTAAAAGCACTTTTTCATGTTTCCAACACTCTCAAACACGATTCTTATTAACCCACTGCACTACTTTGCCAAACAAGCACTTTGTCTTCTTTCTATATACTCATTTAAGCAGCTACTGTTTGATAATACTGGGGTTGCATGTGTTGTTTTCTTGTATTTTCTTTAAGACTTCATGTGTTTTGTTCTTTCCACAAATGAGGTGGATATTAACTAGTTCTAATTGTGTGTCTGTTCATGGTCAATTACAGTTTTTGGACATGAGCTCTTTGCAAGCGGTGTTGCCAAATGGCCAGATGCCTACTTCCTTCACTGGTGGTGTGACTGAGCCTTGGTTTACTGAAAATCCGATTGCGCCTTTTATTCCTGCTGGATCACACGGTAAGTGATATGGATCCCTAGTGGTACATCACTCTTGGTTTAACCAATCTTTTCAATCAGTTTTACTCTATCGTAATTCCGCAGGTGCCTTGGGGTTATTGGGAGGGCCAGCACCAAGCACACAACTAACGTAAGTTCATTTGGTTCATTATTTTTTTTGGGTGATAAATTCCATTTATTTCCTTATTATCCTATCCGCAATGATATTCATAGTTTCATCATCAGATTTATGCTGTTGTGTCATCATGCTAAAGAATATGATTTAGTTATCTCTCTTAGTTTTGACTTGGATGGATAATGAGCTGAATAGATGAACTCATTCAGTTTTTTAGTAGTGCTTTTTAGCTGTTCATGAGCCTAATGCCAATAAAATTGCATAGCATTGTAATATAGAGAAGTATTATAATTTTCCATCAAGGTTGGGTAGTTCAGGGGAAGGAGTAGTGGAAGTGTGGAACAGCTGATTACTGCGAAGATGTGGGGATGTTTCTTGATCTTGACGCAACTGTAAAACTACCAATCTGCCAAATTTGAGAAGGTGACTAGTCCTCTAGTGGTGTTATTGGTTAGAGAAAGGGAAAAAAGGAAAGAGGTGTAGGTAAAGTAGAGAAATGTAAGGTAGGAAGGAAAAGTTGAAGGTTCTGAAGTGGAAATGGTGCAGTACTTTTCTTTAGGCCCATCATATTTGCAGGGCCGGTCCAAACTTTTTGGAGGCCTTAAGCCAAATTTTAAATTGGGGCCTTTTTTTAACCATTCAATTGGTAGGCCAAACTTGACACAATAATGTGGTTTGTTAAAGCCTTCAGACCAAAGCCAACAAATACTAGACCCAAGCCAATATACTTACTTACAAAAATTAATCTTGAACTCTCTTCTACTTATAAAACAAAGATAAAACCAGAGATGTATATTAGACGATGTGAGACATTGAAACAAAAATACATTTGAACCAAAATGCCTCGCATTCTTATAGCCTATTGTTAAACTCATGTTTCTTGTGGTGTCGATGTGGGACATTTGAAACAAAAAATACATATGTAAAATGTCTTTGTTATTGTTTTAAGTCCCACATTGGTTAGATGATAAAAGTTAAAGGATTTTTTTTTTATAAAAGGAATATCAAATGAAGATTTAGTTGTTTCTAAGTCCCACATTGGTTATATTAATCTTGAACTCTCTTCTACTTATAAAACCAAGATAAGACAATAAATGTATCTTAGATGAAATGAGACTTTGAAATAAAAATACATTTGAACCAAAAGGCCTCTCATTCTTATAGCCAAAAGGCCTCTTAACTTACGTTTCTTGTGAGACTTTGAACCAAAAGGCCTCTCATTCTTATACCTTATTGTTAAACTTAAGTTTCTTATGGAAAAATACATTTGAACCAAAAGGCCTCTCATTCTTATAGCCAAAATGCCTCTCATTCTTATAGTTTATTAATACATTTGAACTAAAATGTCTCTCATTTTTATAGCCAAAAGGCCTCATATTCTTATAACTTATTGTTAAACTTAAGTTTCTTATAGGACTTTGAAACAAAATTATATTTGAACTAAAAGGTCTCTCATTCTTATAGCCAAAAGACTTCTCATTCTTATAGGTTATTGTTAAACTTAAGTTTTTTGTGGTGTCGATGTGGGACATTTGAACCATACATACATTAAAATGCCTTTGTTGATAAAAATTTAAGAATTTTTTTCTTATAAAATGACTACTTAATAGATCTACATATGAGTTATTAAAATTTTGGAGGCCTTTTTAATTTGGGGGCCTTAAGCCATTGCTTAATTGGCTTAATGTATGGACCGGCCATGCATATTTGCAACCATGGATGTAAAGGAGATGAAAGATAAATTGAGTTTCTCTCCCTCTGTCTCTCTCTCTCTTTCTCTCTTTCTTATTGGTTCTCTATATATGTAACAGATACACGCACTTATAAAAAACACACACAAACACATATATCTTAGTGATAACTCGGTTGTAGTTGCCACAACTAGTTGGTTGTAGCGAAGGCCCAAAACAACGTAGTTTTGGGGCTTTGTTATTTCACCAATTTCATTAGTCGCAATTTTGACGTTCAACTATTTATTATTCAAAACTATGTCGTTTTGGGCTGTAGTTGTGGTAACTACTACCAGAAATTTCCATATATCTTATTACTTGATCCCTCCGTTCCAAAATTATTGTAAAACTACTACTTTTAAAGTAATAAAAATGTGTTCCAAACTTATCCATAATATTAGTTTCGAGATGCAGTAATGGTGACATGCTAGTATTCAAAGTTCTAACAACTAAGAATTAATGTAATGGTATGTTAGGAATTTCATATTACTTTATAGTTTAAAAATAGAAATGTATCTCTATTTTGGATCTCTATTTTGGAAGAAATTAAAAAGGAAAATGCATGTTTATTCTTAGTTGTTTGAACTTTCAAAAATAAACAAAATTAAGCATATCTATGAAGGATGATATCCTTGACTTTGGCAAAATAGGGAAGACCAAAGAAAGAAATAATAGGGTCATATTTATGGGTAGCAAGAGGCTGCCTGTCAAGCCAAGGGTCGGTCCACAAATTAATGCGATGGCCATTACCCACCTTGTAGCCAATAAACCGAGCAGCTAGAGGTCTTAATCTGAGAATCTTGCGCCATATCCAAGAGGCATTAGAAGGAATGGGGGAGGACCAAAAATTATGCTTGAGAAGGACTGTCTTCCTAACCCATTCAGCCCAAAAAGAATTGGAGTCATAGCTTACAACCTGCCATAATTGGAAAAAGGATCTGGGCTTTATTCTAGTCCTCTACTCTTTTCAACCACAAACCACCCTCCTTGTAAGGAAGATTAACTTTATCCCAAGAAACTCTGGCCCCATGTTTTGCAAGGGAAGAATCTTTCCATAAGAATCTGAGAAGTAGTCGATTAATCTTGAGAATAATAGATTTTGGAAGGGTAAACTAATAAGCTTGTATAGCAAACAGAATCGATTTCATCAATTGCACTCTACCGGCATAAGACAAGAAACAATGTAATTAGGTGGGTGATTTTATGCAGAAGAGGAACACAATCCAAAGAGGACAGTTTCGAAGATATGAGGGGAACACCAAGGAACTTAACTGGCAACTCACCGAGAGGGATACTCAAGACTTTCAGTAATTGATTCAGCATGAGAATGTGGCACATTAGCCAGAAAACAATGACTTTTAGATCGATTAATAGTTAGCCCAGTAAAGAAAGAAAAAATCTTAAGACTATTGTTCAAGATTCCAACGGAGGAAGGATCTCCATTGGAAAAAAGAATTAGATCATCTGCGAAGCATAAATGAGATAGATTGCAAGGTTTTGTCCTCCAGTGAAATTTGAAGTTCGAGTTAGCAATTTCTTTATCAAGGATTAAAGCAGGAATTTCCATGGTGATAACAAATTGTCTTGTACCCCTTTGGCCTTGAAAATAACCACAAAGAGAGCCATTGATTTTGACTGAGAACATAACTGTGGAAATACAGGGTTTGACCCATTGAACAAATTTAGAAGGAAATCCAAATAGAGCAAGAGCATCAAATAAGCATTCCCATATTACCGAATCAAAAGCCTTTTTTAGGTCAACCTTTATAGCACATTTAGGAGGGCCTGTTGAACGATGATAGTATCGAAGGAGTTCTTGAGCAAGAAGGATATTATCCGCCCGGGAACAAAAGCAGCTTGAGATTTTACTTAAAAGTCCGACAATATGCGGCGCCCAATTATAATTGTATTTTTAAATGATTGTTTCTACTTATTAATTTATGAATTCCATACAAGAATTCAATAATTATAGAAAATAAAGTATGGTTCAATAAATCTTGAAAATCACCAACCTTCATGTGAATACTGTGTAAATTTTCAGCTTCAATGATAAGTGAAACTTAATACATTGATTTTTATATCTTAGAACACTTTACTTTCCGTAACTCATAGTAAATAGACCTTTATGTTAGAATTCACCAATTTTCAATTGTAACTCGGTATGTATCCGGAGAGTCGTTGATAAAAAGTTTAGATCATTCATTTTTTAATTATGATGTTCACTAGCTCCAAACAATTTGTAGTATAACTTGGTTTAAAGATTTTCAAATTTTGAAAGTCACTCAATTTTTAAAAATAAAATATAACTTGAAATTTCTGAAATTTGAATAGAACACTTATGTATCATATATCTATATCATATTCAAATGTTAATTAATTTCAATGGCTCAAACTAATAATATGACAATTTTCAATAAAAAAATATCGTGGGACTTCTAAAAAAAACAACAAGGTTAAAAAAATAAATATTTAGAGGAACACAATTGGAAATTTGATACTTACAAGCTAGAAATTGGACTTTTGTAAAATTTGGACGGTCACCTTTTACAATTAACCTATTTTATGTGGCAATTATCTCTTCAAATTTGGGAGTCTTGGGGATAGAATTGTTGTTAGGTTAAGTGATTTCAACAAAAACATTAAAGCTGTAGCACTATTTAAATAAATATTGTAAATTCAAGTAAAATCCAAATTCAAGAGAAATTAATTGTTACCTTATTTTAAAAAATTATATATATATATATATTATAATTTCTTACTCTACCTATAAATCTATAATTTTCCAACAAATTAAATTGATATATGTTTATTTAGTATTTCTAACATTTTTTATGAACTTCTAAAAATGAAATTTATAAAAATTTACTCATTAGGGTCATATTTACATTATTTTTTATAATTATAAGTAAAGATACCTTAAATATATTTTTCATTATTTCAAACTAATAAATGATTTATATATATATATATATATTGATATTTAACTTATTAATTAATATCCATTTGACTCAAAACACAAAAACAAAAATAAAAAGCACGCAAGAAGAAAAGTCCTCAAAAAATATGGTTGGAGGAAGTTGGTTTAGTTTTTTAAGCCCGAATAATATTTACGAAATTATTAACCATTATTTTTTTACTTTTTGCAACATATATATATATATATATATATATTTATCAAAGTAATGTATCATAAATGCCTTAGTAATAAATTTTTTATTGATCCAACAATATACATTCTTACAACAAAGGCTCGACTAATAATAAAACCGTGTAAGACAACTGTTAACCCGCGCCCAAAAGTAAAAATAATCTTGCCATGTGTAAGATGTAAATCAAGTGGGCAATCTAGTTGCATTAAACCCAAGCCAAACGGTACAGTATTTCCTTGAAACTCCCCTCTCTCTCTCTCAATTTACTAACCGACTATACCCTCATGTGACATAAAACTCATAAAGATATTTAAATTTTTTTTATAAAAATATTAATTCCTCCTATTAAAGATGGTAGATTTTTAAGAGATTTAGAATATCTTTTAGATTTCATACGATTATTTCCTTAAACCCTCCTCCTCTCTCTCTCCCTCTCTCCCTCTCTCTCTGTAATCTTTCCCATTCAAAGCCGGATTCCGCCCAACGGTTCTTCCTCCTTAAATACTCAGAAACAATCATCAATTTAGGGTTAGGGTACATTAATCTTTCTAGCTGCGTTAAACCCAAGATAAACGGTACAGTATTTCCTTGAACCCTCCTCTCTCTCTCTAATCTTTCCCATTCAAAGCCGGATTCCGCCCAATGGTTCTTCCTCCTTGAATACTCGATCATCAATTTAGGGTTAGGTTACATTAATCTTTCTAAACTTTCGAGAGATCGATTAGGGTTAGGGTACATTAATCTTCTACGCGTTCGAGATTTTGATTAGGGCTAGGCTACATTAATCTTACTAAACAGAGTCACCGGAATACGATGTCGTCAAAGAGAGGATCACCGGCGGCACAAGTAGTGATTCAGTCTCTGATGCCGATGACGCCAATCTCCTCCTCTCTATCCAGGTCAGAGGACAATTGTTGCATTTGTTTTCTAAGAAAATTAGATTTGATAGTTTTTCAGGTGGGCAGACAGTAGTTTTCTAGTATTGTGGTCTTAGTCACCGTTGGAGTAGTTTTCTTCTTTTCCATCCTACTTGTAATTTGCATAAGTTTATGCATCACTTGTTCTGCTAAATCATTATCATGGCCCCTCGTACTACTGCCTGATTTTGCTTGTTTTGTTCAACCTGTATTCATTTTATTAACTGTACATATGAGGTTGTAATACACCCTGCGTTTCACCACCATTTACAAAATTTATAAATATTAAGGTTATATTTTTTGTTCCATGTTTATACCTAAAAAAATATTAAGTTGTTACTTGAGTAGTGGTTGCATGATAATTAATTACGATACCAACCTTGAGGATACTGTGCAATTTTATACTATTATCAATAAAAGAGAATTTTTTTTGTGGAGGAAAAAAGTTGGCAAATGAGACCCTTTTTGTGTAGCAAAGGGTCCCTTTTATTTTTATTTTAAAGAAGCAATACTTATCCCCAAGTTCCAAGTGTTACAAATTTGCCTATCACATTTCAGAGAAATGTTGTACCTTAGCTAAATTTGAATTCTAGATGTAGCTTTAAGCAAGTGGTTCTCCATAAAATTTCAAATTCCTGCATTTATATGGTAAAGATAGAAAGAAACTTGTTCTTGTAAAAAAAAGGGGGTAAAAAAAGAACTAATAAAAGAAGTACTCAAGTCAACAAGGTATATGAACTTTTGTTTTTGTATTAGACTGTCAACTTGAGTCAATTTTCTAGTTAAACACTTCTGAGGGCAAGTCCTGTATACCTTTATTGGGCTTTCTCACATCCTTAACAATTTCTAAATGTATCATGTACATAAGACTTGATGAAAGTCACAATGGATAAGGGGAAAATTTCATTGTTTATTGTTGCAACTAGTCTAAAATGGTCATATTATTCTGTTCAGGTTTTCCAATGTAGTGATGATGTCCTTTGCTCATATTATGAATTGAAACAAATAATGAATGCATATGCTTGTCCTTTTATTGTTGCTTCTGAACTTTGATGAGGACCATGAGGCATGCTAATTAGGATTTGGGATATAACAGTACAACAGTTTTTTCCATGGCTTATGATTTGTACTCTTTTATATACAGGTCTTGCTATATATGACATGATGCAGTACATTCGATCTCTGATCAATACAACATGCATGGGTCAAGCTGCATCAATGGGTTCTCTCCTCTTAGCTGTTGGTGCAAAGGGTGTGTGGCGGTCTCTCACTAATGCAACAATTATGGTTAATTATTAGCCTTTGAGTGGGTAGAGTGGACAGGCTAAAGATATGACCACTGATGCCAAGCATATTATTCGTGTTTGGGATGCACTGTGTGCATTGTATTCAAAGCATGGCAGACAGTCAGTAGATTGTAATTCGGAAGAACACTGATCGGGATAATTTTATGACCCCAAAGAGGCAAAGGAATTTGGGTTCATTGGTGAAGTAATAGCTTAGAGGCCGATGGCTCTAGTCACATATGGTGTTCGGAATGAAGGCAAAGATAAATGCTCAAATTAGGATATGAAGGTAAGAAATATTTCTCTCTCTTGATTTTGGATGCAATATACTTCCCTCCGTTCCAAAATATAAGATCATTTGCATTTCGTGAATTCTTCACGAAATGCAAGTTATCTTATATTTTGCAACGGAAGTAGTACATTATGTGCACCACATTAAAATCTGCATTTCTGATATTTTTTTCAATCATGTATTGAATATTGTATTACAGTAATTGTGGTGTGTTGCATTTGAGATAAATTTTGTATATGATTGTGCCTCCAATTCTACTTTAGGACTCATTATAGAAAATCCTCTCTATCAAAAAGTTTTTTACTTCTTATATGAAGAAATTTTGAACTTTCATCTATCGATTTTCTTAAAGTTTAGTGATGATAAAAATATGTAACTGTAAGTGCACAGTGTCAAATTGAAGAACTGGCAATTAGAGGTCGAACCCACAGAAACTAGATTAATTTCAAAATATCCTTAATATTTATTTCAGGCGAATTAGAAATAAAAATGGAGAATTGATTAACTATAATTAAACTAATTAGAATATGAAAACTAATAATAAGGAAACAATCTAGGAAAATCCGAATCTATTAAACAATAAACACAATAAGTAATCCAATCTCTTCTATTTTTATGACTTAACTATGGTTTTAATCTCCCTTCCCTTTAATTTAGTAATTTTACAATTAATGTGAGCAAGTATAGACTATGAAAATTTAAGGACTATAACCCATCAAAACTTCGTCGAGCAAGCATGGATTATGAAAAACTCATATTTTAACAATAATCTATCAAAACCTCTTAATTAATTTAAAATCACATATAAGAACTATAAAACGAAAGTATTTCAATAACGAAACATGAAGGTGAAATCAATTAAACATAAAAGCATAAATAATAGAAGAGATGAGGATTATTATCATGAATAATTATTTAATTTCATCTTCATCCTAGATTAAAGAAATTAGCTAGACATTAAAATAAATAAACTAACTAAAAAAAGAAGATGATTAAAAATAAATATGAAAACTCTCTTTATTAACGATCATCCAATGAAGAAATAATTTAATCCTTCTCCAACGCCTAACGTAAACTAATACATAAAAATATCTAATATCTCCTCAATCTCTCTTGGCAATCCTCTATTTATAGGTATCAAGGTTCAATTAATTCCTTCTAGGAATTAACTTCCTAGTGGCAATCAACTTTCTTCAAAGAGATCTTCTAGATGGACTTTCCTTTCCTTTATTGGATTTAACTTGCACACTAAGATTTAACTTCCACATCTTTCATTCTTTTTGTAGGATTCTTCTTGTTTCTTTCCTTCCATGAATAGGAGCATTAGATATTAGATATTGCTTGATCACCAAGATTTTGACTTTATTGTAATAAAATATTAAATCCTACAAAATAAAATAAAACATTAATATTAAATAAACTAATATAATTAAAAGGACAAAATTAGGGTAATAAAATGTATGAATTATGTGTTTATCATTTAGTCTGTAAAATTTTCATTTTTCCTTCCTCAAAAGTTGTTACCTCCTATCCTTCGAAATTTCAAACTTCTCTTAAAAGTTTTTTACCTTAAAAGGTTTTAACTTTCTCTATCTCAAATGTTTCTCTCTCTCTCTCTCCCCCCTTAAAAGTTTTTAACTTTCACCCCCTAAAAAGTTTTGAACTTCTCTCTGTCAAAATATTTCACTCTCTCCTTCAAAAGTTAACTTTTTTCTCCATCAAAAGTTTTTAATTCTAAACTCTCAAAATTTATAATTTTCTTTTTCAAAATTTATACTTTGTATCTTCTGAAAATTTTAAATTTCTGTCCCTAAATTTATCAATTTCTCTCCCTTAAAAGTTTTCCGCTCTACCTCTCTTAAAAGGTTTTAACTTTCTTTCCCTCAAAAGTTTTTAGCTCTCCCTCAGAAGTTTTTAACTTTCACTCCCTAAAAAGTTTTTAACTCTCTACGTCAAATGTTTTTACTTAACTCTCAAACGTTTTAATTTTATCTATTTAAAAATTTATACTTTGTATCTTCCAAATTTTTTAAAATTCTCTCCCTCAAAAGTTTGTCACTCTCTCCCTCAAAGTTTTTAACTTTCATTCCCTCAAAATGTTTCACTCTCTCGTTCAAAAGTTTTTGACTTTCTCTCGCTCAAAAGATTTTACTTCTTTATTCTCAAAATTTTTAACTCTTTCAAAATTTTTGCTTTGTATCGTTCGAAAATTTTAAATTTCAGTCCTAAGATTTTTATTTTCTCTCCATCAAAAGTTTTCCATTTTCTCTCCCTTAAAAGGTTTTAACTTCGTTTGTCTCAAATGTTTTTATCTTTCTCTCCCTCAAAAGTTTTTAACTTCACTCCCTAAAAAGTTTATAACTCTCTTCTTAAAAAATTTTCACTCTCTCCTTCAAAAGATTTTATTTTCCGTCCAAAGTTGTTAACTTTTTCTCCCTAGAAAGTTTTTAATTCTTAACTCTAATAAGTTGTACTTTGTATGTTTTTGAATATTAAATTTTTAAATCTATCTCCCTTAAAAGTTTTCTACTCTCTCTTTCTCGTAAAAGGTTTTAACTTTCTATCCCTCAAATGTTTTTAACACTCTCTGTCAAAAGTTTTTAATTTTGACTCCCTAAAAAGTTTTTAACTCTCTACATTAAAAGTTTTTACTTCTCGACTCTTGGAACTTTTTAATTTTCTCTTTCAATATTTGTACTTTGTATGTTTTGAAAATTTTAAATTTCCGTTTCTAAATTTTTCGATTTGTCTCCCTTAAAAGTTTTTCACTCTCTGTTAAAAGGTTTTAACTTCCATTCCCTCAAATGTTTTTATCTCTCTCTCTCTCTAAAAAGTTTTGAACTTCGCTTCCTAATTTTTTTATACTTTCACTGCCTAAATATTTTTAAACTTCTCTCCCCTAAAAGTGTTTATTTCTCAACACTCAAAAATTTTCACTCTCTTGCAAAAGTTTTTACTTCGTAATTCAAATTTATAATCTTCTCTCTTTCAAAATTTATATTTGTATATACCGAAATTTCTAAATTTCAGTCCCTAAAATTTTCAATTTCACTCCTTTAAAATTTTCCACACTTCCTCCCTTAAAAGGTTTTCCACACTTCCTCCCTTAAAAGGTTTTAACTTTCTATGACTCGAAAGTTTTTCTTTTACTCCCTCAAAATTTTTAACATTCTTTGCTTCAAAAGTTTTGACATTCTCTCCCTCCAAAGTCTGAAACTCTCTTGCTCAAAAGTTTTTACTTCGTTACTCTCAAAATTTTAAACTCTCTTTCAAAATGTATACTTTGTATCTTCCGAAAGTTTTAAATTTCAGTCACAAAACTTTTCAATTTCTTTTCCTTAAATGTTTTCCATTCTCTCTCCCTTAAAAGATTTTAACTTCCTCCCCTTAAAATGCTTTTATCTCTCTTCCTCGAAAGTTTTTAACTCTCTCTCACGCAAACTTTTTAACTCCCCAAAAAGTTTTTAACTCTCCACCTCAAAAGTTTTTACTTCTTAACTCTCAACTTTTTAATTCCTTTCTTCAAAAATATATACTTTGCATCTTTTGGAATTTTTAAATTTCTAATTTCTGTCCATTAAAAAGTTTTTCAATTTATCTCAGTAAAAGGTTTTAACTCTCTACCTCATAAGTTTTTAACTCTCTCCATTAAAATTTTTCACTTTCTTTCCCTCAAAAGTTCTTAGCTTTCACTCCAAATTTTGCACTTCCTTTCGTTCTAAAGTTGACTTTCTTTCCCAACTCTCTCTTTCAAAATTTATACTTGGTATCTTTTGAAATTTTGAATTTTTCTTCAGTAAAAGTTTCACTTTAAGTATTAACTTTCTATTCCTTGAAAGTTTTAGATGTCTCTAACTCAAAAGTTTGTAACTTCTCTCTAACACAAGTTTTAAACTTTTTCTCTCAAAATTATTCACTTTCTCTCCTTCAAAAGATTTTAACTTTCTCCGCCTCCCAAGTTTTTAACTTTCAGTCTCTCACAATTTCTCTAAAAACTTTTTAATATTCTTTCTTTAACAATTTATACTTTGTAGCTTCCGAAATTTTTAGAATTCTCCCTTAAAAGTTTTTCACTTTCTCTCCCTTAACAAGTTTTAACTGTCTATTCTTTAAAAGTTTTTAACTTGCACTTCATCCAAATTTTCACTTTCTGCCTTCAAAAGTTTTTCACTCTCTCCCTCAAAAGATTTTGTCTCCCTCCAAAGTTTTTAACTTAACCTCTGTCACAATTTCTCTGAAAACTCTGGCTTTTAATTTTCTCTCTTTCAAAATTTATACTTTGCATCTTCTGAAAATTTTAAAATTCTCACCCTTATAAGTTTTTCTCTTTCTCTCACAAAAGGTTTTAACTTTTTCTCCCTCAAAAGTTTTTAGCTTTCATTCCCTCAAAATTTTTCATTCTCTCGTTCTAAAGTTTTTTACTCTCTCTCTCTCAAAAGTTTTTACTTCTTTATCCTCAAAACTATTAACTTTCTCTTTTTAAAATTTTTTACTTTGTATCTTTCAAAAATTTTAAATTTCAGTCCCAAAATTTTTCAATTTCTCTTCCTTATAGGTTTTTCATTCTCTCCCTTAAAATGGTTTTAACTTTCTCTGCCTCAAATGTTTTTAACTTTCGGGTAAAATACAAATGTGACCACTGAACTTTAGGTGATTTTAGGTATTGAGCTCCTTTCTTTTGGTCAACACAAAACGAGCCCCTTTCTATCAAGAAATTTGGATATTGAACCCTGAAGTACCACATGTGCGTTGACTTGCCTACGTGGCACACGTGGTACCGCTGATGTGTACTTAAACTCAGATTTCGTCAAAAATTTTGTTGTTCCATGGATTTGATTCTAAAACCTCATATTTGCAATATTAGTCATAAGACCACCCAAGCAACAAAGGCCTAATTGTTTAGTTTTCCCAACAAATAAGTTATATACTTGATCAATCGAAACAAAAAATATTTTAAAAAAATAATACCCAATTTCCAAAAGCCAACAAAAAGCTAATTACTGAGCAGAAATTCAGCAATGAGTTGCAAACAAGAGTACCCACAAAGCAAAAATGAAGTAACAAATCATGTCAATATACCCAATATCCAAAAAGCAACCGAAAAGATGTAACTTATTTGTTGGGAATTAGAATCGGTGGTGAAACTGTCGGAGCACTCCAATTCGACTCAAATTGAGGAGTTAGAAACTCCGGAGGCGGAGATATTGTGGCAGAAGGCGAATTAGAATCGAGCCCAGGCGAGACTAAAGGAGAGAGAAAATCTCCCAGATGCGAATCAAGCCCTAATTCTTCGGGAATAAGAATCCCGTCTAGGCCATGAACTGCAATTCCGGGTCCTAGGAATAGATTCGGGCGAGAGATCCGAACTCCGTTGACAAAACCGGTGACATTTAACGGGTTAGTGTTTAGCAATAGGCTGTAATTGGGGAGGAGCGTTGCGACATAAGAGAGGTTGCGGAGGTTGGCGGAGGTGAGGCGGCGGGGGGACACATGCTAGTGTAATGTTTGGATGTACGCAGCGGCTGTGGAGGCCCCATGTCGAGAGAGGAGGGAGGAGTCGAGGGGGAAGAAAATTGTGAAGGAATTGTAGGCGACGACGGAGAGGATTTGGTAGCGGAGGTCGGAGGTAGCGATGGCGTTGCGAAAGAGGTGGTTGCCGGTGGATCTGAGGGTGGAGATTGGACAGAGGTTATAGTCAGTGGATCTTATGACTAATATTTCAAATATGAGGTTTTGGGATCAAATCCATGGAACAACAAAATTTTTGAAAAATTTGAGTTTAAGTACACATCAGCGGTGCCACGTGTGCCACGTAGGCAAGGCAACGCACATGTGGCACCCGAGAGTTCAATATCTAAATTTCTTAATAGAAAGGGATTTGTTTCGTGTTGACCAAAAGAAAGAGGCTCAATATCCAAAAACACTTAAAGTTTAGTGGTCACATTTGCATTTTATCCTTTAACTTTCTCTCCCTCAAAAGTTTTTAACTTTTAACTTTCACTCTCTAAAAAGTTTTGTACTTTCTCCCCCTTGAAATTTTCACTCTCTTACAAAAGGTTCTAAGTTCTGTCCCTCAAAAGTTTTTACTTCTTAACTTGCCAAAATTTATAATTTTCTCGCTTTCAAAATTTGTATTTTGTATGTTCCCAAATTTTAAAACTTTTGTCCCTAAATTTTTCAATATATCTACCTTAAAAGTTTTCTAGACTCTCCTGCACAAGGTTATAGCTTTCTATCCCTCAAATGTTTTAAGCTCTCCCCCTAAAAAGTTTTAAACTACGACTACCTAAAGAGTTTCAAACTCTACGTCAAAAGTTGTTACTTCTTAACTCTCAAACTTTTTAATCTTCTTTTAAAATTTGTAGTTTGTATGTTTCGAATTTTTTTTAAATCTCTGTCTCTAAATTTTTCGATTTCTCTCCCTCAAGTTGTTCACTCAAAAGTTTTTCACTCTCCTTTAAATGGTTTTAACTTCCTTTCCCTTAAATGGTTTTATCTTTCTCACCCTGAAAAGTTTTTAACTTCCTAAAACATTTCATTTCTCAACTCTGAAAATTTTTCACTTTCTCCCTCGAAAGTTTTTACTTCTTAGCTCAAATTTTGTAATTTTCTCTCTTTCAAAATTTATACTTTGTATCTTCCGAAAATTTTAAATTTCTGCCCCTTAAGTTTTCAATTTCATTGCTTTAAAAGTTTTCCACTCTCTCTTAAAAGGTTTCAACTTTCTCTCACTCAAAAGTTTTTAAGTTTCACTCCCGCAAAATTTTTAGCTTTGACTGCTTCAAAAGTTTTTGACATTCTCTCCCTCAAAAGTTTTTTAACTTTCGCTCGCTCAAAAGTTTTTACTTTTTTACTCTCAAAATTTTAAACCCTCTCTTTTAAACTTTATATTTTGTATCTTCCGAAATTTCTGAATTTCAGTCCCAAAATTTTTCAATTTTTCTCCCTTAAAAGTTTTCCATTCTATCTTAAGGTTTTAACTTCCTCTCCCACAAATGTGTTTTATCTCTCAATCCCTCGAAAGTTTTTAACTTTCACTCCCTAAAAAGTTTTGAACTTTCTTTTCCTCAAAATTTTTCACTCCTTCAAAAGTTTTTAATTTCTGTCCCTCAAAAGTTGTTAACTTTTTCTTATCTTCCTCTCCCTCAAATGTTTTCAGACTTTTACTTCCTAAAAGTTTTCACATATTAACTCTCAAATTTTTTCACTCTCTCCCTCAAAAGTTTTTACTTCTCAACTCAAATTTATAATTTTCTCTCTTTTAAAATTTATACTTTGCATATTCCGAAAATTTTAAATTGCTGCACATAAAGTTTTCAATTTCCCCGCTTTAAAGTTTTTTGCACTCTCTTTTAAAAGGTTTTAGCTTTCTCTCCTTCAAAAGTTTTTAAGTTTCACTCCCGCAATATTTTTAGCTTTCTCCCAAAATTATTTAACTTTCACTCGCTCAAAAGTTTTTACTTCTTTACTCTCAAAATTTTAAAAACTCTCTTTCAAAATTTATATTTTGTGTCTTCCAAAATTTCTAAATTGCAGTTCCAAAATTTTTCAATTTCTCTCCTTTAAAAGTTTTCCATTCTATCTCCCTTAAAAAGTTTTAACTTCCTCCCTCAAATGTGTTGTCCCTCTGTCCCTCAAGTTTTTAACTTTTACTCCCTAAAATGTTTTGAACTTTCTCATCCTCAAAAATTTTCTCTCCTTCAAAAGTTTTTAATTTCTGTCCCTCATAAGTTGTTAACTTATTCTCCCTTCAAGGTTGTTACTTTTCAACGCTCAAAATTTATAGTTTGTATCTTCCGAAATTCTGGCACTAAAATTTATCAATTTCTTTCACTTGAAAGTTTACACTCTCTTCCATAAAATGTTTTTAACTTTCTCTCCCTCTAAAGTTTTTGACTTTAACTTCCTAAAAAGTTTTAACTATCTCAAAAGTTTTTACTTCGTAACTGTAACTTTTTAATTTTTTCTCTTTAAAAATTTATTATTTGTTTCTTTTGAAAAATTTAAATTTCAACTTTCTCTCCCCTAAAAAGTTTTTCAATTTATCTCCCTAAAAGGGTTTAACTTCTTCTGCCTAAAATGTTTTTAACTTTCTCTTCAAAAATTTTCACCCCCTAAAATTTTTGAACTTTTTCTCCCTAAATATTTTTAAACTTCTCTCCCTTAAAATTTTTTATTTCTTAACTCTCAAAGTTTTCACTCTCCCGCAAAAGATTTTACTTCCTAACTCAAATTAATAATTTTCTCTCTTTTAAAATTTATATTTGATCTTCCGAAATTTCTTAATTTTAGTCCCTAAAATTTTAAATTTCACTCCTTTTAAAGTTTTCCACTCTCTCTCCCTTAAAATGTTTTAGCAAAATGTTTTAGCTTTATATCATTCAAAGTTTTTTACTTTCACTCCCTCAAGATTGTTAACTTTCCCTGCTTCAAAAGTTTTTGACATTCTCTCTCTCAACAGTTTGAAACTTTCTCTCGCTTAAAAGTTTTTACTTTGTTACTCTTAAAATTTTATACTCTTTCAAAATTTATACTTTGTATCTTCCGAAAGTTTAAATATCAGTCCCAAAATTTTAAAATTTCTTTCTCTTAAAAGTTTTCCATTCTCTCTCCCTAAAAAGATTTTAATTTCCTCCCCCTAAAATGCTTTTCTCTCTCCCTCGAAAGTTTTTAACTGTCTCACGCAAACTTTCTAACTCTCTAAAAAGTTTTTAACCCTCCATCTCAAAAGTTTTTATTTCTTAAACTGTTAAATTTTCTCTTTAAAAATTTATAATTTGTAATTGCCGAAAATTTCAAATTTCAAATTTCTGTCCCTTAAAAAGTTTTTCAATTTACCTCCTTTAAAGGTTTTCCATTCTATCTCCCTTAAAAGGTTTTAACTTCCTCTCTCTCCCTCAAATGTGTTTTCTCTCTCTCTCTCAAAAGTTTTTTCACTCCGTAAAAAGTTTTGACCTTTCTCTTCCTAAAAAATTCACTCTCCTTTGAAAGTTTTCAATTTCTGTTCCTCAAAAGTTTTCAATTTCTGTCCCCAAAAAGTTTTTTACTTTTTCTTAACTTCCTCTCCCTCAAATGTTTTTATCTTTGTTGCCCTGAAATGTTTTGAACTTTTACTTAAAGTTTTTACTTCTCTCAAATTTTTTCATTCTCTCCCTGTAATGTTTTTATTTAACTTAAATTTATAATTTCTTCTCTTTCAAAATTTATACTTTGTATATTCAAAAAATTTTAAATTCCTGCCCCTAAAGTTTTTATTTCATTGCTTTAAAAGTTTTTCACTCTCTCTTAAAAGGTTTTTACTCTCTCCCCCAAAAGTTTTTAAGTGCAAAATTTTTAGCTCTCTTCTTCCAAAGTTCTTGGTATTCACTCTCAAAAGTTTTTAATTTCCTCTCGCTCAAAGGTTTTTACTTTACTCTCTAAATTTTAAATGCACTCTTTTTCAAAATTTATATTTTGTCTTCCGAAATTCTTAAATTTCCGTCCCAAAAATTTTCATTCTCTCCCTTATAAGTTTTCCATTCTCTCTCCCGTAAAAGGTTTTAACTTCCTCACCCTCAAATGTGTTTTCTCTCTATCCCTCAAAAGTGTTGAACTTTGACTCCCTAAAAAGTTTTGAACTTTCTATTCCTCAAAATTTTTCACCCCTTAAAAAGTTTTTAATTTTTGTCCCTCAAAAGTTTGTTAACTTTTTCTCCCTTGAAAGTTTTTACTTCTCAGCTCTCAAAATTTATAATTTTCCCACTTTCAAAATTTATACTTTGTATCTTCCGAAAATTTTAAATTTCTGTCACTAAAATTTATCAATTTCTCTCCCTTGAAAGTTTTCCACTTTCTCTTCCTTAAAATGTTTTTAACTTTCTCTCCCTAAAAAGTTTTTAGCTTTACCTCCCTAAAAAGTTTTTAACTCTCTACCTCAAAAGTTTTTACTTCTTAACTCTTAAACTTTTTAATTTTCTCTTTTAAAATTTATACTTTGTTTCTTTTTGAAAATTTTAAATTTCAAATTTCTCTCCCCTAAAAAGTTATTCAATTTATCTCCCTAAAAGATTTTAACTTCTTCTGCTTCAAAGTTTTTTAACCTTCTCTTCTTCAAAAGTTTTTTAACTTTCACTCCCTAAAAGGTTTTTAACTTTCTCTTCTTCAAAAATTTTCACTCTCTCCTTCAAAAGTTTTTATTTTCTGTCCGTTGTTGTTTACCTTTTCTCCTTTTAAAGTTTTTAATTCTTAACTCTCAAAATTTATAAGTTTCCTTGTTTCAAAATTTTTACTTTGTATGTTCTGAAGTATTTAAATTTTTTCCCCTAAATTTTTAAATCTATTTCCCTTAAAAGTTTTCCATTGTCTCCCGTAAAAGGTTTTAACTTTCTATCCCTCAAATGTTTTTAACTCTCTCCCTCAAAAGTTTTTAACTTTGGCTCCCTAAAACGTTTTTAACTCTCTACATCAAAAGTTTTTATTCCGTAGCTATTGAACTTTTTAATTTTCTCTTGCTCAAGATTTGTACTGTGTATGTTCCGAAAATTTCAAATTTTCGTCCGGAAATTTCTCTGTTTTTGTCCCTTTACAAGTTTTTCACTCTCTCTGTTAAAAGGTTTTGATCTTTCTCTCTCTGAAAGGTTTTAAAATTTCACTTCCTAATTTTTTTAAAGTTTCACTCCCTAAAAATATTTAACCTTTTCTCCCTATATCATTTTAAACTTCTCTGTCAAAAGTTTTTAGTTCTTAACTCTCAAAACTGTTCACTCTCTCCCGCAAAATTTTTACTTCGTAACTCAAATTTATAATTTTCTCTTTCAAAATTCCTACTTTGTATCATCTGAAATTTCTTAATTTCAGTCCCTAAAATTTTCATTTTCACTCCATTAAAAGTTTTCCACTCTCTCTCCCTCTCTTAAAAGGTTTTAACTTTCTATCACTCAAAGGTTTTTTACTTTCACTCTCTCAAAATTTTTAACTTTCTCTGCTTTAAAAGATTTTGACATTCTCTCCCTCAAAAGTTTTTACTCTTTTTCAAAATTTATACTGTATCTTCCGAAAGTTTTAAATTTCAAGTGCCAAAATTTTTCAAATTCTTTCCCTTAAAAGTGTTCCATTCTCTCTCAAAAGATTTTAACTTCCTCCCCCTAAAATGCTTCTCTCTCTCTCTCCCATAAAAGTTTTTAACTTTAACTCCCGGAAAAGTTTTGAACTTCTCTACCTCAAAAATTTTCAGTTTCTCTCCTTCAAAAGTTTTTAATTTCTGTCCCTCAAAAGTTTTTTACTTTTTAGCCCTCAAAAGTTTTTACTTTTTAACTCTCAAAATTTGTAATTTTCTCGCTTTCAAAATTTATACTTTGTATCTTCCGAAAATTTTAAATTTCTGTCGCTAAAATTTTTCAATTTGTCGCCCTTGAAAGTTTTCATCTCTCTCTCTCTCCCTTAAAATGTTTTCAACTTTTTCTGCCTCAAAAGTTTTTTAACTTTCCCTAAAAAGTTTTGAACTCTACCTCAAAAGTTTTTACTTCCTTAATTCTTGAACTTTTTAATTTTCTCTATTTCAAAATTTGTAGTTTGTATGTTCTAAATTTTTTTGTCCCTAATTTTTTTCGGTTTCTTTCCCTAATAAGTTTTTCATTCTCTCCCTTAAAAGGTTTTACTTCCTATCCCTCGAATGTTTTTATCTTTCTCGCCCTGAAAAGTGTATTACTTTTTACTTCCTAAAAGTTTTCTCTTCTTAACCCTCAAATTTTTTCACTCTTTCCCTCGAAGGTTTTTCCTTATCTCAAGTTTATAATTTTCTCTCTTTCAAAATTAATACTTTGTATCTTCTGAAAATTTTAAATTCCTGCCCCTAAAGTTTTCAATTTCACTCTCGTAAAAGTTTTCCACTCTGTTCCTTACATGGTTTTAACTTTCTATCACTCAAAAGTTTTTTACTTTCACTCCCGCAATTTTTTTAGCTTTCTTTGTTTCAAAAGTTTTTGACATTCCCTCCCTCAAAAGTTTTTAACTAGTAGCTCAAAAGTCTTTACTTATTTACTCAACATTTTAAAACACTCTTTCAAAATTTATATTTTGTATCTTCCAAGTTTTCTAAATTTCAGTCCCTAATTTTTTCAATTTCTATCCATTAGAGGCTTTCCATTCTCTCTCCTTTAAAAGGTTTTAACTTCTTCTCCCGCAAATGTGTTTTATCTCTTTATCCCTAAAAATTTTTGAACTTTCTCTTCCTCAAAAATTCATTCTCCTTCAAAAGTTTTTAATTTCTGTCTCTCCAAAAAGTTTTTTGTCCCTCAAAATTTTTTAATTTTAGTCCCTCAAAAGTGGTTAACTTATTCTCCCTTCATGGTTTTTACTTCTCAACTCTCAAAATTTATAATTTTCTTGCTTTCAAAATTTATACTTTGTATCTTCCGAAATTCTATCACTAAAATTTATCAATTTGTTTCCCTTGAAAGTTTTCCACTCTCTTCCGTAAAATGTTGTTAACTTTCTCTCCCTCAAAAGTTTTTAACTTTAACTCCCAAAAACGTTTTTAACTCTCTATCTCAAAAGTTTTTACTTCTCAACTCTCAAACTTTTTATCTCTTTAAAAATTTATTATTTTTTTCTTCGAAATTTTTTAGTTTCAACTCTCTAAAAAGTTTTTCAATTTATCTCCCTAAAAGGGTTTAACTTGTTCTGCCTAAAATGTTTTTAACTTTCTCTTCAAAAATTTTCACCCCCTAAAATTTTTGAACTTTTTCTCCCTAAATATTTTTAAACTTCTCCCTTAAAAATTTATATTTTGTTTTCACTCTCCCGCAAAAGTTTTTACTTCCCAACTCAAATTAATAATTTTCTCTCTTTCAAAATTTATACTTGATCTTACGAAAATTTTAAATTTCATTCCCTAAAATTTTAAATTTCACTCCTTTAAAAGTTTTCCACTCTCTCCCTGAAAAGGTTTTAGCTTTATATCACTCAAAGATTTTTACTTTCACTCCCTCAAAATTGTTAACTTTCCCTGCTTCAAAGGTTTTTGACATTCTCTCTATCAAAAGTTTGAAACTTTATGTCTCTTAAAAGTTTTTACTTTGTTACTCATAAATTCTCGCTCAGATGTTTTTGACATTGACTCCCTCAAAAGCTTTTAACTATCTCTCGCTCAAAGGGTCTTAAATCAATCTCTTTCAAAATTTATATTTTGCATCTTCCCAAATTTCTAAATTTCAGTCCCAAATTTTTTCAATTTCTCTCCTTTAAAGTTTTTCCATTCTATATCCCTTAAAAGGTTTTAACTTACTCTCCTTCAAATGTGTTTTCTTTTTCTATCCCTATAAAGTTTTGAACTTTCTCTTCCTCAAAAATTTTCACTCATCCTCAAAAGTTTTAATTTCTGTCCCTCAAAAGTTATTAACTTTTTCTTAACTTCCTTTCCCTCAAATGTTTTTATCTTTCTCGCCCTGAATAGTTTTCCTCCGTCACAATTTCTTTGAAAACTCTTAAAACTTTTAATTTTCTCTCTTTCAAAATTTATCCTTTATCGAAAATATTAAAATTCTCTCCTTTAAAAGTTTTTCTCTCTCCCTTAAAAGGTTTTAACTTTCTCTTCCTCAAACGTTTTTAACTTTCATTCCCTCAAAATTTTTCATTCTCGTTCTAAAGATTTTGACTCCCCCTTAAAAGTTTTAAACTTTCTCTCGCTCAAAAGTTTGTACTTCTTTATTCTCAAAATTATTAACTTTCTGTCTTTTAAAATTTTTAATTTTTATCATTCAAAAATTTTAAATTGTAGTCCTAAAATTTTTCAATTTCTCTTAAAAATTTTCCATTCTCTCTCCCCTTAAAAGGGTTTTAACTTCCTCTGCCACAAATGTTTTAGCTTTCTCTATTTCAAATGTTTTTGACATTCATTCCCACAAAAGCTTTTCAGCTTTTTCTCGCTCTAAAGGTCTTACATCACTCTCTTTCAAAATATATATTTTGTATTTTCCCAAATTTCTAAATTTCAGTCCCAAATTTTTTCAACTTCTCTCCTATAAAGGTTTTCCATTGCCATCCATTCTATATTCCTTAAAAGTTTTTAACTTCTTCTCCCTTAAATGTGTTTTATCTTTCTCGCACCGAAAAGTTTTTTAAACTTTTACTTCCTAAAAGTTTTCATTTCTTAACTCTCAAATTCATTCTTTCCCTCAAAAGTTTTTACTTCTTAACTAAACTTTATAATTTTCTCTCTTTCAAAATTTATACTTTGTATCTTCAGAAAATTTTAAATTCCTACCCCTAAAGTTTTAAATTCCATTGCTTTAAAAGTTTTCCACTCTCTCTTAAAACGTTTTACTTTCCCTCAAAAGTTTTTAAGTTTCACTCCAGCAAAATTTTTATCTTTCTCTGCTTGAAAAGTTTTTGACACTCTCCCTCAAAAACTTTTAACTTTCTCTCGCTCAAAAGGTCTTACTTCTTTAGTCTCAAAATTTTAAACACTTTCAAAATTTATATTTTGTATCTTCCGAAATTTCTTAATTTCAGTCCCACAACTTTTCAATTTCTCTCCTTTAAAGGTTTTCCACTCTATCTCCCTTAAAAGGTTTTAACTTTCTCTCCTCTCCCTCAAATGTGTTTTCTCTCTCTCTCTATCTCTCAAAAGTTTTTTCAGTCCGTAAAAAGGTTTGACCTCTCTTCCTATAAAATTCACACTCCTTTGAAAGTTTTCAATTTCTGTCCCTAAAAAGTTGTTAAATTTTTTTTAACTTCCTCTCTCTCAAATGTTTTCATCTTTCTTGCCCTAAAAAGTTTTGAACTTTTACTTCCTAAAAGTTTTTACTTCTTAACTCAAAATTTTTTCACTCTCTCCCCGTAAAGTTTTTACTTAACTTAAATTTATAATTTTCTCTCTTTCAAAATTTATAGTTTGTATCTTCAAAAGATTTTAAGTTCCTGCCCCTACAGTTTTCATTTCACTGCTTTAAAAGTTTTTCACTCTCTCTTAAAAGGTTTTAAACCGCACAATTTTTAGCTCTCTTCTTCAAAAGTTCTTGGTATTCACTCTCAAAAGTTTTTAACTTTCTCTCGCTCAAAGGTTTTTACTTTACTCTCTAAATTTTAAATACACTCTTTTTCAAAATTTATATTTTGTCTTCCGAAATTCTTAAATTTACGTCCCAAAAATTTTCATTTTCTCTCCCTTGTAAGTTTTCCATTCTCTCTCCCGTAAAAGGTTTTAACTTCTTCACCCTCAAATGTGTTCTCTCTCTATCCCTCAAAAGTGTGTAACTTTGACTCCCTAAAAAGTTTTGAACTTTCTTTTCCTCAAAATTTTTCACTCCTTAAAAAGTTTTTAATTTTTGTCCCTCAAAAGTTTGTTAACTTTTTCTCCCTTGAAAGTTTTTACTTCTCAACTCTCAAAATTTATAATTTTCCCGCTTTCAAAATTTATACCTTGTATCTTCTAAAAATATTAAATTTCTGTCACTAAAATTTATCAATTTCTCTCCCTTGAAAGTTTTCCACTTTCTCTTCCTTAAAATGTTTTTAACTTTCTCTCCCTCAAAAGTTTTCAACTTTAACTCTCTAAAAAGTTTTTAACTCTCTACGTCAAAAGTTTTTACTTCTTAACTCTCAAACTTTTTAATTCTCTTTTAAAATTTATACTTCGTTTCTTTTTGAAAATTTTAAATTTTAAATTTCTCTTCCCTTAAAAGTTATTCAATTTATCTCCCTAAAAGATTTTAATTTCTTCTGCTTCAAATGTTTTTATCGTTCTCTTCTTCAAAAGTTTTATAACTTTCATTCCCTAAAAAGTTTTTAACTTTCTCTCCTTCAAAAATTTTCACTCTCCTTCGAAAGTTTTTATTTTCTTTCCGTTGTTAACTTTTTCTCCTTTTAAAGTTTTTACTTCTTAACTCTCAAAATTTATAAGTTTCCTTGTTTCAAAATTTTTACTTTGTATGTTCTGAATTTTTAAAATTTTTGCCCCTAAATTTTTAAATCTATTTCCGTTAAAAGTTTTCCATTCTCTCCCGTAAAAGGTTTTAAGTTTCTATCCCTCAAATGTTTTTAACTCTCCCTCAAAAGTTTTTAACTTTGGCTCCCTAAAAAGTTTTTAACTCTCTACATCAAAAGTTTTTATTCCGTAGCTCTTGAACTTTTTAATTCTCTTGCTCAAAATTTGTACTTTGTATGTTCCGAAAATTTCAAATTTCCGTCCGTAAATTTCTCGATTTTTGTCCCTTTACAAGTTTTTCACTATCTCTGTTAAAAGGTTTTGAACTTTCACTTCCTAATTTTTTTAAACTTTCATTCCCTAAAAATATTTAACCTTTTCTCCCTATATCATTTTAAACTTCTATTTGTCAAAAGTTTTTAGTTCTTAACTCTCAAAACTGTTCACTCTCTCCCGCAAATTTTTTACTTCGCAACTCAAATTTATAATTCTCTCTTTCAAAATTCCTACTTTGTATCATCTGAAATTTTTTAATTTCAGTCCCTAAAATTTTCATTTTCACTCCTTTAAAAGTTTTCCGCTCTCTCTCTCCCTCCCTTAAAAGGTTTTAACTTTCTATCACTCAAAAGTTTTTTACTTTCACTCCCTCAAAATATTTAACTTTCTCTGCTTTAAAAGTTTTTACTCTTTTTCAAAATTTATACTTTGTATCTTCCGAAAGTTTTAAATTTCAAGTCCCAAAATTTTTCAATTTCTTTCCCTTAAAAGTGTTGGATTCTCTCTCTTAAAAGATTTTAACTTTCTCACCCTAAAATGCTTTTATCTCTCTCTCTCCCTCAAAAGTTTTTAACTAACTCCCGGAAAAGTTTTGAACTTCTGTACCTCAAAAATTTTCAGTTTCTCTCCCTTCAAAAGTTTTTAATTTCTGTCCATCAAAAGTTTTTATTTCTTAACTCTCAAAATTTGTAATTTTCTCGCTTTCAAAATTTATACTTTGTATCTTCTGAAAATTTTAAATTTCTGTCCCTAAAATTAATCAATTTGTCTCCTTTGAAAGTTTTCCTCTCTCTCTCTCTCCCTTAAAATGTGTTCAACTTTTTCTGCCTCAAAAGTTTTTTAACTTTAACTCCCTAAAAAGTTTTGAACTCTACCTTAAAAGTTTTTACTTCCTTAACTCTTGACCTTTTTAATTTTCTCTATTTCAAAATTTGTAGTTTGCATGTTCTGAATTTTTTTTATATTTTTGTCCCTAAATTTTTTCAGTTTCTTTCCCTAAAAAGTTTTTCATTCTCTCTCCTTTGAAAGGTTTTACTTCCTCTCCCTCTAATGTTTTTATCTTTTTCGCACTGAAAAGTTTATTACTTTTACTTCCTAAAAGTTCTCTCTTCTTAACCCTCAAATTTTTTCACTCTTTCCCTCGAAGGTTTTTCCTTATCTCAAGTTTATAATTTTCTCTATTTCAAAATTCATACTTGGTATCTTCTGAAAATTTTAAATTCCTGCCCCTAAAGTTTTCAATTTCACTCTCTATCTCAAAAGTTTTTACTTCTCAACTCTCTAACTTTTTAACTCTCTTTAAAAATTTATTATTTGTTTCGTCCGAAATTTTTTAGTTTCAACTTTCTCTCCCCTAAAAAGTTTTTCAATTTATCTCCCTTAAAAGGGTTTAACTTCTTCTGCCTAAAATGTTTTTAACTTTCTCTTCAAAAAATTTCACCCCCTAAAATTTTTGAACTTTTTCTCCCTAAATATTTTTAAACTTCTCCCTTAAAAATTTATATTTTTTTTTCACTCTCCTGCAAAAGTTTTTACTTCCCAACTCAAATTAATAATTTTCTCTCTTTGAAAATTTATACTTGATCTTGCGAAATTTCTCAATTTCAGTCCCTAAAATTTTAAATTTCACTCCTTTAAAATTTTTCACTCTCTCTGCCTTAAAAGGTTTTAGCTTTATATCACTCAAAGATTTTTACTTTCACTCCCTCAAAATTGTTAACTTTCCCTGCTTCAAAAGTTTTTGACATTCTCTTTCTCAAAAGTTTGAAAATTTATGTCGCTTAAACGTTTTTACTTTGTTACTCTTAAAATTCTCGCTCAGATGTTTTTGACATTGACTCCCTCAAAAGCTTTTAACTATCTCTCGCTCAAAGGGTCTTAAATCACTCTCTTTCAAAATTTATATTTTGCATCTTCCCAAATTTCTAAATTTCAGTCCCAAATTTTTTCAATTTCTCTCCTTTAAAGGTTTTCCATTCTATATCCCTTAAAAGGTTTTAACTTACTCTCCCTCAAATGTGTTTTCTTTTCCTATCCCTATAAAGTTTTGAACTTTCTCTTCCTCAAAAATTTTCACTCACCCTCAAAAGTTTTAATTTCTGTCCCTCAAAAGTTATTAACTTTTTCTTAACTTCCTTTCCCTCAAATGTGTTTATCTTTCTCGCCCTGAATAGTTTTCCTCCGTCACAATTTCTTTGAAAACTCTTAAAACTTTTAATTTTCTCTTACAAAATTTATCCTTTGCCAAAAATATTAAAATTCTCTCCTTTAAAAGTTTTTCTCTTTCTCTCCCTTAAAAGGTTTTAACTCTCCCTCAAAAGTTTTTAACTTTCATTCCCCCAAATTTTTCATTCTCGTTCTAAAGATTTTGACTCTCTCCCTTAAAAGTTTTAAAATCTCTCTCGCTCAAAAGTTTGTACTTCTTTATTCTCAAAATTATTAATCCTCTCTTTTAAAATTTTTAATTTTTATCATTCAAAAATTTTAAATTGCAGCCCTTAAATTTTTCAATTTCTCTTCCTTAAAAATTTTCCATTCCCTCTCCCCTTAAAAGGGTTTTAACTTCCTCTGCCTCAAATGTTTTAGCTTTCTCTACTTTAAATGTTGTTGACATTCATTCCCTCAAAAGCTTTTAACTTTCTCTTGGTCAAAAGGTCTTACATCACTCTCTTTCAAAATATATATTTTGTATTTTCCCAAATTTCTAAATTTCAGTCCCAAATTTTTTCAACTGCTCTCCTCTAAAGGTTTTCGATTCTATATCCCTTAAAAGGTTTTAACTTCCTCTCGCTCAAATGTGTTTTATCTTCCTAGCACAGAAAAGTTTTCAACTTTTACCTAAAAGTTTTCATTTCTTAACTCTCAAATTCATTCTTTCCCTCAAAAGTTTTTACTTCTTAACTTAACTTTATAATTTTCTGTCTTTCAAAATTTATACTTTGCATCTTCAAAAATTTTTAAATTCCTACCCCTAAAGTTTTAAATTCCATTGCTTTAAACGTTTTCCACTCTCTCTCTTAAAAGGTTTTACTTTTCCTCAAAAGTTTTTAAGTTTCACTCTCGCAAAATTTTTATCTTTCTCTGGTTGAAAAGTTTTTGACATTCTCCCTCAAAAGCTTTTAACTTTCTCTCGCTCAAAAGGTCTTACTTCTTTAGTCTCAAAATTTTGAACTCTTTCAAAATTTATATTTTGTATCTTCCGAAATTTCTAAATTTCAGTCCCTAAAGTTTTCAATTTCTCTCCTTTAAAGGTTTTCCATTCTATCTCCCTTAAAAGGTTTTAACTTTCTCTCCTCTCCCTCAAATGTGTTTTCTCTCTCTCTATCTCTCAAAAGTTTTTTCACTCCGTAAAAAGTTTTGACCTCTTCCTATAAAATTCAAAAGTTTTGACCTCTTCCTATAAAACTTTCTCTCCCTCAAAAGTTTTTAACTTTTAACTTTCACTCCCTAAAAAGTTTTGTACTTTCTCTCCCCCGAATTTTTCACTCTCCTACAAAAGTTTTTAAGTTCTGTCCCTCAAAAGTTTTTAATTCTTAACTTGCCAAAATTTATAATTTTCTCTCTTTCAAAATTTGTACTTTGTATGTTCCCAAATTTTAAAATTTTTGTCCCTAAATTTTTCAATCTATCTCCCTTAAAAGTTTTCTAGACTCTCCTGCACAAGGTTATAACTTTCTATACCTCAAATGTTTTAAGCTCTCCCCCTAAAAAGTTTATAACTTCGACTACCTAAAAAGTTTTAAACTCTACCTCGAAAGTTGTTACTTCTTAACTCTCAAACATTTTAATCTACTCTCTCTTTCAAAATTTGTAGTTTGTATGTTACGATTTTTTTTAAATTTCTGTCCCTAAATTTTCGATTTCTCTCACCCTCTCCTTTAAATGGTTTTAATTTCCTCACCCTGAAAAGTTTTTAATTTTTACTTCCTAAAAGTTTTCATTTCTTAACTCTGAATTTTTTTCACTTTCTCCCTCTAAAGTTTTTACTTCTTAGCTCAAATTTTGTAATTCTCTCTCTTTCAAAATTTATACTTTGTATCTTCCGAAAATTTTAAATTCCTGCCCCTAAAGTTTTCAATTTCACTGCTTTAAAAGTTTTCCACTCTCTCTTAAAAGATTTTAACTTTCTCTCCCTCAAAAGGTTTTAAGTTTCACTGCTTCAAAAGTTTTTGAGATTCTCTCCCTCAAACGTTTTTACTTCTTTACTCAAATTTTTAAACCCGCTCTCTTTTAAACTTTATATTTTGTATCTTCTGAAATTTCTGAATCAGTCCCAAAATTTTTCAATTTTCTCCCTTAAAAGTTTTCCATTCTATCTTATGGTTTTAACTTACTCTCCCTCAAATGTGTTTTATCTCTTAATCCCTCGAAAGCTTTTAAGTTTCACTCCCTAAAAAGTTTTGAACTTTCTCTTCCTAAAAAATTTTCACTCCCTCAAAAGTTTTTAATTTCTGTCCATCAAAAGTTTAACTTTTTCTTAACTTCCTCTCCCTCAAATGTTTTCAGACTTTTACGTCCTAAAAGTTTTCACATATTAACTTTCAAAATTTTTGCACTCCCTCAAAAGTCTTTACTTCTCAACTCAAATTTATAAGTTTCCCTCTTTTAAAATTTATACTTTGCATCTTCCAAAAATTTTAAATTGCTGCCCTTAAAGTTTTCAATTTCACCGCTTTAACAGTTTTCCACTCTCTTTTAAAAGGTTTCAGCTTTCTCTCCCTCAAAAGTTTTTAAGTTTCAGTACCGCAAAATTTTTAGCTTTCACCCAAAAGCATTTAACTTTCACTCGCTCAAAAGTTTTTACTTCTTTACTCTCAAAATTTTAAACTCTTTCAAAATTTATATTGCGTCTTCCAAAAATTTTCAATTTCTCTCCTTTAAAAGTTTTCCATTCTATCTCCCAAAAAAGTTTTGAACTTTCTCATCCTCAAAAATTCACTCCTTCAAAAGTTTTTAATTTATGTCCTTCAAAAGTTTTAATTTTTGTCCCTCAAAAGTTGTCAACTTTATTCTCCCTTCATGGTGTTTACTTTTCAACTCTCAAAATTTATAATTCTTTTGCTTTCAAAATTTATTCTTTGTATCTTCCGAAATTCTGTCACTAAAATTTATCAATTTCTTTCCCTTGAAAGTTTCCACTCTCTTCCATAAAATGTTTTTAACTTTCTCTCCCTCTGAAGTTTTTAACTTTAACTTCCTAAAAAGTTTTTAACTCATCTCATATGTTTTTACATCTCAACTCTCTTACTATTTAATTTTTTCTCTTTAAAAATTTATTATTTGTTTCTTCTGAATTTTTTAAATATCAGCTCTCTCCCCTAAAAAGTTTTTCAATTTATCTCCCTAAAATTGTACTTCTTCTGCCTAAAATGTTTTTTACTTTCTCTTCAAAAAATTTCACCCCCTAAATTTTTTGAACTTTTTCTCCCTAAATAATTTTAAACTGCTCTCCCTTAAAATTTTTTATTTCTCAACTCTCAAAAGTTTTCACTCTCTCCCACACAAATTTTTACTTCATAACTCAAATTAATAATTTTCTCTGTTTCAAAATTTATATTTGATCTTCCGAAAATTTTAAATTTAAGTCCCTAAAATTTTAAGTTTCACTCCTTTAAAAGTTTTCCACTCTCTCTCCCTTAAAAGGTTTTAGCTTTATATCACTCGAAAGTTTTTTACTTTCACTCCCTCAAAATTGTTAACTTTCCCTCCTTCAAATGTTTTTGACATTCTCTCTTTGAAATGTTTGAAACTTTCTCTCGCTTAAAAGTTTTTACTTTGTTACTCTTAAAATTTTATACTCTCTCTTTCAAAATTTATACTTTGTATCTTCCAAAAGTTTTAAATTTCAGTCCCAAATTTTAAAATTTCTTTCCCTTAACAAGTTTTCCATTCTGTCTCCCTTAAAAGATTTTAATTTCACCCCCTAAAATGCTTTTATCTCTGTCCCTCGAAAGTTTTTAACTCTCTCACGCAAACTTTCTAACTCCCTAAAGGGTTTTTAACCTTCCATCTCAAAAGTTTTTACTTCTCAACTCTCATACTTTTTAATTTTCTCTCTTTAAAAATTTATACTTTGTATCTGCTGAAAATTTCAAATTTCTGTCCCTTAAAAGGTTTTTCAATTTATCTCCCAAAAAGATTTTAACTTTCTCTACCTCAAAAGTTTTTAACTTTATCTCCATTAAAATTTTTCACTTTTTTTCCCTTAAAAGTTCTTAACTTTCACTACTTCAAAATTTTGCACCTTCTTTCCTTCTAAAGATTTTTTGACTCTCTCCCAACTTTCTCTTTTTTAAAATTTAAACTTGGTATCTTTTGAAATTTTGATGTTTTTCTCCCTTAAATGTTTTTCAAAGGTTTAGTTGTCTCTACGTCAAAAGTTTGTACCTCTCTCACGCAAGTTTTAAACTTTCTCTCTCTCAAAATTATTCATTTTCTCTTCCTCAGAAGATTTTAACTTTTTCCGCCTCAAAAGTGATTAACTTTCATGCCCTAACAATTTGTCTAAAATTTCTTTAACTTTTTAATATTCTCTCTTTAACAATTTATACTATGTAGCTTCCGAAAATTTTAAAATTGTCTCGTAAAAGTTTTTCACTTCCTCTCCCTTAAAAGGTTTTAACTTTTTTCTCCTTTAAAAGTTTTTAACTTTCACGCCGTCAAAAGTTTCTCTCCCTCCAATGTTTTTCTTATAATTTCTTTGAAAACCAACTTTAAATTTTCTCTTTCAAAATTTATCCTTTGCCGAAAATTTTAAAATTCTCTTCTTTTAAAGTTTTTCTCTTTCTCTCCCTTAAAAGATTTTAACTTTCTCTCCCTCAAAAGTTTTTAACTTTCATTCCCTCAAAATTTTTCACTCTCGTTCTAATTGTCTCTCTCCCTTTAAAGTTTTAAACATTCTCTCGCTCAAAAGTTTGTGCTTTATTCTCAAAATTATTAACTCTCTTTTAAAAATTTTAATTTTTTTCCAAAATTTTAAATTGTAGTCCCAAAATTTTTCAATCTCTCTTCTTTAAAAGTTTTCCATTCTCTCTCCCCTTAAAGGGTTTTAACTTCCTCTGCCTCAAATGTTTTAGTTTTCTCTGCTTTAAAAGTTTTTGACATTCTCTTCCTCAAAAGTTTTTAACTTTCTCTCGCTCAAAAGGTCTTACATCACTCTCTTTCAAAATTTATATTTTGTATCTTCCCAAATTTCTAAATTTCAGTCCCTAATTTTTTCAATTTCTCTCTTTTAAAGGTTTTCCATTCTATATCCCTTAAAAGGTTTTAACTTCCTCTCCCTCGAATGTGTTTTCTCTTTTTATCTCTAAAAAGTTTTGAACTTTCTCTTCCTCAAAAATTTTCACTCACCCTCAAAAGTTTTAATTTTTGTCCCTCAAAAGTTATTAACTTTTTCTTAACTTGCTTTCTCTCAAATGTTTTTATCTTTCTCGCCCTGAAAAGTTTTCAACTTTTACTTCCTAAAAGTTTTCGTTTCTTAACTCTCAAATTCACTCTTTCCCTCAAAAGTTTTTACTTCTCAACTCAACTTTATAATTTTCTCTTTCAAAATTTATACTTTGTATCTTCCGAAAATTTTAAATTCCTACCCCTAAAGTTTTAAATTCCACTGCTTTAAAAGTTTTCCACTCTCTCTCTTAAAAGGTTTTAACTCTCTCCCTCAAATGTTTTTGAGTTTCACTCCCGCAAAATTTTTATCTTTCTCTGCTTGAAAAGTTTTTGACATTCTCTCCCTCAAAAGCTTTTAACTTTTTCTTGCTCAAAAGGTCTTACTTCTTTACTCTCAAAATTTTAACACACTCTTTCAAAATTTATACTTTGTATCTTCCGAAATTTCTAAATTTCAGTACCAAAATTTTTCAATTTCTCTCCTCTCCTCTCCCTCAATTGTGTTTTCTCTCTATCTCTAAAAAGTTTTTTCACTCCGTAAAAAGTTTTGAATTTCTGTCCCTAAAAAGTTTTTTACTTTTTCTTGACTTCCTCTCCCTCAAATGTTTTTATCTTTCACGCGCCGAAAAGTTTTGAACTTCTACTTCCTAAGAGTATTTACTTCTTAACTCTCAAATTTTTTCACTGTCTCCTTGTAAAGTTTTTATTTAACTTAAATTCATAATTTCATGTTTCAAAATTTATACTTTGTATCTTCAAAAAAATTTAAATTCCTGCCCCTAAAGTTTTCATTTCATTGCTTTAAAAGTTTTTCACTCTCTTAAAAGGTTTTAACTTTCTCTTTCTCAAAAGTTTTTAAGTATCAGTCTCGCAAAATTTTTAGTTCTCTTCTTCAAAAGTTCTTGGTATTCTCGCTCAAAAGTGTTTAACTTTCTCTCGCTCAAAAGTTTGTACTTTACTCTCTAAATTTTAAATGCACTCTTTCAAAATTATATTTTGTATCTTTCGAAATTCTTAAATTTCAGTCATAAAAATTTTCATTTTCGCACCCTTAAAAGTTTTCCATTGTCTCTCGTGTAAAAGGTTTAAATTCTTCACCCTCAAATGTGTCTCTCTATCCCTCAAAAGTGTGTAACTTCGACTCCCTAAAAAGTTTTGAACTCTCTCTTCCTCAAAATTTTTCACTCCTTAAAAAAGTTTATAATTTTTTTCCCTCAAAAGTTGTTAACTTTTTCTCTCTTGAAAGTTTTTACTTCTCAACTCTCAAAATTTATAATTTTCTCGCTTTCAAAATTAATACTTTGTATCTTCCATAAAGGGGTTTAACTTCTCCTGCCTAAAATGTTTTTAACTTTCTCTTCAAAAAATTTCACCCCCTAAATTTTTTGAACTTTTTCTCCCTAAATATTTTTAGACTTCTCTCCCTTAAAAATTTTTATTTCTCAACTCTCAAAAGTTTTCACTCTCTCCCGCAAAAGTTTTTGCTTCCTAACTCAAATTAATAATTTTCTCTTTGAAAATGTATACTTAATCTTCCGAAATTTTTAAATTTTAGTCCCTAAAATTTTTAATTTCACACCTTTAAAAGTTTTCCACTCTCTCTCCCTTAAAAGGTTTTAGCTTTATATCACTCAAAGGTTTTTACTTTCACTCCCTCAAAATAGTTAACTTTCCCTGCTTCAAAAGTTTTTGACATTCTCTGTCTCAAAAGTTTGAAACTTTCTCTCGCTTAAAATTTTATTCTCTCTTTCAAAATTTATACTTTGTTTGTATTTTCCGAAAGCCTTAAATTTCTTTCCCTTAAAAGTTTTCTATTTTCTCTTCTTTAAAAGATTTTAATTTCCTCCTCCTAAAGTGCTTTTATCTCTCTCTCCCTCGAAAGTTTTTAACTCTCTCACACAAACTTTCTAACTCCCTCAAAAGTTTTTACTTCTTAACTCTCAAACTTTATAATTTTCTATCTTTAAAAATTTATACTTTGTATCTTCCGCTAATTTTTAATTTCAAATTTTTGTCCCTTAAAATGTTTTTCTATTTATCTCCCTAAAAGGTTTTAACTTTCTCTACCTCAAAAGTTTTTAACTTTATCTCCATTAAAAATTTTCACTTTCTTTCCCTCAAAAGTTCTTAACTCTCACTACCTCAAAATTGTGCACGTTCTTTCGTGCTAAAGATTTTGACTTTCTCTCCCAACTTTCTCTTTTTTAAAATTTAAACTTGGCATCTTTAGAGATTTTGAAGTTTTTCTCCCTTAAAACGTATCAACTTTCTCTCCTTTAAAAGTTTTAGTTGTCTCTACCCCAAAAGTTTGTCGCTCTCTCACGAAAGTTTTAAACTTTATCTCTCTCAAAATTATTCACTTTCTCTCTCTCAAAAGATTTTAACTTTCTCCGCCTCAAAAGTTTTTAGCTTTCACGCCCTCACAATTTCTCTAAAAACTCTTTTTAACTTTTTAATATTCTCTCTTTAACAATTTATACTTTGTAGCTTCTGAAAATTTTAAAATTCTCTCTTAGAAGTTTTTCACTTTCTTTCCCTTAAAAGGTTTTAACTTTTTCTCCTTGAAAAGTTTTTAACTTTCACGCCGTCAAAATTTTTCAGTTTCTGCCTTCAAAAGTTTTTCACTCTGTCCCTCCAAAGTTTTTAACTTTCCCTCCGTCACAATTTCTTTGAAAACTCTTAAACTTTTAATTTTCTCTCTTTCAAAATTTATTCTTTGCCGAAAATTTTAAAATTCTCTCCTTTGAAAGTTTTTCACTCTCCCTTAAAAGGTTTTAACTTTCTCTCCCTCAAAAGTTTTTAACTTTCCTTCCCTAAAAATTTTTCACTCGTTCTAAAGTTTTTGCCTTAAGGGTTTTAACTTCCTCAACCTCAAATGTTTTCGATTTCTCTGCTTTAAAAGTTTTTGACATTCTCTCCCTCAAAAGCTTTTAACTTTCTCGCTCAAAAGGTCTTACATCACTCTCTTTCAAAATTTATATTTTGTATCTTCCCAAATTTCTAAATTTCAGTCCCATATTTTTTCAACTTCTCTCCTTTAAAGGTTTTCTGTTCTATATCCCTTAAAAAGGTTTTAACTTCCTCTCCCTCAATTGTGTTTTCTCTTTCTATCCCAAAAGAGTTTTGAACTTTCTCTTCCTCAAATATTTTCACTCACCCTCAAAGTTTTAATTTCTATCTGTCAAAAGTTATTAACTTTTTCTTAACTTTTACTTCCTAAAAGTTTTCATTTCTTAACTCTCAAATTCACTCTTTCCCTCAAAAGTTTATACTTCTTAACTCAACTTTATAATTTTCTCTCTTTCAAAATTTATACCTTTTATCTTCGGAAAATTTTAAATTCCACTGCTTTAAAAGTTTTCCACTCTCTTAAAAGGTTTTAACTTTCACTCTCGCAAAATTTTTATCGTTCTCTGCTTGAAAAGTTTTTGACGGTTTTTGACATTCTCCCCTCAAAAGCTTTTAACTTTCTCTCGCTCAAATGGTCTTACTTCTTTACTCTCAAAATTTTTAACACTTTCAAAATTTATATTTTGTATCTTCCGAAATTTCTAAATTTCAGTCCAAAAATTTTCAATTTCTCTCCTTTAAAGGTTTTCCATTCTATCTCCCTTAAAAGGTTTTAACTTTCTCTCCTCTCCCTCAAATGTGTTTTCTCTCTCTAACTCTCAAAGGTTTTTTCACTCCGTAAAAAGTTCTGAGCTTTCTCTTATTAAAAAAATTACTCTCCTTTGAAAGTTTTCAATTTCTGTTCCTAAAAAGTTTTTAATTTCTGTGCCTAAAAAGTTGTTAATTTTTTCTTAACTTCCTCTCCCTCAAATGTTTTTATCTTTCTCGCTCTGAAAAGTTTTGAACTTTTACTTCCTTAAAGTTTTTACTTCTCAACTCTCAAATTTTTTGACTCTCTCCCTGTCAAGTTTTTACTTAACTTAAATTTATAATTTTCTCTCTTTCAAAATTTATAGTTTGTATTTTCAAAAAAATTTAAATTCCTGCCTCTAAAGTTTTCATTTCACTACTTAAAAGTTGTTCACTCTCTCTTAGAAGGATTTAACTTTCTCTCCCTCAAAAGTTTTTAAGTTTCACTCTGGCAAAATTTTTAGCTCTCTGCTTCAAAAGTTCTTCGTATTCTCTCTCAAAAGTTTTTAACTTTCTCTCACTCAAAAGTTTTTACTTTACTCTCTAAATTTTAAATGCACTCTCTTTCAAAATTTATATTTTGTATCTTCCGAAATTCTTAAATTTCAGTCCCAAAAATTTTCATTTTCTCTCCCTTAAAAGTTTTACATTCTGTCTGCCGTAAATGGTTTTAACTTCCTCACCCTCAAATGTGTTTTCTCTCTATCCCCCAAAAGTGTTTAACTTTGACTCCCTAAAAAGTTTTGAACTTTCTCTTCCTCAAAAATTTTCACTCTCCTTAAAAAGTTTTTAATTTCTGTCCCTCAAAAGTTGTTAACTTTTTCTCCATTGAAAGTTTTTACTTCTCAACTCTCAAAATTTATATTTTTTTCACTTTCAAAATTTATACTTTGTATCTTCCGAAAATGTCAAATTTTTGTCACTAAAATTTTCAATCTCTCCCTTGAAAGTTTTCCACTTTCTCTTCCTTTAAATGTTTTTAACTTTCTCTCCCTCCAAGTTTTTAACTTTATCTCCCTTAAAAGTTTTTAACTCTCTACCTCAAAAGTTTTTACTTCTTAACTCTCAAACTTTTTAACTCTCTCTTTAAAAATTTTTACTCTGTTTCTTTTTGAAATTTTTAAATTTCAAATTTCTCTCCCCTAAAAGTTATTCAATTTATCTCCCTAAAATTTTTTAACTTCGTCTGCTTCAAATGTTTTTATCACTCTTCTTCAAAAGTTTTTTAACTTTCACTCCCTAAAAAGTTTTTAACTCTCTCCTACAAAAATTTTCACTCTTTCCTTCAAAAGTTTTTAACTCTCTCTCCTACAAAAATTTTCACTCTCTCGAACTTTATATTTTCTCTCTTTCAAAATTTGTAATTCGTATGATTCGTAATTTTTCGATTTCTGTCCCTAAATTTTTTGATTTCTCTCCCTTAAATGATTTAACTTCCTTTCTCCCTCAAATGTTTTGTCTCTGAAAAGTTTTGAACTTTCACTTCCTAGTAGTTTTTAACTTTTAGTTGCTAAATATTTTTCAATTTCTTTCCCTCAAAAGTTTTTACTTATTAAATCTCTCTCTCGCTGAAAAGTTTTTACTTATGAAGTCAAATATATAATTTTCTCTCTTTCAAAATTTATACTTTGTATCTTCCTGAATTTTTAAATTTTCGTCCATATATGTTTCCATTTTACTCCATTAAACTTTTTCCACTCTCCTTTAAAAGTTTTTATCTTGCACACCCTTAAAATTTTTAACTTTCTTTGCCACAAAAGTTTTTGAAATTGTCTCCCTCAAAATTGTTTCCCTCTCTTTTGCTCAAAATTTTTTACTTCTTTACTCAATTTTAAAAACTCTCTTTGAAAATTTATACTTTGTATCTTGCAAAGTTTTTAAATTTCAGTCCCAAAATTTTTCATTTTCTACTCCTTAAAAGTTTCCATTCTCTCTGCTTAAAAGGTTTTAACTTCCTTTCCCTCAAAATTTTTCACTTTCTCTACTTCAAGCCTCAAAAGTTAACTTTTTCTCCCTCGAATGTTTTTAACTTTTTGTCCCTCAAAATTTATAATTTCTCGCTTTCAAAATTTATACTTTGTATCTTCCGAAAATTTTAAACTTTTGTCCCTAAAATTTATCAATTTCTCTCCATTGAATGTTCTCCACTCCTGTCCCTTAAAATGTTTATAACTTTCTCTCCCTCGAAAGTTTTTAACTCCCTAAAAAGTTTTTTAACTCTCTAGCTCTAAAGTGTTTACTATTTAGTTCTTAACTCTCCAAAATTTTTAATTTTCTCTCTCTAAAAATTTAGTTTGTATCTTCTGAAAATTTTAAATTTCAATTTTCTCTCCCTTAAAAAGTTATTTAATTTCTCCCTAAAAGATTTTAACTTTCTCTACCTCAAAAGTTTTTAAGTTTCTCTTCGTTAAAATTTGTCACTTTCTCTCCCTTAAAAGTTTTTAACTTGCACTCCCTCAAAATATTTTACTTTTTTTCCTTCAAAAGTTTTTGACTCTCCCTCTTTCAAAATTTTACTTAGTATCTTCCGAAATTTTCAAATTTCTCTTCTTTGAAAGTTTTTCAATTTCTCCCTTGAAGGTTTTGACTTTTGGTACCTCAAAAGTTTTTAAGTTCCTCTCCATTATAATTTTTCCCTAACCCTCAAAAGTTTTTAACTTTCACTCTTTCAAAATTTCACTTTCTTTCCTTCAAAAGTTTTTGACTTTCTCTCCCAACTTTGTCTCTTTCAAAATTTTACTTGGTATCTTCCGAAATTTTCAAATTTATGTGCCTTAAAAGTTTTTCACTTTCTCTCCCTTAAAAAGTACTCCCTCCGTCCTGAAATAAATGTCCTAATTGGTTTTGGCATGCTGATTAATATTATATTTTTTTTACCTAAATTATCCTTTTGAATTACTTATTAATTGAAGTATTTTTCCACTTTTCTATGAAGTATTACTTCTTCCCATGCGAATTAATTCTCTAGATTATTCTTTTTGTTATTCACACATTCCCAATACATATTAAAAGCTAGAATGAATAGAGAAAAAGAGTCTAGAGAGCCATTAAATAGAAAACATGTTATACTGGTAATATGAGAGAGAAAGTGGTATAATAATTCATTAGTTCCCAATGTAAAACTTTTCTCATTTCTTCAATTTCCAACAAAAGTTGAGTAAAAAGATTATGAGGGTATAAGTGGAAAAATAGGATAAAAGTAGTTACAACTATAGAAATAGGACATTTATTGTGGAACATCCTAAAAAAGAAATCAGGACGTTTAATACGGGACGGAGGGAGTTTTAGCTTTCCCTCCCTTGAAAGGTTAGCTCTCCCTCAATTATTTGCAACTTTCTCTCCCTCAAAAGTTTTTAACATTGTCTTCCTCCAAAATTCAATTTATTTAAAAATTTGTATTCTCTCTTTCAAAATTTATACTTTATAGCTTCTGAAAATTTTAAATTTCTCCCTAAAAGTTTTTCACTTTCTCTCCCTTAAAAGTTTTTCATTTTCACTCCCTTAAAACCTTTTAACTTTTACTCCCTCAAAATTTTTCACATTCTCTCTTTCAAAACTTCAAAAGTTTTTGACTCTCTCACAAAAGATTTTAACTTTTTGTAGACGTTTTTACTTCTTTGCTCTCAAAATTTTTAATTCTCTTTCAAAATTTATACATCTTCCGAAATTTTTAAATTTCAGTCCCAAAATTTCTCAATTTCTCTCCCTTATAATTCTACCCTCTGCCTTAAAGGGTTTTAACTTAAATACTAATGTAAGTACTCTGTTTAATCCACTCTGTTTGTATTTGTGTGTGATGAGGGCAAATTCATTCACTCTACTTGCTCGTCGTGTTTGTTGACAACTAAGAGAGCTATTTGTGATGCCATATTCACGTCCTTCTAATGTCTTTTAATTTCTCTTTGTATATTTGCTTACTTTATGAATCTCAGTTCAATTGAATCATTTCTCTTTGATTTTATAACCACGGAGCCATTCTGCACTTGGAAACATTGTTGTCATACTACATACCGTTAAGTATTGTTGTTTAAGTCCGATCAAGTAAATAATCCATTTGAATCTTATGGATGAAGCCATAACATGCTTGTTTGAATGTGATTTTCTCCATTCCCCCCTCCCCCAAGCGCGGGTAATTTGACGTGATTTTATTGAAGATATTTCAAATTAGGATATTGAGGTAAGAAATATTTTTCTCTCTCTCTCTTACTCTCACAATTTTGCATGCCATATACTCCTTTCATTCCAAAATCTAAGATCACTTGCCTTTTATAAATTCCTTGTAATTTACGAAAGCCAAGTGATCTTATATTTCGGAATGAAAGTAGTACAATCTCTGCCTTATTTTTTGCGTGATGTACTGAAATCTGAATTTTCGATATTTTTTTTCCAATCATGTATTGAAGATTTTATTAGAATAATTGTGGGCGTGTTGCATTTGTGATTAGTTTGGTTTATGACTGTGCCCCAAATTGGCCCAATATTAGGACTCCTTATATAATCTTTCCCTCAAAATATTTTAACTTTCTCTCCCTCAAAAGATTTTAATTTTCTCTCTCAAAAGTTTTTAACATTCTCTCTCTCAAAAATTTTTACTTATCCATCCAAAATTTTAAATTCCAGTCTTTAAATTATTCACTTTCTCTGGCTCAATAGTTTTTAACTTGCTCTCCCTCAAGTTTTGAACTTATCCATCCACATTTTTAAATTTCAACTTTAAATTATTCAATTTCTCTTGCTCAATAGTTTTTCAACTTTCCCCCCTCAAAAGATTTTAGCTTTTCCTGCTAATAATGTTTTTACTTGTTAACTGTCCAAATTTTTAGTTTTTACTCTCTAATTAATTCAGTCTCCCTCTCAAATTTTTTTAACTCTCTCTCCCTCAAAAGAGTTACACATTCTCTCCCTCAAAAGTTTTTACTAATTATATCTCCATTTTTTAGATTTTAGTCTCTAAATTATTCATTCTTTCCCTCAAAAATTTTGAAATTTCTCTCCCTCAAAAGTTTTTAACATTCAGTCCGTCAAAAGTTTTCACTAATTATCTCTCCAAATTTTACATTCCAGTCTATATTATTTAGTTTCTCTCGCTCAAAAGTTTTTACTTCTTGTCTCTCTAAAATTTTAAATTTCAATCTCTAAATTATTTACTTTGTCTCGGTTAAAAGTTTTTAACTTTCTCTCTCAAAAGATTTTACCTTTTCCTCCCGAAAAGTATTATAATTCTTAACTTTGGAATTTTTTAAATTTCTGTCTCTAAATTATTCACTTTCTCTAGCTCGAAAGTTTTTTAAGCATCTCCCTCAAAAGATTTTAACATTCTCTCCCTCAAAAGCGTTCTCAAAATTTTTATATTTGAGGCTCTAAATTTCTCACTTTTTTAAAATTATATGTCTTAAAATTATTCACTTTCTCTCGCTCAAAACTTTTTGCTTCTTATCTTTCCAAAATTTTATGTTTCAGTCCCTAAAATTCACTCTCTCGCTCAAACGTTTCTAACTCTCTCCCTCTCAAAAGTTTTTACTTGTTATCTCTCCAAAATTTTATGTTTCGGTCCCCAAATTATTCACTTTCTCTCGCTCTAAAGTTTTTAGCTCTCTCCCCTAAAAAAGTTTTTACTTTACCTACCAAAATTTTAAATTTTAGTGTCTAAATTATTCACTTTCTTTAACTCAAGTTTTTACTACTATCTCTTCAAAATTTTAAATTTCATCCCCTAAATTTTTCACTTTCTCTTGCTCAATAGTTTTTAACTCTCCCTCAAAGGATATTAACTTGGTCTCTCTCAAAAGTTTTTAATATTCTCTTTCAAAATTTTTACTTCTCTCTACAAAATTTAAATCCTAGCCTCTAAATTATATACTCTCTCTTACTCAAAAGTTTTTAACTTCCTCCCCCTTAAAAAATTTATACTTTTCCTCTGAAATATGTTTTTACTTCTTAACTCTCCAAATTTTTTGAATTTCATTCTTTAAATTACTCACTTTCTCTCACTCAAAAGTTTTTTATTTTCTCCCCCTCAAAAGTTTTTAACATTCTCTCTCTGAAAAGTTTTACTTTATCTCCCTCAATAGTTTTTACTTCTTATCTCTCCTACTTTTAAATTTCAGTCTCTAAATTATTAATTTTAAATTTTAGTCTTTAAATTATTCACTTTCTCAAGCTTAAGTTTTGAACTTTCTCTCTGTCAAAAGATTTTTACTCTCCTTCAAAAGTTTAAATTCCAGTCTCTAAATTATTCAATTTTTCTCGCTCAAAAGTTTAGTTCTCTCTCCATCGAAAGATTCTAACATTTCCTCCTAAAAAGGTTTTTACTTCTTAGTTCTTCAAATTTTTAATTCCAGTCTCTATATTATCGCTCAAAAGTTTTTAACCTTCTCTCCTTCAAAAGATTTCAACTTTTCCTCCGAAAAACCTTTTTACTTACTAATTCTTCAAATTTTCCCAAAAGTTTTTAACTATCTCCCCCTTAAAAAAGTTGAAGTTTTCCTCCGAAAAATGTTTTTACTTCTTAACTCCATATTTTTTGAATTCAATTCTCTAAATTACTCACTTTCTCTCGCTCAAAAGTTCTTACCTTCTCCCCCTCAAAATAATTTAACATTCTCTCCCTTAAAAGTTTTCGACATTCTCCCTCAAAAGTTTTTACTTCTTATTTCTCCTAATTTTTAAATTTCAGTATCTAAATTACTTAGTTTCTCTAGCTCAAAGATTTTGACTTTTTTTCTCTCTCAAAAGTTTAAATTCCAGTCTCTAAATTCACTCTCTCACTCAAATTTTTTTTACATTCTCTCCCTCAAAATTTTTTAACAACTCCTTAAAAAGTTTCTACTTAACTCTTCTAAATTTTGAATTTCACTCTAAATTATTCACTCTCTCCCTCAAAAGCTTTTACATCTTATAGGTCCAAATTTTTAATTCCAGTCTCTAAATATGCGCTCAAAAGTTATTAACTTTCTCTCCTTTAAACTTTTCCTCTTGAAAATGTTTTTACTTTTTAACTCTCCAAAATTTTAAATTTCAGTCTCTCTCCTTCAAAAGATTTTTACTTTATCTCCCTCAAAAGTTTTTGTCATTCTCTCTCAAAAGTTTTGACGTATCTCGCGAAATTATTAAATTTCATTCTCTAAATTATTTGCTCTCTCACTCAAAGGTTTTTATCTTTTTATTCCTCAAAAGATTTTTAACTTCATCTCCGTCCAAACTCTTTAACATTCTCTCTCAAAAGCTTATTCTATCTCGTTGAAGGGTTTTACTTTCTCTCTTTCAAAAGCTTTTAAGTTGTCCTCCTAAAAATGTTTTTATTTTTTAACTACGGAAAATTTTAAATTTCAGTTTTTAAACTATTCACTCCCTCCCCCTCAAAAGTTTCTGCTTCTGATCTCTCCAAATTTTTAAATTTCAGTCCCTAAATTATTTACTCTCTCTCACTCGAATATTTTTAACTTTTCCGCTTAATAATGTTTTGGGTAAATTGTACTTAACTACCTGAGGTTTACACGTTTCTTACATCGCCACCTAAGTTTTAAAAGTCGACACATGAACATCTGAAGTATTGAGGTTTAGTGAAAAATAGTTTTCCTTTCTAACTCCGTTAATTAAGGTGTGTATGGACAATTATACCCTTTGGATATATAATGAATGATGAGCCTAAATGTCTCATTTCTACCATTCATTCTAAGGTTCCTCTATGATTCTAGATCTGACTTTCTGACCATTTTTTGGGCTTTTATTTGGGATGTAATAGACTTGATTGGCATTGAAATTTGTCAATATATAATTCCTAGAGGTTTCGAAGTGAAAGGGGTTGGATTATGTAGGGGTTTTATTCAATTTTTTAAGATTCCTCCAAGTTTTGCGAACTGAGATGATTTTTTTGTTTGGGGACTGATTTAATGATGTTTTGGGACTGTTAATCCATTGATGATGCTCGTGTTTAATCAAGTAAAAATGGCAAAAGGTTAGTACACTTCGATTGATGGATTTGATAGCGTTTTTACTTGATTTTATAGGGATTTTTTCATTTTTTGGGAATTGAGATTGTTTTTATTATTTGATTGATGGATTTGATTGGGTTTTACTTGATTTTATAGTTATTTTTTTCATTTTTCGCGAATTGAGATTATTTTTAATTATTCGGGACTAATTTTATGATGTTTTGGGACTATTAATCCATTGTTGATGCTCGTATTTGGTCAAGGAACAATTCCCACCACACTTCGATTCGTGGTTTTGATTGTTTCACTCGATTTTACAGGAATTTTTCATGTTTCCCGAATTGAGATGATTTTATTATTTGGGACTGATTTGATTATGTTTTGGGGCTATTAAGTTTAGGATGCTAATATTAGATCAAAGAAGGGATTAACACACTTTGATCGATGGACTTTTGACGGAGTTAAAGTTTGGTTTTCTATTAACACACTTTGATTGTTGGATGAATCCTTTTGATGATTTGAGGTTGTTAATGTTCAAAATCAATGGAGAAAGAAAGCCCATAAGAATCAGAAGATATTCAAATTGATTTGATTAGAATTTGATGAACAACAATGTCCAGAGGTTAATAAACTTCGATTCTTGGATTTGACTGTTTCACTCGATTTTATAGGGATTTTTTGTGTTTCGCTAATTCGGGTGATTTTTATGATTTGGGACTGATTTTATGATGTTTTGGGGCTATTAATCCGCTTAGGATGCTCATATTTGATCGAGGAACAATGCCCTGATATTAACACGCTTCGATCGATGGACTTGATGGACTTGATTTAGTTAAGGTTTTTCTATGTTTTTATTGAAGTTGTTGCAACTAAGTGGATTGACATGATTGTTGGATGAATCTTTTAGATGATTTGAGGTTGTTAATGTTCAAAATCAATGGAGAAAGAAAGCCCATAAGAATTAGAAGATATTCAAATTGATTTGATTAGAAATTGATGAACAATGGGTATTCTGAGCGAACATAGTGGGTGATGAAGAGAGAATGAAAGATAATTTGAGGATTAGCTAGGGTTTGGTTTGGGGGTTGAGGTTAGGAATTGGGTATATTGAAGAACAAAATAGGGTATTTTTGGCATTTTATTCAAATTTTGTCAGTTTAATTACTTGTTCATGCTTAGGTGTGTTACACACATTGTTAGTTTGGACTAGGGGTGCAACTTGGGCGGGCTAGGCGGGTTTAGGAGTTATCAAGTCCCAACCCACACAAAATTTGTTGAGTATGGGCTGGGCAGTGCATGAAGGTCGGGCATGTTATTCATTGCCCAAGTACTAACTCGTGATAAAATTTATGGGTTCGGGTTGGGCAGGTTTGGACGAACACCAGTTAAAATATAATTAAAATTATAGTAAATTTAGTTCGACAAAAACAATAGTTGATAATCATAAATTGTAAAATATGAAAACTTATTGACTTACTTGATTAGTATTTTTGAAAAAAATAGTAAGAACACAATGATGGATGAGACAATTTTTGAATTTCTCTCTATTTATTTTTTTAAACAAAAAAAGAAATATAAAAATAAGGATCTTACCATTTGTTTTTTAGACAAGGTAATCTTAATAATTGTAATTGTAATAAATAAAAAAGCGCAACGAAAATATAAAAAATATTAAAAGTACATTGATAAACTGTGAGTAATTTTAAAAGATAATACAGCTAATCTATCTATATATGTATAGACATATAGATGTATATAATATAATATATATAATTTGGGCAGGTTTGGGCGTACTCGGGTTTCGTGGGTTTACAAAAGTATAAACCCAAACCCACCCAAATTAAATTTGGGCAGGCTATGGGTTGGGTGGGTTTTTGAAAATGTAAAAAAACTCTTACCCAAGTAACGTAAAATCGTGGACGGGCTCAAGTTACCCGTGGGTTGCCCAACCCAAGTTGCACCCCTAGTTTGGACGTAAAATCTAACAGTTTCACTTAGCCTCAATACTTCAAGAGTTTGTCTTGACTTTTAAGACTTAGGTGGCGATATGAGAAAACATGTGAGCCTTAGGTGGTTAACTGAAATTTACCCCAATGTTTTAAGCTCTCCAAATTTTTAAATTTCAGTATATAAATTATTCATTTTTTCTAACATTTTTAGCTTTCTCTCCCTCAAAAGATTTTGTCATTCGCTAGCTCATTTTTTTTTTGATATTATCTCCCTCAAAAGTTTACTAATTATCACTTCAAATTTTTAAATTTTAGTCTCTAAACTATTCACTCTCTCGCTCAGAAGTTTTGTACTTTCTCTCCCACAAAAGATTTTAAATCTCTCTCACAGTTTTTAACATTCTCTTAAAAATTTTACTTCTCTCCAAAATTTTAAATTCTCGTCTCTATATTATTCACCTTTTCTCACTCAAATTTTTTTAACTCTCTCTAAAAGGATTTTATCTTTTCCTCTTAAAAAATTTTTTCGATCTTATCTCCAAATTTTTAAATTTCAGTCTCGAAATTATTAACCTAATCTCACTTAAAAGTTCTTTTCTCTAAAATTTTTTAATTCCAGTCTCTAAATTCTCGCTGAAAAGTTTTTAACTTTCTCTCCTTCAAAAGTCAAAACATTTAAACTTTTCTTCCTAAAAATGTTTTCATTGTAACTCCAAATTTTTGAATTTCAATCCCTAGAATATTCACTCTCTCTCTTTCAAAATATTTTAACTTGGCCTCCCTCAAAAGTTTTTAATATTCTCTCATAAAATTTTTACTTCTCTCTAAAAAATTTTAAATTCTAGTATCTAAATTATTCACTTTATCTTTGCTCAAAAACTTTTTTTTTTAACTCTCCCCGTCAAAATATTTGAACTTTTCCTCCGAAAAATGTTTTTACTTAACTATCCAAAATTTTAAATTTCATTCTCTAAATTATCCACTTTTCCCCCTCAAAAGCTTTTTTTAACTTTCTCTCCCTCAATAGTTTTTAACATTTTCTCCCTCATATGTTTTTAACATTCTACCTCTCAAAAGCTTTTATTTATCTCTCAAAAATTTTAAATTGTAGTCTCTAAATTATTCACTTTCTCTAGCTTAGAAGGTTTTAACTTTCTCCCTCAAAAGATTTTAACATTTTCGCTTGATCAATTATTTTCCCTCAACTCCTAGGTACCTCATCCTTTTCTTGCCTTCCAATTCTCTCCCTTGGAACATGATATGGGTCCTTGTAAAGTCCCTTGTGCCTTCCTTTACTTGGTTGAAAGGGTTTGTAAACTTTGGTTCCATGCAGCTAGACCCTTGTTTTATTAGTCCAGTGATGTGTTTCATGAATTTTTTCATTCTCTCATCCATCATTTGAAACCTCTCAGTAGCAAATACCCTGAAACTGATCGCGTAGAAGGTTTGAACTTTCTCCCTCAAAAGATTTAACATTTTTGCTTGATCAATTCTCTGCCCTCTCCTCCTAGGTACCTCATCCCCCTCTTGCCTTCCAATTCTCTCCCTAGCAGCATGATAGGGGTCTTTGTAAACTCCCCTGCCTTCCTCTTCTTGGTTGAAAGGGTTTGTAAACTTTGGTTCCATGCCATTAGACCCTTGTTTTATTAGTCGAGTGATGTGTTTCATGAATTTTCCCTTTCTTTCATCCATCATTTGAAACCTCTCGGTAGCAAATACCCTTAAAAATGAGGAAGTCTTGTTGCAACATGTCTTGGGAGTTTGTGAAGGGACAGTGCACAAGGCATGTAAGGTGTTTGTCTAGTGAAACTTAGAACAATAAGTTTCTGAGTTGAAACAAGAGTTAGATCAATGTCAACACTGATCTATCAAGGAATAAATGAGCTTGAGTAGTTATATTTAGTGAGAATTAGAGATCTCAGACCAATTGAGTTCTCTGATCGCAACAATTGATCAATTTCACCTAGCTATCTAGCTTAATTAAATTGATTGAATAGTTGGGCATTCAAGGAACACTTAAGCACCAAATCAGGAAACAATCAGTGTGTTCATGTTGTTATCAATGAAATAACACATGTATAACACTGTATATATGGCAGAAAATGTATATAATGGAATGAACAACAAGTTTGAGTGAAAGTGAATGGTTTTGATGCTAGATGCTTAGGAGTGATACTAAATGATGCTGAAGGATTAATCTAACAGAAAACAATCACAAATAACTAGATCTGAACACTGAATTGAAATATTTTTTTGGATTTTTCTCGGTAAGAACTGAAATGATTCTATAGAATTAATCTATGATGTAGATGTTATAGACACTTAAGTTGATGATTAGGGAAGCTAATATGAATTGAAACGATTGTATTAAGCAGAGATTTTACCAAACTTAACCATAGAATATGAGTATTATACTCAGTTGCAGGTCTCTTGAAAAATAGAGCATCTGGTTTTGAGTTTCTACTGCTACTGGGTTTAGATCCTGGCTTGGTTCCTCTTGGGCTACCTTGGGTTGTGTTTTGGGGAGAATTGTGGTGTATATTTATGGGTTTTGTGGCTGAATTGCGTGTTTTATGATTTTGTGAAAATTTGGGGATGGACAATGACAAACCAGTGAAGAGGATGAATTTTCCCATAAAAGTCTGGCTTTGATACCATTTTGTCAAGCCCTTCAAGGCTTGAACTAACTGAAATAAAATAAATGGGCCTAAGCCAGACTGAAATAGAGTAAGGGGAGAAAGAAAGGGGCAGAACAAGGGAAGAAACTTGGGGAAGAAGATGGCCAAGCCCATTTTTTTTATATTTCTTATTACTTAAAATAAAGTGATCTCATTACATTATATAGAAGATACTCCCTCTCATGCTATCCTGTACCACATGGTTAACCTACACCACCCTCTTTCTAGCCAAGTTCTGAGTTTATTCTAGATATTTCTTAATAATTAATTTTCCTAAAATAGCCTCAGTTGTTACTTAAAACTACCGGGGCTTGACAATCTTTATCTTTTCTAAACTTAGTAGGCCCAATTTAAATATATTTTTTTCAAGTAAACTAGTCTTTGCGCATATTTTATATTTGATTTATGTACCTTTAGACATCCTTTTGTGGACAAAAAGTTTTGTACCTGAAGCCATGCTTTTGCGGACGGAGTGAGTACTTCCCATCTTTCGAAATTTTTAGTAGTCTCTCTCCAAATTTTTACATTTTCACTAGTACAAAACAGTAAAAAGATGACACTTAAACAACAAGGTTTTTATAAAAAAACGTTGTGGTGTTTTTATGCACGACGTTTTTTGACAAAATGTTGTAGTTAGATATGCAAAAACATTGTGGGTTTATAAGGGGCAATTTTTGGTTTTAAGGTTATAACGTTTTGTTTAAGAAAACGTTATGTATGTAAGATTAAAAAACACGGAGGGAAGCCTGCTTGAAAAACACCGAGTGCGCGGAAGCTTTTCAGCTTGAAAAACACGGACGGAAGCCTGATTATTAAATGCAAAAATTTCATAACAAAGGAAAAGTTTCACTACCCATCCAAAAGAAATCCCTCCCCACAACTGAAGCAACTCTCTCTTGACCCCGAACTCATCTACCTCACTCATCCTTAACTTAAATCTCTCCCCTACTCGCTCAATCTAGACTGGAAATCACGAGACTATGGGCAAGGGAATGCTAGTTGTTGCCTCTACCCCATATTTTTTGCTCAGGTATGGAAATAAAAGTTAGGGTTTTAATTTTTCCATGGCCCATTTCAATCATCTTATAATCTTCTACTTTTTCTTCCTCAGCCACTAATTTTGGCCACATATATCTACTGCGTGGTTGTCGTCTCACTTTCAGTCTTTGCTAAGGTAACCAATTTGCTTCTTCATCATTCTTTTTTCTTTTTCTGTTTCACTTTTCCTTTAAAGTTGTGATGGTTTAATTTTGACGGAGTTTTGCACAAATTTCTTTGTGTTTTCGGATGTTGCCTACAAAGTGTTTGTTTAAATGTCTAAGAGTGATGATTTCTTAAAATTTGTGTGTCAATGCCCGTAGCTACCATCGAAAAGTGACCATTTAAGATATAGTATGACTTCCGTGTGCTCTGCAGTATATGGAAAGAGTGAGTTGTTGGTAGTTTAGCTGGCTTTTCTATTTTTTAAACTTGCTTCGTTGAGCTGTTGGACTGCCTTCTTGTTGGTGGTCGTGCCCAGCTTTTCTTTGTTTTGTGGTTTTGGTTTGTTGGGTTCTCTAGCTAGTTTCTTTGAATGAAATTATTTATTTTTAATTTAATATAGTTTAAGAGTGCAACCAATATTTGAAAGTAGGGCTGCAAGTGAAATGAATTTTCTATCCATCTTTTTTAAATCGAAAATATAAACTTTGTTTATTGCGAGTGTTTAGCTACACAGAGTGGATTAAGAACTTAAGTTTAGGTACCTAAAACAAAGGAAGAGATTTGTAATTAATAGATGATAAGTCACATTCAGTCTCGATTATGTACTATTAATCAAATTTTCGACATAATCATATATAAAACTACAACCTGTTTTGTATTGACTGTTATTATATGCTTTACATAGGCTTTGATGTATTTTGTTTAATATTTAGTGTTGGACTCTACATGACATGTTTTGTTTTTTTAAGATGGATAAGTCATGGATGTGTGCTGATAGAATGTCATGAGAGTGTGAACTAGGCATTGATGAATTCTTGAGGTTTGCGGTAGACAACGCGAGAAATGTAAATCTTATTCATTGCCCTTGCGTAAAATGTGGAAACATTAAACAATTCGGTGTTGGAATTATAAGGGATCACTTGTATTTTAATGGTGTTGATACTAGTTATCAAACTTGGATATGGCATGGAGAACCTAATATGTCAGATGCAGATGCAAATGAACCTTTTGTAAGCACTACTAAACAAGGCTGTGTCTCTGAAACAGTAGATATGGAAGATGATGCTTTTAGGGATTTCTCAAATGATCCGTGTGAGTTTCTTAATATGATTGGGGATGCAGATGAGCCCTTGTACCCTGGTTGTAAATTTAGTAAGTTAGCTGCACTTGTTAGACTCTACAATTTGAAAGCGAAGCAATTGTTGAGTGATGTTAGTTTCACAGATCACTTGATTAATCGGCAGTAATGATATTCTCACAATGACATTGGGGACTTCAGAGCGTGCTGGACGAGTTAGAGGTGTGGGAGGCTATGTGACTCCAAGTTCCTACTTTAACCAACCAAGACGCCAAAGAGAGTGATCGAGAGCATTAAAGAAACTGTCAAAAAACCTCTTGAAGAAGAGCGATATAAGGGGCAAGCTTTAGCAGAAAAACTTGTAGCGGAAGAGCGAGATTTTTGGGTGCATAAGATTCTGCAAATAGAGGCAAAAATTGATGGAAAGTGTACGGCCTAGGTGAAACAATTCCCCCAGGTCACTTGACTCCCCCCACCCTTAACGGTGCACATTTTTCAGACAAAGCTAGTTGTTCCGCTGTAAAAAAGTCCGATAAACCAGATGAGAAGGAGGATGTTTACAATGGTGAGAACAAAAACAATGAAAACAAAAAGATGCCACCATTAAAGGTATATGTCATGCATGGAATTGTGATTGGAGCTTTACATAGTCTTGATTTCATTAATATATATTATTGTGTTTGTATCTAGAAACATGGAAAATGCTTAAAGTTCGAGAAGACAAAGTAATGAATCGCATAACCTGTATCCCATGCCAAGCTCATTAAAGGTGTTGTGTGGATATACAAAAAATACCCTCCAGCTGAAGGGAGAAGCCATAAGCTTTGTGATGGAGGAGGAAGTTTTTGGGTTGCCTCGCCCAACCCATATTTTGTATGAAAACATTTTACAATTTGGTGCCATGTCAGAAATATCAGGCACTTACATAGTGATGTACATGAGGTATAATTAAATAAATCAGAACTGAATAAAAGTAACTAAGCTAGCATGTTGATACACAGCGACTAATAAATAAAATATGATCTAGCATGTGTGTTGAACTGATTACAAGTTATAGATATTTATACAACATCAATTATTAGGTACTTATATGATGTGTTGAAGAAGACAAAAATGTTAAGGATGATTACTTTTGTGGTACTATGAAAGAAAACTGATTTAACAATGCTGAATTTTTAGGTACTTATATGATGTGTTGAAGAAGACAAAAATGGAAAGGATGATTACTTTTGTGGACCCTGCTCGAGTTGGTGCTAAAGGTTGTGGAAGTTTTTCTCAAAAAACACGTTACATAGCATCTCAGTTTTCAAGAGCACATCATGGCACAATTATCCTGATACCTTACAACTCCGGGTTAATAGTGGATGTATATGTTCTTAGAGTAAAACTTAAGGACTCATTAAATCTGATATTTTGTTAGAAGACTTCATATCTATTTACTTATTATATTTAGTTCGATCTGGAATGGTAAAGTTTTTTCTTTTTTATTAAAACTCCTGATTATAAAAAACTTTTTGGTTTGACTATAAAAATGTGTTTGGGGCTGATTTTTGTATGGAGGTCATTGGGTGTTGACCATTGTCAATCTGGACAATACAAATGTGTACGTCATGGATTCCCTCAAGCAAAGGATGATCGATGAGGAGTGGAAACAAGTTGTGAACACGTATGTTATTCTAAATTACTTTGTTTTTAATGTAGATCAATTGGAAAGTTTTACAATAAAATTTCTTCTATTAAATCGTGTCTCTGGTTTTATAGGCATGATGTTATATGTGTCACCCTCTTGCTCATGAAGTGCCATTAAAGCTTACAATGGGCAAAGCACTAAGCAAATACGAATATCACCACAATGGAGAATTTTAAAGGTTGTTAGCTTATATGTATATATATTTAATTAGCATAAGATGTTTAATTATGGACATTTGTTATTTTTGTTGATTTATCATGAAATAATTACTAATTGTGTTTAGGGAACTCCTGTACAACCAACACACAAGGAGTGCGGGTATTTTGCGATGCGCTTTATGAAGGAGATAGTTGAGGATGGTAGTTTGGACTTTGTAGCCAAGGTTATTATTATTTTTTAAGCTTTATTTTTTGCATAATTTATTTTCAAATCTTAACTAATAGACTTGGCCAATTAGTCTACAGTGGGAGACTAAACTTTTTTTTATTTTATTCAGTGGGATAAGAAAAATGGATTAACGTACACACAAGACCAAATTGACGAAGTACGGGGTGAGTGGGTAGTTTATGTGAGCAGGTACATATAGAGCCTCGAGTTAACGGTGGATGTACAGGGTTACACTTGTATTTTGGGAGAAGGTTGTTTTGCACATGATTTTATAGATAGTTTGGTATATTTTGTGGATGTACAACTTAACGGTGGATGTACAACTTAATTTTATGGATAGTTTGGTATATTTTGTGGATGTTGTCAAATTCACAATTCAGTATAGTAGTAATTATATTGAAAAGTGAATTTGAAACTGTAAACGTATGGTATTATTAGGATATATTTTGAAACTGAAAATGCTTGATACATTTTGCTTTAAATGAGAATTTAGAGCTTTTTTAGCTATATTATGGCATTAGCAGTCCTTGTAGCGCTGACACAACATTGTAGGTACTTCTAAACCACTATGTGTATTTTCAAATACAGGAAGAATTTATAAACGTTGTCAACATTTACTAAAACCACAACTTTTTTTTCTTCTAAAAAACGACGTATATGCATCACAGCTACAACGTTTTAGACAAAGTAAACGTTGTATATGCATCACAGCTACAACGTTTTTGACAAAATAAACGTTGTTACTTGCTAAGGTAGAGATCCAAAAACATTATATATATATATATGCATGTATTACAATATTTTTAAGTCAGAAACGTTGTGGAATCATATTACCTACAACGTTTTCACGCATCCAACACCTTATTGAATTTTTAATCTACAACGTTTTTTAGAGAAAAAAAAACGTTGTGTGATGTTTAAAACTACAACGTTTTAAAAACGTTGTGTAAATGTATCTACTAGATGACACAGCTAACCACGACGTTTCTGGGAGGCCAATTACAACGTTTTTTAGGCGTTATATATTTACTTTTTTCTACTAGTGTTCAGTCTCTAAATTATTCATGTCTCTCGCTCAAAAGATTTTAACTCTCTCCCTCAAAGGTTTGTATTTCTTATCTCTTGAAAATTTCACTCTCTCTCTCGCTCGAATGTTTCTCTTTTCAGAAGTATTATTGAGGTATTTTCCTTGGACACTGAGAGTCCAAATGGACAATTAAAATTGGCTACTATGAAAGAATTTAATTCTGAAGATGTAAAATTAGATGATTTAACGACTGTAATATCATCCGATATATCTTACAAAGATGTTGGGAATCTTAGTGATTTGTTCTTCCATATGGATCCTCGCCTAAAGGATGTTATTGGGCAGCATTTTCGTTGTCCTTTCAATATCATTTTTGATCCTATTGAGAACTTTCCCTTCCTTGGAAGATTGAAGAAGAAACGGTATGGTAACATTGATGATTATGTGATGGTATATAACAGTATTCAGACAAATTTAGTAGTATTTGACACGCTTATTAAAGATTTTAACAAGGCTGGAAACATATTGGAAAAGATAAATATTTATGTATGTTTGATCACTGTTTGGTGCCTGGTGTTCAGACAAATTTAGTAGTATTTGACACACTAAAGATTTTAACAAGGCTGGAAACATAGCGGAAGAACGTAAATATTCTGTATGTTTGATCACTGTTTGGTGCTGAACAATGTTATTTACATTATCCTGATCGACGTCACTTTAAAGTGGTAGAAGTTTATAAACTTGGAATGCAAATTCTTTCAGAATTGCAAACTTATACAGCTTTCATCCATGCTTTTTGACAGAGGAGAAGATTCGAGAGGCCATTGAGATCTTCACTGAACTTAAGGAGAATTTTTTTCCTCTGACTTGATCACTTATGGTCCACTTATTTTAGGATTTTGTAAACAAAGTGAAGTAGATTTTCAAGCTATATGGAAAAAGGGTTAGCACCGAATAATGTAACCTATGCCACAATGATATATGGATACAGCAAGCCCAAGAATTTTGCTGAGGTTTTTTGTCTACTGATTGAGATGCAGTCAAAGGGAATTCAACCCCATAGTGTTGTCGTCGACACGCTTCTCGATGGATGTTGCAGAGAACATGACCGGGACTGGATTGTGAGCTTATTTCATGAAATGGTACAGAATGGTGTTTGCTACTACTCTGTCTTTAAACATATTAACTGTTGGGTTTTGCAAGTCACAGTAGCTTCAAGAAGCCAATAAGTTTTTGCAAGAAATGATTAGTATGCAGAGCATACCAGATCATGTGAAATACCCAACCGCGATTAACTGGCACTGCAAGGTTGGAAGATGATTGCTACAAACCATCTCTTTTTGGAGATGCATGGAAGTAATTTGAATCCCATTGCCACAAATTATATGATTTTTTATAGTTACAGCAGAATGGGTGATAGATTAGACATGGTTGCATTTTTCCAGGGTATGGTGGCAAAGGGAATCAAGCACGATAGAGTTATCTTCCAAATCGTGTTAATTTATTACTGTATAGGAAATATGGTGGGGAGCATTGAAGTTTCGGGACACAAAATTAGAGATCAGTCCTATTTTAATTGTTTCTAAGAGAGACCCTTCGATCCTCTTCAACACAGAGGAAGTCCAACAATATTAAGCTTAATGTCCAAGCTGAGTAGCCTCCTGAGCTTGAATGTCACTCTTTTAATTCTTGGTTGGGACATTGGAAGACGTGTTATAAGTCTAAGGAACGCCACAATAACAACCACAATGGGCCCTGTGCTCTATACATATGCAGACAGTCAATTGGTGTTGGTTTCTATTTTGCATATTTCATTGCTGAGAAAATCCTTCTCTCCATAAAGCACAATACAAATGAACTGTATGAATGGAACAGTCTCTTGAGTTTCAAGGCATCCTTTTTTCACCTCTTTGTTACAAGGAAGATGACCAACAACAAGAAGCTTAATGTCCATTGAGTGTCAATCATGGACATCTATAATTTTTTTCCAAGTATTTGAGCTTTGTACAAACCCTTTTTTTTTTTTTTCGGGTGGGGGTTTGGGGGGGGGGGGGGTGGGGGGTTGAGGAATATCTCGAAGGCTTCTACTAGATATTTGTTAAAAAGTGCATTGAGGTATTTCTAGAAATTTCTAGGGACAAGACATGGTTCAAAGTATCGGCCGTTATTTCGGCATATCGGTTGGGTATCGGTCGGTGTCGAACTGTAACCTTGACACATTTCGCAAAATTAGGAATTATTCATGTAAAGGGTAATTTTCGGTGAAATTTTAGCAAATCAGCGTAACAGCGGTTTCAGACCAAATAAAGGAGAAATTTCAGCGCAACGTAGCGGTTTTGGACCAAATAAAGGAAAAATCACTGCGTAAAGGGGAAAAACGCCACTAAAAAAAATCGAATATGCTAAAAGCTATAAAGAGAGACGGCAAAAGAGAATGAACTTTTATCTATAAATTATACCTGTGTAGTACCTAGTTAAGTATACCTTAAAAAAATGAAAAAATATTGTACTTCATATATACTTAGTAAAGTTAAATTGTACTTAAAATGTACCTGTATAGCACCTAGTTACGTATAACTTCAAAAAATATAAAAAAAAATGTACCTAGCATATAAAATTAGTTAAGCAAAATTATACTTAAATTATTATTAAATTGTACTTATATAGTCCCTAGTTAAGTACAACTTAAAAAAAATACACTTAAAATGTACTTAGTTAAGTTAAATTGTTCTTAAATTATGCAAAACATGTGTGCTGCACCTTGGACAATGTCATGTGCACTAGATGGTTTTTTTTTTTGTTTTTTTTAAAATTAATTGATTTATCTTCTTGTTTTTATTATTTAGATTTTTTCATAATTTTTTTTACTTTTTTTGAAGCTCCTAACTGGCTGTATCGAGTCAATGACCTTCCGAATCATTGTGTGCTCAACCATTTGAGCTAAAACAACATCAATATCAACTTTATTCAAACGTAAAATTGATTAAACATATATGTGAGGCGTCTATTTTGTAACTTGGACAATGTTGTGTGCACTAGATAGTTTTTATTTATTTATTTATTTTTATAACTTAATTGATTTACCTTCTTGTTTTTATTATTTAGATTTTTCACAATTTTTTTTTACTTTTTTTGAAGCTCCTAACTAGCTAATAGTATGTATCGTCGGATACCGATACCGAAACCGATACCAAGTCAATGACCTTCCGAAACATAGGCCGCTACCGCAACTTTGAACCATGCAAGACAATGATCGCGGAGTTGCAGCAGAATGGAACCAATGAGCAACAGAGCAGCAAACCTGAAGTTGCGCGCTTCATTATGTGAAAGATGAGAGGATCCTTTCAGTTTGACATACATGCATTCTCAATTGTGTTGGTTCCCATAACCATGTTGTACAAGAATCTCTCTGTATGGCTACAATCTCTTTGCTGCCGGAGGTTTTCAACTATGCTTGTTCATTTCATGCTGGTGATATCAGCTTACTAGTTAGCTAGGTGGTGTTACATATCAGCCTCGAGGACATGGCTTTCTCTTAAGAAGTGGGGTATGTCACAATAGCACAGAACTGGCTAATGTAATTACGTTCGTAGCCTCAAGGAATTGAGGGGCCATGAGCTCAGTTATAGCTGTAGTGTACCAAAGTAATAGGCTGGAACTGGTGCAACCTCATACCGAGTTGTTGCATGTAAATAGCTCATTAGCTCAAGAAACAGACATAGAATAGGGAAGGAATTGCAGAGAAAAGAGGAAGAAAGAAAATTAAAACGAGAAAGAAAAATTCGTTATTATTCATATCCTTCTTTGCTGACTACAATGGATATATTTAAGTAGAAAAATATCCTAACAAACATTGGGTCTTACTAACTAATATGGGACAACATTTGGAGAAAATTACATTAAAGCCATTTCTATGCAATTGTGACAGGTTGTCATCCAACTTCTAGAAGTCTAGAAGACTAGAACCTTGATGTTTGGCTGAAGGACATTGAAACATAATCTCTCAAATTTTTATTTTAACTGTTCAGCAGAGAAGAAGATCCCACCATCAGAAGTTTTACATCGAAATCCAGTTTTGATGCAGACCTGTTTATTATCTTTATTCCCTTCTTTAATATGTGAAGTTAAATGATAAAAAATTAACAGGCAAGTTATGTGCTTTCTTTTGCAGGTACTGGAGACCATACTTTTGACCGGAGATTATGTCTTGGTGGACCACTATTGAATGAAAACATAGCAACCATGGTAATTGAGAGGTGAGAATCAAACTTTTCTCGAGTATTCCATGTGATCTAGTGGTTCCTGATTCAACATGAATTTGTTTTGCAGCCCTTTTCATGGAAAAAGGCGACCATTGTTGCAGCGTGGTGTAAAGCTATTGTGTGGGAGTGACTTGCTGTTATTAGGAAGAGTTACCATTGAAGAGTCACAAAGTCTTTTATATTGGTTAGACTCTGAAGCAGGGTTTGGAAAAATGGGTGTTTGTGGACTTAGCATGGGTAAAAATTCAACCCCGTTCTTGATCACGAACTGAAATTTTAGAAACAAGAAGTTGCCTATGGATACTGTGACAAATTTGGGTTTGACTTTATCACTTTGAAAGAGTGACTTTTGTTACTGAAAACCGTTAGATTTCTGTTGCGATAGATCTTGTCAAATCTAAAAAAAGAACTAGTGATTTTTTCAGTTATGGTCTTTATGGAGTTGCACATTCTTATTATACCTTTAATCGTTGGGACAATAGGATTAGTTTCGAAGATAAGCCACTGTTTGCATGAATACATTTTTGTTCACTATGTTTTACCTTTTCTTTATCTTGAAGACAATTCTATGGAACCCATGAAAGACTAGGATTTTGTTTACATCAATGAAGCTCGTGTCTGGAAACTGTATTTAAGCATTAGAAATAGAGATGTTAGTGTTTAGGACCTGTGGATGAGTTCTCTAGATAACTTTTAGTCGAGTCCTCCACTTAGAATCGGGCTCCATGTCTATTAAAAGAGGTTTAGTGCACATTATATCTCATTAGGAACCTTTTTTTCCGAATAAGTAATAGGTCTGGATCAGTTCCAGGCTTCCAGTTCTCTTCACATGTTCATTTTTGTTCTTTTTCTTTCTTCAATTAGGGAAGAGAATAGGAAACTGGGAATTATGGTATAAATTATCATGCTATACGTGCATCTGCATGCAATACAAAGTCTAGGAGTCCTTATTTATTGACTTTGAAGTTCCGCCATACAAGTAAGCACGAACTGCCTCTTTTTTTCTGGCACAAAAATTGTATTTTTACATGGTATATAGGTGGAATACATGCTGCTATGGTTGGAGCATAGCACCCAACACCTATTGCTACGCTTCCATTTGTCTCTCCACATTATGCTGTTGTGGCATTCTGTGAAGGGATATTAAAACATGCCACTGGATGGGAGGTTTTAAGGGAGAATCTTTCCGTGCAGAACGCTGAAATGGCGCTCAAGGAAGTGAGAGAGAGGATGCGGAATGTATTCTCTCACAGAAGTCCCACGCTTACGAATTCCCAAAAATCCTATTCGGCCACATTTGTTGCAGCTACTGTAAGTGACAGATCTGAATATTAGCATGGTGGTGCTTATTTTAGATACAGGAAGACCCCCTCTGGCACCACTATAATCAAGGTATAGCCAAATTATGCCTAAAAACTTTTTCAACTCATTTTTGATTCTGTTCGTTTATCTCCCAAGTTCTCTCTTTTTAACCCCCCTACTAGGATTCGATAATAAACTAGTACTGTGGATTAAAAATTCTACTAGAAGAAAATTTCATTGCGTCTCTTAGGAAACACTACTTTCATCGTTCTCTAGTAATCGGTCTTTTCAAGTGCTATTCATCTTCTAAACCACCTATATAAGCTTAGGTTACCAAGTTAGGTTACGCATGCCAACTGTTATTGGATCATGCTACTCAAAACTGTTTGATAAATTGAAGTAACCTGATTTTATTTTATTAACTACTATCAAAACACTTTTTAAACTTAGAATTTAACTATATACATATATAATAAGACAAAATAAAGTTTTTTTTATCTTTGATCGGGATTAGAATTTAACTGTTACTAAAATACTTTTTAAAGTCATGTGATTTTATTTTATTAACTACTATTAAAATACTTTTTAAACTTAGAATTTTAGAATTTAATTAGAGTAACTTATTATTTTATAATACTTATATTTCTTATAAAAGTCTTTTAACTAATATTGATTCTCATGAGCTCAAATTAAAACACATATGGATCATTGTTAATATATTTAACAATCATATATTATATAGTAACAAATTATTCTACTATTATATCTTAATTATTCACAAACTAAAATATTGAAACATAAGTAAGTTATATTAAGCTGGAGTAATTTGAATTAGTATTTACAACATAAACGGTAGAATTATTATAATATAACTATACTAAAATACACAATCGTAATAATTAACTAGGATTAACTTATAAAGACACATAATAATAGTGTTTTATGAGTGCTTAATATATTAGTTTTTTTTAAAAAGTCAAAATACAGTTTTATTTTATAAATAACATTATTTTTAATATTTTATTTGTTTTATATATGATGTTTATAAAAAATTTGAATTTCACAAATTAACTTACTAGTATTAGAATGATTGCAACATTTGCTTTAAAAAAATAAAATAAATACAAACAACATCCAATTGTCTACTATAATTAATATTATATTATTTGATGAACCTTTTTTAGATATGAATCCATCTAATTCAGAAAGGATAATTGTCTTCCAACCCCAACAGAATATATGATTATGGCGTATATCATAAGATTTTAATAATAAACAATGAAATAATAAAATTAAACTAAATTATATGTAATTAGTAAGTTAAGTTGTGAAATTATTCACTATTAAAAAAATTAATAGTTAATGTTAGAGAACAAAAATTCTTTTTGTGGTCCTATAAATTTTAGTATTAATTTATTAATAATTTTATTCTATAGTTCTTTAATTATTTAGTCATACAATAAATTTTAACTTAAAAGACATATTTAGAATTTTACTTTATTTAACTTTAGACTTTAAATAACTAAATATTAAAAATATAGGAAAAAAATTATGATTACATAATAATTAATATCGGAGACATTTAGTTAATTAATGTTAAAAATAATTACGACTTATATATTGTGATAAACTTTAGTTAATTTTTAAAACTAAAAGTCATAATGATAACTTATTATTCTACAACAATTTTATTCCTAAATAACTATATATTAAAAATATAGAAAAAATATTATGAGAAAATAATAATTAATATTAAAAAGTGTAATTTATATTACAAAATATATTAATGATTAAACTTTAATAATCCTTACTTAATCAATGATAGAAACAAATCTCACTTATATATAGTTATTAAAATTTAAGTTACCACTAAAAACAAAAAAATATGATGGTAACTTATTAATTTACAACAATTTTATGTCATATAAAATTCCTTAAATACCAAATTTAGACTTTTAGGTTTCAAACTCACCCATCCTTTTGGGCACAGGGACGCGAGAACTCATCCGAGTAATCAACCGTTTTTTTAATCTGCCTCCAGCAAGATAGGGCAACGCCAAAAAGCCGTATAGCGTAGTAGCGCTCACATTTTTTGGCTTACTCTTTCACTTTCATTTTAAACCCGGCTCGTTCCCTGTCATATAAAATTCCTTAAATACCAAATTTAGACTTTTAGGTTTCACTCATTTAATTTTTGAACTCTAAATAACTATGTATAAATTTGAAAGATTGAAAATAAAAAGTAAATATTAAATTTAAAAACTAAATAAGCTGAATATTAAATTAAAAATAACAAAAAATAAATATATATTACTAACATTCAATTACAAGTATTTGATAATCGTTTGTTTGAGTAAAGTTTGTAGTCATTCTACAATCAATTAAATTAAAATTTGAAAAAATATTTTATAATCATTATATATAAAATAAATAAAAAATTAAAAATAAACCGTCGGGGTACTTAGCTAATTATTACTAAACCAATATAACTAGTTTATTTAAGGGTGCTTGTACCACCAGCATATTAGCTTGGATGATATCATCAGGAATCCTCCCTGCCCTACCTATACTTGTAATGAATTAATAGTACCTAAGAAAAAGGGTGCTAGTATATCCTTGCTAATTTTTTATACCTATCTTATCATTTTATATGAAGAGATTCTAATCCTAAGGAGAGTTGCCTAGCGAACATAAAGGTTAATTCCTTGTATTAAATCAATTAATGACAGTTTTTACCCTTTGATGTTTAATATATATGAAATATATCATTTTTAAAAAAACTTTTTTTAATTACACAAAAGCACTAATTGGCCTAATTACTAGTTAGCATTTCATGCCATCAATTTATGATTGAGCATGTTCATTAAACGTAAGTGAAAAAAATTAAAAGTTTGATTAACTGATTGCAAAAATTAAAAGAACGATCACCGAAGTGAAAAAATGTCAATACTTGAGGATAGTAATGACAAAAAGGAGTATTACTCTATTGTGGTTGTTAACTTTTAAACATTACACCATTGAACTTTAAAAATATACAATTAATCAACTAAACTTTTTAAAAATTAGTAATTAAACTATTCCGTTAAATTAGTTGGATGGATGTCTACTTTTATCTACGTGTCTGTGCAAAATAAATGAAAAAATTAAAATCATTAATGACTTGGTAAAAGAACAATAAAAATTGAAAAAATAAAAATAAAATTAGAAAATCAAAATATTTATTACTTAACAAAAGAATAATACAAAAGCTTCAATAAATCTTTTACTCATCTAGGTTTAGTTCTTGGATAAGATGAAGTAGCAACCTGGTTGGTTCGAGGATGAAGCAGCAGCAGCTTTGATCGGCCATGAGGAGAGAGAATTATAGAAACTCATCATCCTTATTCTTTCTTCTTCTTCTCTGATTTTATGTATCTTCTTCTTCTATCTGAGATATCTGAGATCTCAAGAGAAGGGAAAAGATAAATCCATGATGCACACTTGCTACCATCTCCACCTTCTTCCTTTTGACACCGATCTTCCTTGGAAATAGAAATTCGAACAGGAACAACGCAAGGGGACCAATTATCCAGCAAAACCCTTAAATTTTTCAAAGCAAATCAAGGTTCAATCGATGCTAATTTCGGTAAGTTGCAAAACCCTAATTTCTTCTTTGTATTTAAGCCGTTGGAAATGGTTTGTATGCATAAACACAGCCAGTTCCATGTAGGAGGCAAATAATAGGTCATTATCACTATTTACCTTTAAGATTTTTTTTTTAATTCATGTCTGAAAATAGAAGCTTAAATTTAACGTCCGTCCAATTAATTTGATGGAATAACTTAATTAATAATTTTTAAAAAGTTTAATCGGTTAATTACATATTTTTAAAGTTTAATGGTGTAATGCTAAAAATCGACAACCACAATGGAGTAACATCCTTTTTTGTCGGCTAGTAATTATATTCAAGCCTATGTATCTACCTATCTATTTATACTATAATTAAATATACAATCTGATTCGTACTTTTTTTTTGTTTGGTTCGTTCTCCTTTTTTTTTAGTTCAACTTTCGACTTTTAGTCAATTTTTATTATTTATCAATTTTATCAATTCAAATTATAAATTAGAATTAATATCATAGTTTTATAAGGAAACAATAATTAGTAATATGGTTTTATAAGAGAATAATCAAAATAAAATCATCTAATCGAATATTAATTTGTTACCATTATTAAAAAATAAATATAATTATTGTTTCGAGTATAAGTAAGATTTAATCATTATTTAGATAATATAATCGTTATTATTGTTAAGATAAAAATATAATATACTAATTGATTATATGATTCAATTATTATATAAAAAATAAAAAATAATTACTCTATCCAATAAAAATTTAGAAAAATAAAATTAAAAATATCAATAATATTATAACTTTACAATAAGACCTTTTGTTCAATTCAACCAAGTCAAAAATAAAAATTAGTAATATAATTTACAAGGAAATAATCATAAGATTTTATCTAATATTAATTTGTTCTTATTATTAAATAAGATTTTATTACAACTTGAATTTGTTACTCTTAATTAAATATGAGTGTAATTATATCAAGTATAAGTGAAATCTTATTATTATTATTATTATTATTATTATTATTATTATTATTATTATTATTATAACTTAAATAAAATAATTTTAGAATGAAAATATTTTCTTATTAGAACTATTTACCTAATAAATCTAATAATATATTTATAAAAAAATTAATAAAATATTTACAATATCATAACTTTATAATAAGACCCACGGGGTGTAAATGTTGGAAGTATTATATATTTGTACTGTAACTAAACAAAAAATTTAGTTCATTCCCTTTTTCTTTGTCCTTTTTTTTTGCAAAAATTACTTTGCCTACAATATTATTTTTCCTACTTTAAGTCAAAAATTGTTTTTCCTACATAAGGTCAAAAACTAACTCATCTACATAAATATAAATATATATATATATATATATATATATATATATATATATATATATATATATATCATTGTGGAATCAAGTTTGTTAATTATAAAATACTCCAATAATCATCAATCTCCCTGTCAACTTGGTATGCTATGTCTCAATTTATTGCACCACCCTTACAATAACTTGATATGTTACGGTATTTAGTGAGTTCATCACCACTATTGTTCAATTTACATATTGTTAAAAATGAAATATGGTATTTATATAGTATAAAATTGAATTTTATTGTTAAATAAAATATTTTATTATACTATATTGCATTGCTTGCAGGATACTTGCACGAAAAGAATCTCAAATTATTTTAAATCAATTGAAGGTAAATAAAGTTCATGTTTAATGCATAATTAGTAGTATAAAATTTTATTTATTTCAAAATAAGAAATCTGAACATAGATAGTTAAAAAAAATAAAAAATCTAAACATAAAAAATATGTACAAAAAATTAACTTAAAGAATAATAATTAAAAAAAACAAAAAAATATCATTAAAATAAATAATTAATAAATAGAATTTGAAAAAGTCCAAAATATTAGATGTAAAAAATAAAATAGCCTGTTAAGTTCAAAACAATATTACTTATTCTATTAAAAATATTATATAAAAAATATTAATAAAAAATAAATATAAAATTTAACAATCAAGAATAAGTATACTGTTAGTTTTATACTCCCCCCGTCTCAGAATAAAAGTCATTCATTGACTTTAATGATCAAATTGACCATTTTTTAAATTAATATATCTTATTATTCTTATATATATATATATATATATATATATGTATGTGTGTGTGGGGGGGGGGGGGGGGTGAAAAGCCTATAAACATTATAAACTACATTATAAAATTTAGTACAAATCTCAATGTTTACTTTTTTGAAAATCTAAATATGTATGTTTAATTGTTAATTTTAAAAATGGTCAATTTGACCACAAAAGTCAATAAAGGACTTTTATCTTGGGACGGAAGGAGTAACTAATTTAGGAACAGTGCTAACAAAGTGAAAAATGTAAGGTCATCTTTGTTTGTAAAAAATATGTTTGAGATTGGACTATTTGTTTTATTTTAACACTATTTCGGACAATTTTATCTCATAATGGAAGATTAATAGTCCTTTCCTATGGATTTTTTTTGTCATTCTTAAGGTTATTTATGAGGGATTATATAATCTCATGATAAATGTGGGAGTAATAGTTCTCCTATTTTAAATTATCAAACGGTTTTATGAGATTAATAGTCTCACGTTAAGAGACTAATAATCTCACGTCAAATAATTAAATAGTGCAAAGTAATATTAAATTAAGAGAAAGTAATAGTAGATAAAAGTTGACGGCCTCTAATTCATACGTACGTACTGCTTTAGAGGCCGAAGAGAAAGTAATGGTACATAAAAGTTATAGAAAAAAAAATAAGGAAGGAGAAGAAGAAAGTTTTGACGCAGAGAAAGTAATAGCAGATAGAAATGAGACAGACTAAGAAAAGAATAGGCCTAAAAAGTAATAGTAGATAAAAGTTACAGAGAGAACAGGAGTAAAAGGCGTAAAAAGCACGTGATTTCTATTCCAGCATAAATACATACGCAAAATTAAGACAAAGAAAATAAAAACAAATTTACTATCTAGTGGCATGCAGAATCGTCATACGTTGTTAAGATCTTTCACGTCAATTATGATTTGTTGGCTACTTTAAAGGGAAATGGATATGTCGACAAATATATAATAAAATTGAATTATAATAATTTTATAATATAATTTGGTTTCATTTATTATATTATTTTAAAAAAATTAATTAATATTTATACTTATTCACGTAATTAGTAATCAAAAAATCAACACAAACATTCATTATTTCCTTCGATTTATTTATTTATTGCATATTTTCAGGATAAACTGATAAAAGTAAGCATGTTAATCGGACTAGCGTTCCTTAAGGCCATCGGTCCGCTTATAGCTCACTGGACTAGTAGTTCTTTTCTGTTTTTGGACAACACAACTAAGGGGTTATTTGTTTGTTTATTTCTGAATAAGTTTGAATGGGTTTTAATCTGACTGAATAAATCATTCAAATCGTTTCTTTTACCGTTTTTAAACTCTTAATGTGTCTAAACGATTCATTCAAAAAATTGTAACTGAATGGGTAAAACATAATGTTGAATGATATTTTTACTTACATACCCTAGCTCACTAACAATTAAAAATTACATTTAATATCTATCTTGTTTTAATATTGTAAACAAATTTTGCTATGTACAAATTATTTTTGATTTTTTTAACATATTGGTCAATATCCAACTTAATGAATGTTGCTGTAATTTTTTGTTTTGATTTTATGGACTGATAGAATGTTATTAATATTTTTAGTGTTTTATTTCTAAAATTAAATTACTAATATTATACTCCATCAAAGATTGTTCAAAAGTTTATATTTTAATTTTTTTAGATAACATTGTTTATTTATAATTATATAATGAATTTGTGCATAACAGTCCAGAAGATTAAATAAAAAAATATACGTATTCAAATGTTTTAAATTCATTCAATTTTATCAAATAACCCCTAAACCAACTATAACTATCTTCAACGAGGTAGTGACTAGGTTTGAGCGGATCTGTTCAAAAGAACTTCCCTTTAAAATTGTAGGGGTAGAAAGCATATATGAAAATCAAACTTATCATCTTTAGATTGTTTCTTAATGGATTAAAACGTACGAATTGGTTGAACTAATATTTTTTTTTTGATAAATATTTGAATGAGACTTAAAATGTTTATTTCGATAATACACTAAATGATTCGTCAATTAATTAACTGCAGGTTTTACTCAATACAAATTATCATCTAATTACTAACATTCAATATCTTAAAATTAGGGTTGTAAGAGAATCAAAATATACCTAACAAACATTTGACTCATTTAAGTTTGATTTATTCAAATTTGAATCAGCTCAGCTCGCATTCATTTAGCGTGTTTAATTAATCAAATAAAGTGTCTTAATCGTTAAATATGCAAATCGTGCTCAAGTTGTCTCATCTCTCACTCGAGGTAAGCTCGTTTTTTACTTGCTTAAACTTGATTCGAGCTCACATAAGTTTAACTCATTTAATATTTAATTAATAACACACACACTTAGGATCATTCTTGAAATTTTGGTGACCCAGGGCAAAAAATAAAAATGAGACCCTTTTCAAAACATTGCCTTCACCAAATAAATAAATAAATAAAATACAAGATGTATCCAAAAAAGTATATTTCCGGAGCTTAAAACATAATAGCTCAACTACAACAAAATATATGAGAACTTCGACTACAACAAAATATATGAGAACTTCAACTACAACAAAATATATGAGAATACGTACATTCATTGAAAGATACTTCTTCTAATATTCCTAGAGGCAAAATCTTCAATCAAATGTTCAAAATCAAGTTTGTCCAGCATATATCATTGTATATTTATATTTTTAATTTCACACATATATATAAATACTATATATATATATATATATATATATATATATATATAAAATATATATATAACCAGGACGGTCGACCCTTCCATCCGTGCTCAAGAGCAACCCTGCACACACTCTAAAGTTTTGGCTCAGCTCGAGTACTCTCCTCGAGCTTGAGTAGGCTCATTTATTAACTAAGTTGAGTTTGTACAAAAAAGACTCCAGGCTTCTTAAAGCTTAAGCTTAGGTCGATTCGACACGTTTAATTTTTAATCAAATACCAGTTTGGCCAGCAAAAGTTTTGTATAACTCGACTCATTTTCGGTGCTACCTAAAATATTGTTATGTCCATCTCTCTCTAGTCTCTCGACTCTCTCCTACTAAGTCTCTTACTTGTCTCATCTGTTGATCCTGTTGTTGTTATCAATTCTCCAACTTCGTCTACCTTTCGCAGTACGTACTCTCCTTTCGAGGAGGCGTCGGTGCTCTCTCTCCTCCTCCCATCTCCTCCATCTTCTATTTTATGAGAGTAGTTAATAGCAATTAAGAACCATAGAATGTTGCGGCTTATACGATCTCAAATCTAGATCTCATTTCAAAAATATTCTAAATAGTCAAAATGTACATTTAATTTATATCTTTATCTATTTAATATAAATATTATATACATATGTATTTAAGAGTGAAGGATTAAATGCATACATGTCATGACTTGTTTACACAAAACGAGAACCAAAGGACATACCTCTTAAAGCGTGTTAACCTTTTGGTGTGGAAAAACTCGTTTAATACCACGTACTTTACAACCCAGCGACGTCTCCGAACTACAATCTGTGGGAATGAGAACGGAGCTTAATTCCACAGTTTGTATCAACTAGAATTTACTTGGTATTTTGGGAGCTTTATATTTGTAGTGTGTTCTCAAACTACCAACTCCTTTCTCTTCCCACAGCCTCTTATATAGGCAGATAGTGGAAAGTGAAAAGACTTTTGGAAGAGCAAAAGTCTTGGAAGAGTAAAGGTCTTAGAAGAAGAAAAGTCATGGGTACCTTTTGGATCCAAAATCCAACATCTCCTACTCGCCCATGGCGGGGGACGATGTAATCATCACATCTGCCAAAAACAGCTCAAACCAAAAACTCATAAATCTTTAGCTGTCGGACCGTGCGACCGCTGAGTTCACCTGCAATACGGGAGCTCTATATCAAACCCGTTAGGGCTAACATAGAGACATCTATCCTTCTAAAAAAAATAGTGCGGGAGCTCTCACGTCAAATTCAATTAGTTCACGCAGAGGCTACAACCCATAAACTCAAAGTACCCCAGACACATTTGAATTTTCACAAGGTTAAGTATCTCTAATCCCTCAGAGAGCCATACTTAACCACATTTGGGCCCAAGTCTATTTAGTATCTCACTTATTACTATATCGCTATCAAAACACTATAGTTGTTGACAATAAGTGCAGAACGAGGTGAAATCAAATTGTCTTCCCTTTGCCCTAATACTACTCAGATATGAATAAACTGCTTTCCTAGAATCGGTCCTTATTGTCTTATCAATTCTGACCTTAGGAATCGAAAACAAAGTAGCAACACTGATCCATGTCTTTGTAGTATAGTCAAAGATCACAAAGAACACTCGATGTAGGAATAAGAATCTTATCCTACAGGACTCACACGGTGAGGAAACATGGATTTATTACAGAGATTCATTCTCTCACCTCCTTTTTACATGGTCGCTAAGTTCATGTAACTCTCTCACAGTATACTATTCTATAGCCTTGTTGTGTGGACCTTAGCCTAGTTACTCCCAGATAGTCCTAGTTACTCCCAGAGTATCTAACTCGAACATTTCAAATTGCTCTCTTATCAAAGCGTCATATTTGAAATTTTGCGTCCGGTTATCAAGTTATGGCAGACAATCTCATCTATATGGGCATATGTCCAATGGTCATGCCGTACGGATCTTAGTTCAGTCACTTCACACGCGCTTAACTCGAATTTTCAGATTGCTCACTTTTTCAAGTGCCAACTCTGAACTTCACATCCGGCTCTCAATACAGGTTACTATAGATGGTGGGGCATACTATATTCGGTTAATCTAAATTAACCTCATCTTGGTCCATGCCAAGGCGACATAATATTTCATTTTGCTCGCTACTAAGCGCCAATTGATTGTTTATCTAAAACATCAATTGCTCGCTACTCAAAGCGCCAATTTTGCTCGCTACAGAGCGCCAATTAATTGTTATCTAAAGCATCAATAGCTCGTTACTCAAAGCGCCAATTTATGAAATGTCTCAACCTTGCTCGCTTTTCAAAGCGCCAAGGTGATTGCTCGTGTGAGTAAGCCAATCAACCTGTTGACATATATTTAGTGTGTGCATATCCAATATGCATAATAACTGTGTGAACTAATAATATTTATCATATGTTCTAAAAGAACACAATCATAAGTGGGAACCAATAAAACTCGCATAATGATAAATGTCTCAAAACAATAATGAATATCTCTAATGCAAGCGAAATAATGAGTGATATACTAGAAGCTAAAAAAGTACATCAAACCCTACGAAGCCCTAACGAACTAACATGCCTACAAAAAGCATTTTTCGGAATCGGCTTCGTCAAGGGATCTGCTAACATAAGGCCAGTGGGCATGTACTCCAATATCACCTCATTATTCGCTATGTTCTCTCTAATGAAGTTCATTCTCAAGTCAATGTGCTTCGTCCTACTGTGATACTTGGGGTCTTTAGTGTAATCTAGGGCCGCCGTGCTATTATAGTAAATAGTCACAGGATCCGAAGCATTAGGGATGACTCCAAGATCCTCAAAGAATCTCCTCAGCCACATGGCTTCCTAAACAACTGAGGTACATGCTACAAACTCTGACTCCATGGTCGAAAGAGCAACGCAAGTTTTTTTCTTACTACACCAAGTGATGGCACCACCATGTAGCAAGAATGCATATCCTGAGGTCGACTTGCACATCCCCTGGTTACCTCCCCAACTAGCATCGGAGTAACCAATCAATCACAGGTCTGGTCCTCCATAGCACAACATATAGTCCAAAGTACCTTTCAAATATCTCAAGATCCTCTTGATTGCCTTCCAATGAGCAATCCTAGGGTTTGACTGATAATGACCGAGATAGCCAACTGCATATACTATATCGGGCCGAGTACACACAACTGCATACAATAGCTTTCCTATAGCATTGGCATACGAGTAATGGGACATTTTCTTAATTTCTTCGGGAAAAGTAGGGCATTGCTCGGGTCCAATGGCGTCGCTTTTAGCGATAGGAGTATCTATAGGTTTGTAGTTGCTCATTTAGAATTGCTCAAGAACCTTCTTAAGGTAAGTCTCTTGAGACAAACCAAGAAGTTTCCTTGAGAAATCTCTATAGATCTTAACCCCAAGAACATAAGTTGCTTCTCTCATGTCCTTCATCTCAAAGTTAGAGGACAACCATTCTTTGGTGGTGACAATTATCTCTTTATCGTTCCCAACTAGCAGAATGTCATCGACATACATCGATAGGATAAGAAATTTATCTTTGGACCGTTTGATATACACACAATGGTCTTCCTCAATCATCGTAAACCCGTCACTAATGACGGCTCAATGGAATTTCAGATACCATTATCTAGAAGCCTGTTTTAAGCCATAGATAGAATGTTTGAGCTTGCATACTTTGTGTTCTTGTCCTTCTACGATGAGACCCTCTAGTTGTTCCATGTACATTTCATCAGCTAAATCTCCATTGAGAAAAGTTGTCTTAACGTCCATTTGATACAATTCCATATCCAAATGCGCGACAATCGCTAAGATAAGGCGAATTGAGGCAAACCTTACAATTGGTAAGAAAGTTTCCTTGTAATCAATTCCTTCTTGTTGGGTATAGCCCTTGGCTACTAGACGAGCTTTGTACTTTTCAATAGAACCATCCGTCTTGCGTTTGACTTTAAGAATCCCATTGTTCCTAATAGCCTTTCGCCCTAGTAGAAGATCAACCAAGTCCCACACTTGATTAGTCCCCATAGACTCCATCTCATCTTTCATTGTAATTATTCATTTGTCGCTTATAGTAGATGATAGAGCATCTCGATAAGATCGAGGTTCCTCACCCTCCTGCGCATCAACCACAAAGGCATTCGCCTCAATCTCAAACAGATGACGTGGAATGTTACCCCTTTAACTTCTACGCATTTGAGGAACAAGAGACTCTTCATTCGATGGAAAAGAACTGCTCGAGGGCATGTCACTCCCACTATCTACAGGAGCCTGAAGAATAGCCTCTTCGGTCTCTACTATACGAGTTGGGATGCCCAAATCTTTCTCCATCTCATCAAAGTTCATCTCCTTGCCCACATCACCTCTATTAGGGAAATTTATCTCAAGGAAATCCATATCTCATGACTTTATCTCTGATATAGTCCCATCAGGCTGCTCTCCAATGAACACATAGCCTTTGGAGTGTTCAGAATATTTCACAAAGATACACTTCTTACCCCTCAGGCCCAACTTCTCATGTTAATGAGAAGTGTTGTGTACGAAAGCTGCTGATCCCCAGGGCCGCATACTGCCCAATTCGGGCTTTCTGCCGGTCCACATTTCATATGGGGTGGATTGTATTGATTTTGAAGGCACACGATTAAATATATACGTCACAGTCAATAATGCATCTCCCCAATAGGAGATAGGCAAATTGGCATGCGCCATTATAGACCTAACCATGTCTAATAATGTCTAGTTCCTCCTATCCACCATACCATTTTGTTGCGGAGTTCTAGGGATTGTTAGCTGCTTGATTATCCCTCTTTCTTCATATAGACTTGGGCCCAAATGTGGCCCAGACTTATGAGAGATCAAAAAAGTGTACCCGAAACGCGTATAGTCATCTATCATTGTGAGAAAGTAGGAACGTCCATGCCTTTCTTTCACATTCATAGGGCCACAGATGTCTAAATGAATAAGTTGCAAGGGTGTTTCTGCCCTAGTGGCTTTACTAAATAGTTTTCTAGTTGACTTCCCTACTAAACAATCACAAGTAGGTAGATTGACCTTAGCGAGTGGGCCTAAAAGACCTGCTCGAGCTAACCTGGCCATTCTATCCTGTCCAATATGGCCTAATCTAGCATGCTATTGAATTGAACTATCATGATCATTTTCAACAAGTAAAGAATAAGAATCATTACTATTAATGCTATAATCTATAGTATCTAAAACCATAAAACTATTAGAAATAAAACAATCTCCAAATACATTTGTCACATGCGAAATTATTACAGAACTGTTTTCAAAACCAACAGAATATCTCAAACGAAGTACTAATAAAACAAAAAATAAATTATGCCGAACATCCGGCGCATAAAGTACATCATGTAAGGTCAATGTTGAGCATCCTCGCATTTCTAGTTTGTAGGTGTCAAATCCTAGCACGTCTACACTAGACTCATTCCCCATTAGTACTTTTCTATCAGTCGGAACCTGACTATACTCTACAAACCCGGTCCGATCACGTGCTATGTGATCCGTTGCTCTAAAGTTTACTATCCACACATAGAGAGAATGAGCAACGAATACAGTGGAAGACACTTAACATATAGCTTGATCAAGACAAGTGAGTATTTGCTTCGGCTCAGTGCAGTCACAAGCGAAGTGTCCTGTTGTGCCACAGTTATAACAAATCAACTTGGCATGTCCTTCTTGCCAGAATCACATTTACTTCTCTTCCTTTTGGAAGTACTAGCCTCTGCAACCTTCTGAGGCGTATTAGCATTGATAATCTCTATTTATTGAGCCTTAATGTGTTCAACCTCTAGTCGCCTAGCCCTTAAATGCTCAAACTCCAACTACTCAACTCTTAAGCGATTAAGGTAATGAAAAATATCTTCCAAAGATTTAATGTTTTCATTTAGAGCGATGGTCACAATTGTCAGGAAATGAGCGTATCATTACCCGAATTTGTTGTTCATCTGACAAAGGAGTGCCAGCAGCTCCTAACATTTTAATCTTATTCGACATGACCTGAAGATGTTCCCTAAAAGTGTGTTCAACTATCTTCTTATAACTATCGAATTTAATAGTTAAAAGATGCAACCTAGCCATATTTTATTTTCTTCTGAAAAAAGAAAAAGAGGGAGAACCTTATTAGAGATATTTATTGTTCACCGCAGAATATAAAACATCATTGCTGCATAAACTAAATTAATATAAAAATAATGGGACATAAATCCAGAAGGGAGACTTTGCCAGGCTTTGGAATCATAATCCGTATAAATGCCTAATTATTTAAATTTAATTTTTCAGTGCATAAGACATGTAATTTAGAGAATAATTTAATTAAATTACTACAACCAAAATCACTCCCACTAGGAATAAGGTTACATGTGTAACTATAGCATGGTAATTTAATTCCAAGTACTAACAATTAATATTCCAAAAATATTAAAAAAGGAATTAAATAATAATCAATATTACTCAATTAATATACCAAGTATGCTATAAACACATTAAAACACTTCCCAAAAATTTACAATAGTAGCTTATAATCACAAAAGGTTACTGTAATTTTCTGAAATATTTTTGATAATTATGCTAATTATCACAATTAATTAACTATTGCATAATTAAATTAGTAATTAACTAAAATTATCCAAATATATTAATTTTTCAAAATTTTAGTGGAAACATTAGTATTATGCCAATAATAAATTTCTGTTAAATTTTCAGAATTTAATAATCATAATAACTATTTATTAATCAATTTACATGCATAAAACAATTCATAAATCAATTTCTAGAATTAAAAACAAAAAGAAACTGTCGAACCGGGCCAGACCACCGGTCAGATCCGTGGGTTGAGAAGTGGGTCAAACCGTGAGGGTCGAATCCTGACGGGTTGGGTCATGGGTCAGTGGTCCGGGTCAGGCAGCGGGTCAACTTGCGGTCACTGGGTCGGGTATGGGCGTGCGGGTCTCTCCATCTTCAACCTCAGCAATCCAGAATTTTCAGAAACCTATTTCGCGACCCAAACTTTGACAAGACATATCTCATTCAATATTTATCTGATTCATGCATATAATATGTCGTTGGAAAGCTTACAACACGTACTATGCATACATACCAATATCACTCGAAATGAACAAATATGCAAAAAGTCATGACTAGTCAACGTAGGCGGTTTGACGATGTTTTTCAAGCTTTTAAACATACACCAATGGTGTTTTGTGTAAACTTCATACATGACATATATATGATCGAAAAAACACATGCTCTAATACCAATGAAGGATTAAATGCATACATGTCATAACTTGTTTACACAAAGCGAGAACCAAAGGACATACCTCTTGAAACGTGTTAACCTTTGGTATGGAAAAACTCGTTCAATGTCACGTACTTTATAACCCAACGACGTCTCCGAACTACAATCCTTGAGAACGAGAACGAAGCTTAATTCCACAGTCCGTATCAACTAGAATTTACTTAGTATTTTGGGAGCTCTATATTTGCAGTGTGTTCTCAAACTACCGACTCATTCCTCTTCCCACAGCCTTTTATATAGGCAGATAGTAGAAGGTGAAAAGACTTTTGGAAGAGCAAAAGTTTTGGAAGAGCAAAGGTCTTGGAAGATGAAAAGCCATGGGTGCCTTTCGGATCCAAAATCCAACAAAGAGTTTCAAAATAATTAAAGCACAATGAAATATTTGCAAGACATACCCAACCTTAATAGAACATCTTATTAGCCAAAGAGACTACTCCTTATCGGAAATATAGTACCAAAAAAACAAAAGGTTAAGTCAACACAAAAAATTGAAAGAATTTATTGGTGCACTAAAGTGCGCTAAACATTATTATTAAGGAATGCTACACCTTCTAAACCTTTGATAATTAAGATTTATGTCGGGATAATATTTTATGAGAGTAAATCTTAATATACTAACAACTTACAAATAAACTCACAATTAGTAGGAGGTAACTAGCTAAATTTTCCATTACAATAATATAGGATCATCCACATCTTGTGATGAAAAATCTAGTTATCTTCATTAATTATGAGTTTGTAAATAATTAATATGCAAAAATTTATTCTATTTATGACTGTATATACAGGATTTTATAGGAGACTCAATTCAAAACCATTCGGGTAATCGGGCTGTATGTTATTTGCTGAATGGGCATTTATTATATGATCACAAGAGACCGTAATTTAATGGGTATGTTCTGTAAACAAACCGTAATGGAGTCGAGAGACCTTTTTATCATGTTCGCCAATCGCCAATTAGTATATTTTATCTTTTTAGATTTCGTGCATGTGTTGATGAGAACACCGAAAATAATAATAATACTCTCTATTCTAAAATTAAAGATACATAATTTAGCAAAAAATAAAATAATAACTTAGAGATACATATTTCTTTTTAGTCCGTTTCAAAGTTAGAAATATGTATATTTTTATTTTAGGATTATAAAGTGATATGATGTTCCTAATTTGATATTACTTTTTTACTAGCATTTTCAATGTCAAACTACCACAACTTAATTTCTAACTAACACTAAGACTATATTTGAGAATATAAAATTATTTTTAAAAATCGTCGTTTTATAAATGTATCTCTAATTTTTGAACGGAAATAGTATTTATTTTCATTTGATAATGGAAGAAGAATGGCAATCACCTACGCATGTAGTTTCACCACTATAGTAGTTTCACCACTATAGTAGTTAAGAATAATGATATATAGCGTGAAATGATATTCCAAAAAGCGTATTAAAATAAATACGATATGACCAGTGATGTATTAAATAAAAAAGAAATGTATAGCTCCTAGGACTGTGCATTCGGTTATAACCGAACCGAATAGCTTATTCGGTTATAACCGAATACCGAACCGAATTAATTTTTGCTATCCGAAATACTATCCGAATTAACAAATAACCGAATTACCGAAAACTGAATAACCGAATTTACTATTCGGTTATTCGGATAATAACCGAAATTAAGGTCTATATTTCTCCAACAAAGAAAAATCATTTCAAATTTCCAATATAAGTGTTTCCAATCACAAAATTTTATCAATAAATATTTTTATTTTATTTTATTTTCTTATTCGGTTATTCGGTTAACCGAATAACAAAATTTTTAAAACCAAACCCGAACCCGAAAACCGTATATTAAATCGGATATAACCGAATTTTAAAAAATAACCGAAAACCCGAAAAAATTCGGTTAAAAAAATTCAGTTCGGTTCGGTTTTTCGGTTATAACCGATTTTTGCTCACTCCTAATAGCTCCGGCTATGAATCAAAGCTATACACGAATTAACTAATTGATAATAAACTAAGAAATCCCTAGCTATCCATTTCCAAATAGTTGAGATATTGCAATTGCAAAACAAGTATCCATACTTTTGTTATGGATGATATATATATATATAGTAAAATATTTGCAACAAAGAGATAATAGGAAACTGAGTATATATATATATATATATATATATATATATATATATATATATATATATATATATATATATATATATATAAACTTATCTCAAGTGAACAAAACTGCAAGAAGATAATTTGTCAAGGCTAGTATATGATATTATGTCCTCCTTATTGGTGCTTAGAGTTAACGACACTTGTCTCCCAGGATACAACGACAACTTTGTGTTATAGCAGCACAACAAATAACACATACAACGAACCAAACAAATATTCTGAACTTCTCTCTTAAAAAGGAACTATGAATAATGAAAACTAGAATACTAGAATGATTGATGCTCTGTTAAATTGAATGAATGAAATGGTCACCACACACAACCTATTTATAGTAGGGGTTAGTGACCTATCAGATGAGACACCTCCATTTGAAAGGACACGGAATGCGTCTCTTCCGCCATGGCAGAATGGGCGCGTCCGTTCGAGCAAGAAAACGACGTAGTTTTAGGCTTACTAGAAATAATGCTTCTGTTTGGGCAGGTGCTTCCCAAAACGACGCAGTATTAGCGCTTCCGTTCGGGACGCCGTATGATAATAAAATGCCTTTCAAAAGGACATAGTTTTGATAATAGAACTAAATAAAACAAAATTTAAATAAATTTTGCCCAAAAGATATATACAATGACCTAGACCCACGAGCCTCGAGCCACGAGCCCGACCCGACCGACCGACCATTCGGTCGGCGACGGCGGCGCGCGCGTGTGGGTTCAAACCAAGCCTTGACTAGGTCCTCTCCCCTCCACAAAAGTGGAGTGCCCCTTGGGGTCCAAACTCAAGAGCAACTTCATTGTATATAAACTAATTAATACTTTAGTTCTTAACCGATGTGACACTTGACTTCCCACAAGTATTTATTATCATTTCCAAGGGTGATCTTTGAGAATTAATTTCTCATTCATTACTTCATGGATTTGAGCTTCCAAATACTTAATTTAATCTACTCCATGAGTAGAACACATTGATGTGTGGATTCATTTCAAATAAATAATAAAACCCACAATTATTTTAGCTCAAATTCCAACAATCCACCACATGAATGAAATTGACTGCCAGCCTTATGCAAATGTTATGCAGACTTTAAGAGAGAGACAGAATTGGAAATCATCGGTATGGAAAGAGGTAGCTTTTGGCTTTGAACCTTCTCTTGTGAAAGACTATCGGATTTACTGGTTGTCTAGTGAAACGTGATGTCTTGTACTGTCCAATCGTTTATGTAAATCGAGATAATAGAAATTCACACAAAATCTATCCAGACATTATTTGGTTCTCAAGATTTTGTTCATTTTGGCCATGAACAATCCCGAATTTATGAGTGCTCTAGAGAAGTATAGCCTTTTATCATTCTCATAGAATTGGCCCAGTTCACACTCACATAGGTAATTCTTAATAAGAGTACCCTGTCATACCTCACTTGTTTATCAAGATTTAAGAATCATTAAAAGCATAGCTTATCCTGAAATTGTTATAGGTATCACTATCTCGAATCATAGGAATGGATAGAAGAAATTAATTTCTTCATAGTGATTTGGTTGAATCGTCACAACTTAGTTGTCCCTTTGAACCCAGATCTTGAGATCTCCAGTCAACTAGGTTGGGTTTCCATCATGACGATCCTTATTTATAGGCTTTAAACCCATTCCCCTTGATGTTATTTTTACTTGCTCTCTAGTCAAACCTTTAGTTAATGGATCCGCTATATTTTCTTTTGACTTTATGTACTCAATAGACATAATGTCATTAGAGAGCAATTATTTTATGGTATTATGTCTACGACGAATATGTCTAGACTTACCATTATACATATGACTCTGTGCCCTTCCAATTGCTGATTGACTATCACAATGGACACAAATAACAGGCACAAGTTTAGGCCACATAAAAATATCTTCTAGAAAATGATGAAGCCACCCAACTTCTTCTTCAGCCTTATCCAATGCAATAAACTTAGATTCCATCGTTGATCGAGCAATGCATGTTTGTTTAGAAGATTTTCATGATATTGTTCCTCCATCTAGTGTAAACACAAAACCACTTGTGGATTTAGAATTTTTGTATCTGATATCCAGTTCGCATCATAGTATCCTTCAACTACTGCTGGATATCTCGAATAGTGCAATCCAAATTTTTGAGTGTATTTTAAATACCTTAAAACTCTAATGATCGATGTTCAGTGATCTTTTCCTGGATTACTTGTAAATCTACTTAATTTATTAATAACTGGTGCTATGTCAGGACGTGTATAATTCATTAAGTACATAAGGCTTCCGATTATGTGTGCATACTCAGGTTGTGATATACTCTCTCCTTTATTTTTAGACAAGTGTAGATTTATATCTACTGGTGTTCCCACATGATTGCAATCGTATTGATTGAATTTCCTGAGTATTTTCTCAATATAGTGTGATTGTGATAATACTAACTCATCCGATGTTTTAGAAATTTTAATTCTTAATATTACATCGGTAACACCCATGTCTTTCATGTCAAATACATTATTTAACATTCTCTTAGTAGTTTTAATGATTTCATGATTATTACTCATAATGAGCATATCATCTACATAAAGACAAATTATGACAAACCCTTTCTCAATGTCCTTAACATATACACATTTGTCACACTCATTTATTTGAAGCCATTTGACATCATTACACTGTCAAATTTCTCATGCCATTGTTTAGATGCTTGTTTTAATCCATAAAGGGATTTCACAAGCCGACAAATTTTCTTTTCTTGTCCTGGAACTATAAACCCCTCTGGTTGTTCCATGTATAATTCTTCTTCAAGATTACTATTCAAGAAAGTTGTTTTCATATCCATTTGATGTATCTCTAAATCGTATATAGCTGCAATAACTATTAACATCCTAATTGAAGATATTCTTGTCACGGGAGAATAGGTATCAAAATAGTCCAAACCCTCCTTTTGCTTGTATCATTTGATTATAAGTCTTGCTTTATATTTATCTATAGATCCATCAGCTTTCATTTTCTTCTTGAATATCCACTTATATCCAAGAGGTTTAGAACCTAGTGGAAGATTTACTAATTCCCACGTATGATTGTGCAGTAGGACTCTACTTCACTATTTATAGTCTCTTTCCAATATGGAGCTTCAGGACTCGATACTACTTCTTTATAAGTTTGAGGCTCATTTTCTAACAAATAAGTTAGAAAATATGGACCATAAGAGTTGGATATTCTAGCACGTTTACTACGTCTAGGTTCAACAATATCTTCTAATCCATGATCGTCGTCTCTAACAGTGTCATAAGTTCCTTTATTTGAACTTATTTCCTGTTTATTAGAACTTGGCTCTTGTGACTTATTATTAGGAAATACTGTTTCAAAAAATTCAGCATCTTTTGACTAAATAATAATATTTTCATGTATTTCCTCTATTTTTGATTTATTAACCAAAAATCTGTATGCACTGCTATTATTAGCATAACCAATGAATATACAATCTATGGTCTTTGGTCCTATCTTCACCTTTTTAGGAAGAGGAACCATTACCTTTGCTAAGCTCCTCCACACTTTTAAATGTTTATAAGATGGTTTTCGTCTTTTCCATAACTCATAAGGTAATGCATTAGACTTCTTTTTTGAGGTATTCGGTTGAGAATATAATTTGTTGAAAGAATTGCTTCCCCCCACAAATTTTGAGGTAATTCAGAACTTAATAATAATACATTCATCATTTCTTTTAAAGTTCTATTCTTTTTTTCAGCAACACCATTTTGTTGTGGTGAATATGGTGCAGTTGTTTGGTGTATTATACCATGTTGAGAATAAATTTCAACAAAAGGAAATTCATATTCCCCATCTCTATCACTTCTAATTATTTTGATCTTTTTATCAAGTTGATGCTCAACCTCATTCTTGTAATGTGTAAACATTTCCAAGGCCTCATCTTTATTTCTCAATAAGTAAACATAACAATATCTTGTACAATCATCAATAAAAGTAAGAAAATATTTCTTACCCCATCTTGTTTGTATATACTTTAAATCACAAATATCAGTATGTACTAATTCAAGAGATTCTGTACTTCTTTCAATTGATTTAAAAGAAGATTTCTTAAGTTTTTCCTCAACGCAAACTTCACATTTATGATTGGAGTTAATCTCACATTTCGATAAAAATTCCATATTAATTAATTTACGTATAATATTAAAATTAACATGTCCTAATCTACCATACCATAAATTAGAAGACTCAATCATATAAGTAGAAGATGTAATTTTATTAATATTGGAAGGTACAATTGTCATTACATTCATTTTAAAGAGCCCATTGCTCATATATCCTTTCTCCACATACATCCCAATTTTAGTTAGGACAAACTTGTCCGATACAAAGACCAATTTGAATCCTTTTTGACTAAGAAGAGATCCTGACACTAAGTTCTTCCTAATATCAGGCACATGGAGCATGTTATTGGTGGTGAGTTCCTTGCTAGATGTCATTTTTAAAACCACCTTTCCTTGCCCTGCAACTTTGGATGTTGAAGAATTTCCCATGAATAATTGTTCTTCATTCTCAATTTCTTGATATGTAGAGAACATCTTCTTGTCAGAACACACATGGCGAGTTGCTCCAGTATCTATCCACCATTTCTTGGAATTTCCAACCATGTTTACTTCAGAAACAACTGCTGAAAAGTTTATTTCAGAAACATCTTGAAGAAGTCCATCCACTTCCGTTACATTGGCTTGTGCAGACTTCTTGTTCTGGTCTTTGCGTTTACAACAATCCTTTGTCCTATGTCCAGGCTTATCACAAATGTAGCATTTGCCTTGGAATTTTTTATTCATTCCCTGTTTAGGCCCATTGTCGGGGTGCTTTCTCTTATTAAACTTTTGACCTTGTTCCACCACGTTGGCTTTATGCTCCACAAAAGTCCTTCCTGCTTTCTTCTCAGAAGCCAGGTTATCCTCTTCTGTCCTTAATCTCACGATTAAGTCTTTAAGTTTCATCTCTTTACGTTTATGCTTGAGATAATTCTTAAAATCTTTCCACATTGGTGGTAATTTTTCAATAATAGAAGCAACTTGGAAAGATTCGCTTAAAGACATACCTTCTGCATGTATTTCATGCAGGATTACTTGTAATTTTTGGATTTGGTTGATGACAGCCTTGGAATCCACCATCTTGTAGTCCAAAAACCTGCCAACTACGAACTTCTCTGTGCTAGCATCTTCTGTTTTATATTTTTTATCCAAGGAATCCCATAATTCTCTTACTGTCTTGAGAGAACTATACACATTATATAATGTGTTATCCAATCCATTGAGGATATAGTTTCGGCACAAAAAATCAGCATGTTTCCATGCATCTATTTCCGCAACAGCTTGTTTGTCGGTTTCACTTTCACTAAGCACTGGGGGGTTTTCATTAAGAAACCTTGCCACGTTAAGAGTAGTGAGATAAAACAACATCTTTTGTTGCTATCTTTTAAATTCTGTTCTATTGAACCTTTCTGATTTTTCACCATAGCTCATAGGAACATTTGGTATCATAGGTGTAGAAGAAGAAGAAGAAGAACTGATTGTAGTAACAGAATCGGTAGCCATACTTTTGTAAATATAATTTAAATATAATAATTGTCTTAAGATTGTTATGGATGATATATATATTTAGTAATATATTTACAACAAAGAGATAATAGGAAACTAAGTGTGTGTGTGTGTGTGTATACGGTCCGGCTCTAAAGCGAACCTTAAACAGCGAAACAAAGACGAACCGTCGTCTTTGGTGTCTATGGCGACGGTTCGACCCATCGCCAAAGACTACATGGCTATGATGACGGGTCGAACCGTCACCATAGACACCAAAGATGACAGTTCGTCTTTAGTTCGCTGTTTAAGGTTCGCTTTAAAGCCTCTCCGTATATATATAAACTTAACTCAAGTGAACGAAACTGCAAGAAGATAATTTTTCAAGGCTAGTATATGATACTATGTTCTTAAGAAAATTATGCCCTCCTTATTGGTGCTTAGAGTTAACGACACTTGTCTCCCAAGATACAATGACAACTTTGTGTTATAACAGCATAACAAATAACACATACAACGAATCAAACAAATGTTCTGAACTTCTCTCTCAAAAAGGAACTATGAATAATGAAAACTAGAAGACTAGAATGATTGATATTCTGTTGAATTGAATGAATGAAATGGTCGCCCCAATAGCCTATTTATAGCAGGAGTTAGTGACCCATCAGATGGGACACATCCATTTGAAAGGACATGGAATGCGTCTGTTCGGCCATGGCAGAATGGGTGCGTCCGTTCGGGCAAGAAAACGACGTAGTTTTAGGCTTGCCAGAAAGAGCGCTTCTGTTTAGGCAGGCACTTCCCAAAACGACGCAGTATTAGTGCTTCCGTTCGGGATGCAGTATGATAATAAAATGCTTTTCAAAACGACACAATTTTGATAATAGAACTAAATAAAACAAAATTTAAATAAATTTTGCCCAAAAAGATATATACCCAGACCCACGAGCCCGACCTGACCAGTCGGCGGCACGCGCGTGTGGGTTCAAACCAAGCCTTGGATAGGTCATCTCCTCTCCACAAAAGTGGGATGTCCCTTGGGGTCCAAACTCAAGAGCAACTTCATTATATATAAACCAATTAATACTTTAGTTCTTAACCGATGTGCGACTTGGCTTCCCACAAGTATTTATTATCATTTCTAAGGGTGATCTTTGGGAGTTAATTTCTCATTCATTACTCCATGGATTTGAGCTTCCAAATACTTAATTTAATCTACTCCATGAGTAGAACACATTGATGTGTGGATTCACTTCAAATAAATAATAAAACCCACAATTATTTTGGCACAAATTCTAACATGTTTTTCAATCTCACACATCGAAAATATATACAAGAAAAAAAATAAAATCTACAAAATAAAGTGTCACAATAAAGAGAAAAAAATGTCTCACGATAAAGAAAAACACATGACAAGAATAAAACATATGCTAAGACATCATTGACATAATTAATACCAAGTACTAGTGCTTAAAGTTTGGCTAATTAATTTTAGTTTCTAACATAGGGCTTAAATGCGCTGGCACTTGAATGTCTAAAACCCTTGCTGCTACTACCACCTCTATCATCTCCATCTCCATCTAAAATAGGATGCCTTAAATCCGAATCTGTCTTTGAGCCCGAGTCCAAACTGGAGACCAAAACTAAGTTTGAGTTCAAGTTCAAGTCCAAGCTTGAGTTCAAGTCCAAGCCGAAAGCCGAGACAGTGGCCATGTGTTGTTCTTGAACAACACTAGATCCCTCTCCACCACCTCTTCGGAACATCCAAGGCTGCCAGAGACGTGTTTCTACCTTAAAGCTTTGGGCATTCTCTGTAACGCCCCCAAAATCGGGACCAACTTAATCTAAAATTAGGACTAATCTTAACCCCGACCTTGTGTGTTAGATACTATCTTAATTTAGCTTTACATCATTGTTAGATGCAATAACAGCTAAAAATGCGGATAATTAGAATCTTTTTTATATCTTTCTTTCCTTCTTTTTCCCTGAATCGCAACCTTTACGACTATGTATTTCAGAATCATTTTTATTTATGATTCATTTTGTCATAGTAGTCATTATATGATTTTACATTTCAAAGTAATCGCCTCCATACATACTTATTTCAGAACAAATATTCCTTATTTATTAAAAGCATTTCAAACTGTATACAGTTGTCAGTTACACATATTAAAACTATCAACATAGCTCTATCCAAGAGACTGTATTCCTTTACATGCCTTCTAGTCCTTAGCATCCGGATAGCAAGTAATATCACATTGTGTCTATAACCTGCAAAAGTTCATTTTTTGCAAGATTGAGCTCGACAGCTCAGCAAGTCCAACAGTCTATCATGCATCATTTAGCGCATAGATTCATATTCAAATCATACCTTTAATATTATCAATCTATCATTATACTCATATCGCATGCTTTAAATAAAGTGAGTTCCATAACTCAAATCACATTAGTCATATATTGACTTTAATCATTGACGAAGCAACAGAAAACAAATCATGAATATTCATATACTTGTAAACATAAGACATATTAACACATAAATAGACTGAGAAACTTGCCTTTATTGCAAATTGCTACCGAGTCTATTTGATATTGTGTACTTGAAGCAATGCTATCTCGTATCGCACCTATATAGCATACATAAGGTTGTTTTATAGGTTAATGCATTTATATTTCATGAACTCTTAACTTAAATTTGACATTTTCAAGTTTAATTACTCACTTTTAACTTTACTCAATTTATTGGGTTTATTAATAATATTATATGTTAATTATATATAATATTTTAGTTTTTATAAATTTTTAATCATTTATTCTCATCGGGTCATGATTAGTATCAAAACAGATTTGAAACACCGAGGCTGCGAGCGCAGTGCAGCTGCCAGCGCGCTCACGCGCGCAGCAGCTGCCGCTGCTTGCTGCTAGCCAACTGCTGCTGCAAATAATCTGCCCAACCAGCCTACTTTGCGAATTTATATCTCAACATTCATACATCCAATTGGTACCAACTTTTGATATGATATAGATGGTATGTAATACTAATTTTTTTTAAAATATAACTCAACTAATTTGGACATCTTAGACAGGTTTAATAGGGCCACGAAACTGCCTTGTCAAGACAGTTTTTCAACAGTGCTTCAACTATTCGTTCTCTCCAAAACAAGTTTTAAATTTCATTTAACTTGCATAAATTGCTCAATTTACATCATATAACATATATGAAGACTACCTTGCTCATTACATTATCTTAATTATCCTTTTTGTGCTTAACAGTCTCTAACAGACATTTAATCAAACATATCATGTGCATTTTTTTTAGGACAGAATTCATAGATATTTAAAGGTGACTTGACCCAAAAAATTTCCACCCTTATTACTCCTTATGCCCTGCACAAAGCCTCTTTAACCAACACAGCCCAACAACAGTTTATTCAGAGTAGTAATTCTCATGTACAACGCTTGTTACTAATTTTATATTACAATAGCCATAAACAAGGAAACTTACCTTTAACCCACTTGAATTAGATGATGTTTCAGCTTTAGAAGATTAATTTATGCAGCCTTTTCTTACTAATGATGCTTGAAACTTCTTCCACTTAATACACTTCTACTCTACTTGGCCAAACTGCTGCTAGTTGCCGAACTTAGAAGAGGTTTAGCAATTCTTTTGTGTGTTTAAGGAACTTGGTACATAAAAAAAATTAAGAGAGAATTGAACGGGTATGCTAAGGAGTGTAAAATGGCAGGGGAAATAACTCTCAATTGGTTTTCTTTAAATCTTCAGCTGAGTAATAAGGTTCCATAATATGCCAACAGCTCATGCTTGAGTGTTAGCTTACTATATTCTCATTAGGCTATTTAAACGACACCTCATGCTTAAAAGTTAATGACTCAACATCTGTGTTTTTTTAATAATCCTCAGCACTATAGCTCGACAAGTTATTTACTTCTCTGCATACTCCACTCATGTAGCATATACATATTATATTACATTATTTATTGTATAATGCTATATTGTTTTACATTCACACATACATATATAGATAATGCATATGTTATATATAATGTTATTCCAATACCCCCCCCCCCACACATATATATATATTAACTTGTGTATTCTAATTACAAGATACCCAAAATTGGATAACTATACATTTATAATATGTATAAAAACCATTGCACTAATTATGGAATGACTCCATACTTAATTTAACACATTTTGTGTAACAAACGTTACATTAAATAGTAAGTTATTCAATTTATACAATTAATATTGTATAATTAAATTAAATTATTCCTTCCTTCCATAAATTATTTCAAAATAATTTATTTAACTCATATATATTTAATCATAACTTAAATATGAATTAACTTTACTAATTTTAACACCAATATTCGAACATATTGGTTGCTCATCTCATATTTTTATTCACATCTCTTTAGTATAATAATAAATATTATACTATTATATGTTACATTTTATTAGGGTAGCATACTTCTCATTATTAACTAATTAAAAGAAAATAAATTTCTTTATTCAATTAATCAAAACAAATATTTTACTCCACCAATTTTCAAATAGTTAATTAATTTCATCTATTTTCTTTAATAGTTTAATTAACTATGAAATCTCATTTTTCCAATATATGTATATATTTCACATTTATATGCATATTTAACCATTCATACAAGCATTATATATTTCATACCACATAGATATTTATACAGTCAATTTCAACATATCTCACTTTACACATTAAATAAAATATATAATCTAACATTTTATTTATTAATAATTCCCGAAAAATTCTGGATTGTCACATTCTTCCTCCCTTATAAGGATTCCGTCCCCGGAATCACTATTGCACGATTACATCATAACACTGATAACTTCTTAATACTACCTTCACCAAAGGTATAATATTACATATTTATATATTTAGCAAGAGTTGATTTACCACTGCTTTCTCCACCAGTCTCTTTCTTTGGACAATTCTTCGCTTGGTGATCCATCGATCCACAAGTATAACATTCATTTTGCTTTGGATTAGGACAATCAAAAGAAATATGTCCCTCTTGTCTACAATTAAAACACGTTCTCTTAGCTTTCCTACATATTCCTGTATGGTTTTTCCCGCAGTTCTCGCAACCCCCAATCCTTTGCTTTTCTTCAGAAGGTTCACTTCTTTTCCGTTTTTGACTTCCCTCAGCTTTACTTTGTTCCTCCTTTTTCGTGTTATGCTCATTCTGACTGTATTGGCTTAATGTCTTATATCCTTCCTCCGCGATTATAGCTTTTTCCAGGATCGTCCCAAAAGAGTCGATCTGCAACACTGATAGTTTATCGTAGAGCGAGGGGTTCAATCCTTGCTCGAACCTACGCGTCTTCCTCTCTTCCGTGTCCACCTGATGTGGAGCAAACCTTGCTAGTTCATTGAACTTAGCTGTGTATTGGGATACTGACATATCCCCTTGTTTTAACTCCAGAAATTTTATTTCCATACGGCTTTGTGAACTAGGAGGGAAATAGTTCTCGAAAAAGATTTCTTTAAACCTTTCCCACCCAATCACTCCTACACCGGCTCTATTCTTATTTGTTTCCCACCAAAAGTTTGCTTCACCCTTAAGCATATAAGCAGCAAAAGAAGTCTTCTGCTCCTCACCTATCCTGGCAATATCAAAGGTCTTTTCTATTTCCTTAATCCATGCTTGAGCCTCGATAGGTTCAGTGGTCCCCTTAAACTCAAGCGGTCCCACATTCTTAAAATCCTTGAAACTTGCCACACGCAATGTTTGAGGATTTACTTCTTCCTGGCCGGCGTTTCTATTTATTGCTTCTACTAGAAGATTTACAAAGTGCTGCATAGGGTCCACCTGATCCCTAGTCACGCGCTCTGTCTCTTCTTGATTACGCTGATCCCTTCTCGGCGGCATTGATCTGTACAAGAAAATATGTTATTTTCTCATCTTTTCATTCTAAAGCAGTTATTATGCACACTATAACTTTAATCACCACATAGCACAATACACATATTCATGCATTTCTAAATATTTCATAGCCTTCTGCTATTTCATACGAAATCTTCTATTATTGTGAAAGGCCTTAAAATTTTCGGACTCAATCTTTTTATGCTTTTGACCTTCTTCAGAGTCTAATTTCTTTATTATTTGTATCTATCCATCTTTGATATCTTAATTTCGACATCCCATATGCCTGTTCTTACTATTATAACACTGCCTGTGTTTATTTTAACATTATCTATGCTTATCTTATCTTGACATCACAATTATCTACTTTACTTTAGCCCCACCCATGACTAGCTTCTTGTGACACATAACTAGTGTTCATTTTATTATGATATATCACCATTGTCTGTTTCATTTTATTATGACACGTCACCAGTGTCTGGCTTCTTATGACATATCACCAATGTCTATGACACAACACCGGTGTCTATTTCATTATGACACATCACCATTGTCTATCTTTCTATAACACAACACCAGTGTCTATTTCGTTATGACACAACAGTGTCTGTTTTGTTATGACACATCACCAGTGTCTGGCTTTTTATGATACAACACGAGTGTCTAATAATTTATGACACAACACCAGTGTCTATTTCATTATTCTGACATCCTCTATGTCTTTTTGCTAATTTCTGATTAATAATACCCTTTTTATTTAGGGTTGATCATTTCTAACTCACTCTAGAGTTTAATATCCTTGCACTTTCTAGCATTCTATAATCAAGCTCATTAACATCTCCAAATAGTAATAGGTGTATTACTATTCTTTTATGATGAATACCTAAAAATCTCTCGTACCAGTAATGCTCAACATACTAATCACAATTAATTCCTTAATATTCCTATATTCGGGTATAGTTCATCAAACGTACCACACTTTATATGTTTAGGAACTTTCCACAAAAATATGAGTTTAGGAACTTGTCCTAGCAATACGTAGTCCAAGAACCAATCAAGGACTGTCCATACGCTTAGGGGCTCAAAAACATACCATATGATTATGAGTCACAAACTTTTCATAGGCATGAATTTTAAGAACTCGCACCTAATTGTATTTTCTAATTATCAAATATAGATATGAGAAAAGAATCACCTTCTCACCATACATATATTGATAGCGTGACACCAACATTTCAACGATTATCAATATGATAGATTAAGTGGCCGTTAAACCAAGCACAAAACTTATGCCCATACAAAGGTTTGTACAACTTAGCTATCACATGAGTTCTCAATTGAAATCCCACACAATCCTATCAAATCTTATATTGCTCTTTGCTTAATATGATTTTTTTTAAACCGTATTTTATCATCTATAACTCTTTCTGAGTTTTATTCTTGTACTATTTTATAGTACCTTTCCTGTACCGCATTCAGTTATAAATTTTCAATCATTCGATTGATGATTTGTCATTTCATAAGTTAATCAGACCACGTTGTGATCCTTTCCTATAATCGTCTTACATTACAATTCTTTCTTTATGATTTTTTTTTACGATTTTCTTCCTTTTCAGTTATCTTGTTTACGGTTATAGCCTAGGGTACATTTACCTAAGGTTTATAACTCATAGCTCTGATACCAAGTGTAACGCCCCCAAAATCGGGACCAACTTAATCCAAAATTAGGACTAATCTTAACCCCGACCTTGTGCGTTAGATACTATCTTGATTTAGCTTTACATCATTGTTAGATGCAATAACAGCTAAAAATGCGGATAATTAGAATCTTTTTTATATCTTTCTTTTCTTCTTTTTCCCTGAATCGCAACCTTTACGACTATCTATTTCAGAATCATTTTTATTTATGATTCATTTTGTCATAGTAGTCATTATATGATTTTACATTTCAAAGTAATCGCCTCCATACATACTTATTTCAGAACAAACATTCCTTATTTATTAAAAGCATTTCAAACTGTATACAGTTGTCAGTTACACATATTAAAACTATCAACATAGCTCTATCCAAGAGACTGTATTCCTTTATATGCCTTCTAGTCCTTAGCATCCAGATAGCAAGTAATATCACATTGTGTCTTTAACCTACAAAAGTTCATTTTTTGCAAGATTGAGCTTGACAGCTCAGCAAGTCCAATAGTCTATCATGCATCATTTAGCGCATAGATTCATATTCAAATCATGCCTTTAATATTATCAATCTATCATTATACTCATATCGCATGCTTTAAATAAAGTGAGTTCCATAACTCAAATCACATTAGTCATATATTGACTTTAATCATTGACGAAGCAACAGAAAACAAATCATGAATATTCATATACTTGTAAACATAAGACATATTAACACATAAATAGACTGAGAAACTTGCCTTTATTGCAAATTGCTACCGAGTCTACTTGATATTGTGTACTTGAAGCAATACTATCTCGTATCGCACCTATATAGCATACATAAGGTTGTTTTATAGGTTAATGCATTTATATTTCATGAACTCTTAACTTAAATATGGCATTTTCAAGTTTAATTACTCACTTTTAACTTTACTCAATTTATTGGGTTTATTAATAATATTATATGTTAATTATATATAATATTTTAGTTTTTATAAATTTTTAATCATTTATTCTCATCGGGTCATGATTAGTATCAAAACAGATTTTAAACACCGAGGCTGCGAGCGCAGTGCAGCTGCCAGCGCGCTCACGCGCGCAGCAGCTGCCGCTGCCTGCTGCTAGCCAACTGCTGCTGCTGCAAATAATCTGCCCAACCAGCCTACTTTGCGAATTTATATCTCAACATTCATACATCCAATTGGTACCAACTTTTGATATGATATAGATGGTATGTAATACTAATTTTTTTTAAAATATAACTCAACTAATTTGGACATCTTAGACAGGTTTAATAGGGCCACGAAACTGCCTTGTCAAGACAGTTTTTCAACAGTGCTTCAACTATTCGTTCTCTCCAAAACAAGTTTTAAATTTCATTTAACTTGCATAAATTGCTCAATTTACATCATATAACATATATGAAGACTACCTTGCTCATTACATTATCTTAATTATCCTTTTTGTGCTTAACAGTCTCTAACAGACATTTAATCAAACATATCATGTGCATTTTTTTAGGACAGAATTCATAGATATTTAAAGGTGACTTAACCCAAAAAATTTCCACCCTTATTACTCCTTATGCCCTGCACAAAGCCTCTTTAACCAACACAGCCCAACAACAGTTTATTCAGAGTAGTAATTCTCATGTACAACACTTGTTACTAATTTTATATTACAATAGCCATAAACAAGGAAACTTACCTTTAACCCACTTGAATTAGATGATGTTTCAGCTTTAGACGATTAATTTATGCAGCCTTTTCTTACTAATGATGCTTGAAACTTCTTCCACTTAATACACTTCTACTCTACTTGGCCAAACTGCTGCTAGTTGCTGAACTTAGAAGAGGTTTAGCAATTCTTTTGTGTGTTTAAGGAACTTGATACATAAAAAAAATTAAGAGAGAATTGAACGGGTATGCTAAGGAGTGTAAAATGGCAGGGGAAATAACTCTCAATTGGTTTTCTTTAAGTCTTCAGCTGAGTAATAAGGTTCCATAATATGCCAACAACTCATGCTTGAGTGTTAGCTTACTATATTCTCATTAGGCTATTTAAACGACACCTCATGCTTAAAAGTTAATGACTCAACATCTGTGTTTTTTTAATAATCCTCAGCACTATAGCTTGACAAGTTATTTACTTCTCTGCATACTCCACTCATGTAGCATATACATATTATATTACATTATTTATTGTATAAATCTATATTGTTTTACATTCACACATACATATATAGATAATGCATATGTTATATATAATGTTATTCCAATACCCCCCCCCCCACACACACATATATATATATATATATATATATATATATATATATTAACTTGTGTATTCTAATTACAAGATACCCAAAATTGGATAACTATACATTTATAATATGTATAAAAACCATTGCACTAATTATGGAATGACTCCATACTTAATTTAACACATTTTGTGTAACAAACGTTACATTAAATAGTAAGTTATTCAATTTATACAATTAATATTGTATAATTAAATTAAATTATTCCTTCCTTCCATAAATTGTTTCAAAATAATTTATTTAACTCATATATATTTAATCATAACTTAAATATGAATTAACTTTACTAATTTTAACACCAATATTCGAACATATTGGTTGCTCATCTCATATTTTTATTCACATCTCTTTAGTATAATAATAAATATTATACTATTATATGTTACATTTTATTAGGGTAGCATACTTCTCATTATTAACTAATTAAAAGAAAATAAATTTCTTTATTCAATTAATCAAAACAAATATTTTACTCCACCAATTTTCAAATAGTGAATTAATTTCATCTATTTTCTTTAATAGTTTAATTAACTATGAAATCTCATTTTCCCAATATATGTATATATTTCACATTTATATGCATATTTAACCCTTCACACAAGCATTATATATTTCATACCACATAGATATTTATACAGTCAATTTCAACATATCTCACTTTACACATTAAATAAAATATATAATCTAACATTTTATTTATTAATAATTCCCGAAAAATTCCGGATTGTCACATTCTCTTGATTGATCTTGATCATGATCATGTTGCCATTCATGATGGACTCAATATCATACAGATGAATACTGAAATTAATGACAGCACGTTCCCCCTTCAACTTTATATATATATATATATATATATATATATATATATATATATATGGGACTGATCCATTAACAACATTGTCAATTTAAGGTTATCCTTACAGCAGATCGTGAGCGTCCATCGATATTCGATGATCGAACGGTTTAATAAAGTTCTCGTCCGCAGTTTAGTTTCTAGTATTCCGCAGTTTAATACTGCGGACGGGACAAATAACAAAAATACCCCTCCTTGTACAAGTTCCCTCTCCGCAATATTAAATTGCGAAGCCTGAAAAATTATTTTGGCATGCGCAGTATTAAACTGTGGAGCTTGAAAAGATTAAAAAATAAAATAAAAAAATTAGCATCCACAGTTTTAAACTTCGGATGCCAAATTCATTAACACCTTCATCTGCAATTTAATACTGCGAAATGACTTTAAACCCTATTATGTCTGCCAAAAAAAAAAACTCACTAGAGTTGGCATCAATAAAGAGACTTCTAATACTCCATCTCTTTCATATCTTGAGATCTCTCCTCTCGAATGTTTGCATCCATGCTAGAAACTGTCAGCTTTATCCCCATTTTCTCTCTCTTCTTCATAAATCACAAAACCCAATATCCATATATTTTAAACTTTTACTAAACACACAAAAATATCATGAAACAATGACGTTAATAGTAATACATAGGACAAGATCCTCCTTAAATCCATGAAACTCCCAGTTCTCTTTCGCCGCCCAATTTCACAATTCATCCCACAGCTTCCACACATCTCCCTCCGTTTCCAATGACATTCTTAACCTCATCTCCACCGTTAATCCAATGAAACACACTCTCGAGAAGGTCGTCCCATTTATTTCCTTTGAAATCGTAATTTTTGTTCTCCAAGAAAATCAAAACTCACAAAATTCATGTATTAACATTAAATCCCTAAATCAAAATAAGGCCAAAATCAACAATATTAAATCCCTAAATCAAAATTAGGACAAAATTAACCATGTTACAAATTAAGGTCAAATCAAAATTAGGACAAAATCATAATTAAATTATGTTAAACCATAAATTTTGATACCTTTTGAGGTACAATGGAGATGGAAATATGGAGAAAAGAAGAAAGCAAAAATCTAAAAGCGGAGATAAAGAAAGAGACACGTAGATGAAGAGACTGAGATGGTGAGAGACTTCGACTGAGATGGTGAGAGCGAATAAACTAAATGAGAGAAATTTTTTTTTTAAAATGATAGAGATATTCCAGGCTCTATAGTTTAATATTGCGGATGCCAAAGAATTTTTTTATTTTTTTTAAAAGTTTTAGGCTCCGCAGTTTAATACTGCGGACAAGGGACTTGTACAAGAAGAGATACTTTGGACATTTGTCTAGTCCGCAGTATTAAACCGCGGAATACTGGAAACTAAACTGTAGACGGGAGCTCTATTAAACCGTTCGATCATCGGATGGACACTCACGATCTGTTATAAAGATAACCTTAAATTGACAACGTTGTCAATGAATCAGTACCCATATATATATATATATATATATATATATATATATATATATATATATATGCTTAAATACACTTTAAACCTTAAAATTTGTCGCTTTTTAGAATTTAAACCCTTTCTACTTTAAGATATTAAACATTAATGTCTCTAATTTTTTATAAATTAAACCTTTTGGTTACCGAATTTAATATTTTTTATCGAAATAAGTTACGTGACTTAAAATGAAAGGACAATTAAATCTTTTAAGGGTATATATCATTCATATTAGCTACAATTTTTTCACATTTTCCTTCGTCATCATACAATAATCACATGCCTATAATTTTATGTGCTTTTAAAGATATTTAGGTTATTTGATGTGGGACTTTTAAGAGTATATATCGTTTATATTTGCTCCAATTATTTCTACTTGTTTTCTTCTTCATACACTAATCACGTGCTTACAATGTTATGTGTTTCAAAAGATATTTAATAGTAAAATTATCCAAAATACTCTGATTCGGATCAATTATTACGTGTCGGTGACCAAAAGGTTTAATTTATAAAAATTTAAAGACATTAAGGTTTAATGCTTAAAGTTGAAACATTAAAGTTTAAAGTGTAAAAAGCAAAAAACTTTGTATTTAAGCCATTTATATATCATTCATTTTTGTTAAATGCCAATGCACGTACAAAAAAAAGTTTAGTAGATTAATAAATTATTTAACTAAGCACAAATATTTAATATAAGTATTTACCCCAACAATATATATAGACAAACTAAATACTAGGATGCTAGTGGTTTATGTAGTTAGTGAGTTACTTAACTGTAAAACTTCCTTGAAGAGGATAAAGCTCTGCCGTTTCCTTTGACAGTAACCCATTTTTCACCATTCTTCTTCCTGTTTGTGTACGTTAATTAGAGATTACTACTAATTAATTAAGTGGTCTATTAATTGTTAACTTGTATATTGATTAAAATTGAAACCAATAAAGTTATAGACATGCAGTACTCACAATTTGTATTTTGCAACCCCACGGTACACGGATTTGCCCTTAGAAAACTGACCACAGGACCTACAACGTTAACAATGTTACCAACTTTTAATCAAATAACATGATATAGAGGTAAACATTAGGATAAAAAAAGAAAAAAGAATGCAAATTACACGTAAGTTCCATCATAAAAAGATAAAAAGAAAGAAGAAAATGATACTTCCTTTCGGTTTTTTGTATTCTTTTAATTTTCTTTTATAAGTATTAATACAGATGTTTAATAGAATGAATAATGTCTTCTTTAAAGAAAAAATAGAAGGGAGTGTCGATGTTATCATTTGACGGGATGACACGTTATTTAACTGAATTTTCTTTTATTTGTGCATCGATCATTGTAGTCTTGGCAAGCTCAATAATATATAGATCATCATCTTCAAATTAACATGTAGGATGCTATGATATTGAAATTGTAATGGCAATTAATATGAGAATATTGTATCACTGTATATGTGACGCCCCCAAATTCAGGTTCCATAACCTGGCAATTGGTGCTCACGATCCAACATCTTCATACACATTCTATAACTAAGCGGAATAAATAAACATAAATTGTTTGTTACATAAGGTTCTACATCAAATCCCAAGGGTCTAATAACCTTTATTTATTACATACCTTAACAACCACAAAAGGTTTACTCAAATAATTTACATAGGATAACAACATAATTAAACATGCATTATCTATTCTTGCATTTTTCCTTTCCCTTTGTCCTTGTTGGATGTCTCTGGCTTAACTGAAATAAACGTCATGATATAGCAAGGGTGAGCAACTAATTCGCTCAGCAAGTTTAAATACAAGAAAGATATATCATGATTAGATAGAATTATCTTGTGAACTTTCAACAATATATAATGATTGTGAAGAAACGAAAGTCAAGCTTCAATAAATGGATAATTTAATAAATAATGCTGAGTGCCCAGCAATGACCATGAACATATGCGAAGGTTTATCAGCAGTTACACTGGACCTTTTAAAAGTTTTGGTAATCAAGGGGATCAGCCTTTCATACCCGGTGAATATGCATACCACTTAAAGTCGGGCAATTATTCGTTTGTATTCGATATATTGCCTTAAAAATGTTCTTTTTCTCAGTCGAAGAGTCCGTACCAACAATTGGTTTGGAACAGCTTTTAAAAACGTATTTTAACAAATTTAAATCATGTTCGGTCTAGCTGATACAATTAGCTAAGACCTAGTTCATAAACAGTTCATAAATAATAGAACTCAAATTATTTCACAGTTCAAATAATAGAACAGGAAATCAATTGCACTAAGTGCAAATAACAATGATCATTATGGATGTGGAATAATCAACAATAATTATCCACTAACATGCTTTTAAAAATAATAACTCAAGTTTGAGTTAGAAAACTTGCCTCGATTGCGGTCTACTGCTATGCAATTTAAGTTAACTTCTTAAAGAAAGACCTATAATTGATAAGATTGATCTTTCAATTAGCATAACATATATTGACTTATAATACTACTACCCTTTTATTATCTAACATTTAGTCATACAATTAAACGTTACATATCACATCAAATCCTTAGTAATATTATCATCCCTTGATAATATTGCTATCACAAAATCGTCATTTTAAACTCTCATCTAATATTATTAATCTTTTAATAATATTTTAATCCCTTATTAATATTATTAATTAATTAATAATATTTTAACCTCTTATTAATATTATTAATCACTTAATAATATTTTAATTACTTACTAATATTATTAATCATTTAATAATATTTTAACAATTTATTGATATTATTAATCATTTAATAATATTTTATTCAATCTCAAATATTATTAATTATTTAATAATATTTTACTCATTCACTATTATTATTATTCATTTAATAATATTTTAATCATTTATAAATAATTTAATTTAATTGTTTATCTCTCACTATTTAATTTATCTAACACACATATCATGTCATCCTTATAACAAAAAAACATAAATGACCAAAATATCCTTATAAAGTATTTATACATCATATATTGATCATTAATAAATAAAATCACATTTACAAGTTTTACAACTTGATTTAACTTAACTTATCTATTTATTTATAACCTAAACATAGCCATGAAAAATACCAAAACAACTTTTTATTTTTTTCTTTTCTGGATAATATCAGTATATGCTATTTTAGTGATAATATATTTTTCCTGTAATTTTTCAATTTCGTTTACTATTTTTAAATGGTCCAAAACAGTCCGAAATTGTTACAATTATTATAAATTATCCTTTTGTTCAAAATTTATAAAATTTATGCGGTAGTCTCCTGTTATCAACACCTAGCTTCTGTAAAAATTTCACATTTGTTTGAGTTGTATTTTAGGAGTTATTATAGTTTATTTTTAAAAACGCACTTTCTTATAAAAGCCATAACTCTCATTCTATACATCAACAAATTACCATCTTTGGACAGGATCTTAATACTCAGTATACTAACATTTCACAAAAGATCAAAATTTTTAAAGCAACTAAAGTGGCCGAAACTGCCCTTGACACAAACTGACCTGTAACAGTTTTTTTAACCTACAGTTTTTATTCCACCCGCTTGGACTGTTTTACCAAAACAGTTGTCATGGCTTGCTCAATTAATAAATTTGAGTTCTACCACTTAGATTTAACAACTAACTCATATATCTAACACCCCTCTTTTACAGATCATAAAATTGATTTACGGATTTAAAATGGTAAATGTCCAAAGTGGACTGAAAATTAAGGTTTTATAAACTAAAAACTGTTTTTCATCTTGTTCTTTGTTCAAGCTTAAAAACACATGAAATAGTAAGATTTAAGCATGAAACTACATAAAACATATAAATCTAGTGTTCTATGGTTCAAGATCATAAACTCATGATTTATTACTAAATATCCACAATAAATCATATTAAGATAACAAGGTTTTGAGTTTTTGGATTTTTATACCTTGTCTTATATGCTACCCTTCTTCTCCTTCCAAAATAATTTATGGATCTTGGAGACATGCAACAAAACTCTTTTTTTTTTTTGAAATTTTGGCAGCCTCTCTCTCTCTCTTGTTTTGCTCTTTAGCTTATGAACTTAGGAAATGTAAAAATGAAATAAACTTTGGCTAGCAAATGAAAGGCACTCTATTTATAGCTATAAAAATGTATACTTATAATATATGTATGTATACATTTAATATTTAAAAATCTCACATTTTCTAAGATATCCCACAAATTATGGACCTCATCTTATTTTGTTAGCCAATATAGGAGACACTAGGGTAGAAGAATTAGTGACTAGCCTTAGAAAAATTGAATGAAGCATTATTACTCCCTCTTTCCACATCCGACTACTCCCCCTCTAATTAACCCCATTTTTGATTTTCTTTATTTACTTAATTTGCTATTTTAAACTTCTAGAAGATCCATCCCAAGTTGGGCTAAGGTTTGGGTCATCCTTAATTTCATTTGGGCTCTCTAATAAATTGTTTGGGCAACTAGAACTATCATGGGTCCAACACATAAATTTTACATTACACTAGTTATTTAATTAGGGTCTTTAGTCCACTTAATTTGGACATTAAATAATTACTCATATGGGTTTAATTACATAACCCAATTAGACTTGCTTTAATTAGGTTTAAAATAAATAATTAAATTGAGATAATAAAAGTAATCTCTTAGGTTAGTCTACTAGTATATATTTTAAATACTAGAAATCATCAATAAATATAACTCTTAGGTTATTTAATTCTCATACCTAATGTATATAATTAGGTTATAAAGCTTTCTTGTCATTACACATAATATGATAAATAAATATATACACATAATATATATATATATATTCATTTAATCACATACACATCCTTTATAAGTCACAAAATATTTAATACATTGATAACAATTTAATATTCTCATTTACATTGTGACCCAATATTCTTGGTTATTACAGTATATAACAATTAATATAAATAAATTTATTTTCTAGAGTTAAATTTTAAAAAAAAAACGCTTTTTGGGAACAGAACATGTGACGCCCCCAAATCCATGTACTAGTTACAGTGGACTGGTGCTCACTATTCAACCTAAACTTCTTCTGAGTATGTATAAAGTTTAGACTCACACTATTGACAATTAGGAAAGTTTCCAAGAAAGAGGGGGCCTTCCGTATAAACGGCGCGCAATCAAATAACCCCTTTCCTTGACAGAACATTCTAGACATTGTCAATAATGTTAAATCTAAATTAAGAATACACACATTTAACTAAACATAACTTAGATAGTTTATTACAAACATCTCCGTCTAGTCCCAAGGTTCTTATAACCTTTACAAATACACACATATATAAAATCCTTCAAATTCATTACAAATATTATAAATATTTAATTATTATATAAATAGCATTTATCCATCCATCTTTCCTTTTTCTTTATCCTTACCCGATCCTTCAACCTTCTCAAGTTTAGCTACAAGTGTTTATTCTAAGCAAAAATGAGCATAAATTGCCCAGCAAGTAATATGGGAGTTTAACATCGAACACCAAGAAAAGGGATCATCTATATCTGAGCTTCAACAATTGGAATAAAGTTGAGAAGTATTTGAATAACAAGAAATAATAAGATTTCAAGTTGTTACCATCGTACTGAGCGGTAATAAATACCTTGAACAAATAAAACCATCAGGACGAATATCAACCACAAAGACCGACAAACATCCTCCGCAGGTACTTTAGGGGATCAACCTATTGTACCATATATTGTGCATATATATAAATTTTTAATGCCTAAGCATAAATGGGACTATATGCCCAACATCTGTTATCCCTTTTTCAGGATTGTTCATCTCAGTTTTATACCACAAGTCCGCACCAAAACAATTTGGATTGGTTTGACTTTAAATAACATCTATGATTTGAACGAATTTAACAATATATCATCGCACATCAATATTATCTAGCCAAAATACTTGGCATCGACGAGTTCATGAATATTAAGAACTTTAATAACATAAGAAATTTAATAACGAAACAATGCTTTTAATGTACATAAGTACAAATACTAGCTAGCATCTATCATCAATTGAATAATTTATAATTCAACAATAAAGGAGACTTGCACAATATGTAAACTTGTGTAAGTTAGAACATCATCATTATAAGAACTTGTACGGAATAATAATTGCACAAGTTAGGAAACTTACATTCAATATAGAAATCGAATGAAGTTAGGATACTTGCATGATATATCGTCTAAATATAACGTTATTAATTTGTTCTTCAAAAGACCTACACATATCATTAAGGTCATCACACCAATTAGTCATATACGTCATATGCCGTCATATTTTAGCTAATAAAACTTTACTCGAATTAATTGTTTTACCTTTACATAAATCAATTTTCTTTATTAAACATAGTTAACCATTTTATTATTTTTCTTCCTCCTGGCCACACATACTTAGAAATATTCCCCATATAAAAATAATTTTATTATAATTTTTTAGCTTTAGTAAGTATTTTTAAAAGGTGTCATTTCGGTTCAAAACTTAGCAATTTTTTATAACGAACTTAATCCCAAAAATTCCCAAATTTGGTCAGTATCTTAATCATATTAAAGTATACTTTCAATTAAAATTTCATAACCATCTGAGTTATAGAACTAGAGTTATAGCAGTTTTCGTCGAGAAAATCCTAATATTAAATTGGTCATATCTCACTCATCCGACGTCGGATTACATTCATCTTTGGACAGGAGATTTCATATAATTTTATTACCCAAAAGGGCTTAATTTTTCTCACTAGTTAAGTGGACGAAACTGTCCATGAAAAAAATAGGCAGCAAGCTTTTACCGATTTTTTCAGTTTTGCTTGTTTAAGTAGAAATTCCATCATAAATAACTTACAAGGTATTTTCTGGAAATTCCAGTTGGAGGGGTTAGGGAACTCATATATCTATCACCAAAAGTTGACCACACTCAAAAATTCGAAATACAATGAGAGCTATGGTTGTTCAAATTTCAATTTCTGTTTTTAGGAAAAACAGATTTTATCTTCTTTATTGCAACTTTGGTTCTTTAACTATTTTTCATCGTCTAAGTTATTTAACATCAATATCTAACATATTTAGATATATATGAGTATGATACATATTTATATATATATATCTCCAAGACTTTTACAAGAAAATTGAATATAGGAAGGTTTTAGGTATTACCTTCTCTTAGTTGGTAGAACTTCCTCTTCTTGCTCCTAAGCTTTCCCCTAAGCTCTCAAACTCTCTCTCTCTCTCTCTCTCTCTCTCTCTCTCTCTCTTCTCTCTAACTTAGTTTTCTGAAAATGAAGTAATGTAATGCAAGTATTATTGGTGTTGGCTATTTATAGACTCAAATGGAAGAATTGCAAGTAGCTCTTCCTTTCTTGGTTTTCATTTATGGTCCACTCCCTCATCTTTTCATCTTCTCTCATTTGTCCTAACTATTTATCCTAGTCATCCAATCAATTATACTAAGATTTAGGGTAGTCAAACTAGGAAACTATGATCCCCATTTTTCTCCTTTTTCCTCCTTGTTTCCCTCTTTGTTCCCCACTATGTCTCCCACCATCTCCTTTTCTTTTCTCTTTTTTTTAACTCATTTATTACATCATTGATGCATCACCACTTCTAGAAGTTGGATCAAGGACTTGGGCTTGGCTTTTTGGGCTCCTTGCAAGATTTATTAGGGATTATATTGGACTCATGTTTGGATTATTTTAATTCTTCGTTAGACTTTTTTAATTAACATTTAACTTGGGATTGTCAACTAGGTTTAATTCCTTAACTATTTTGTCCCATTAGTAACTTACTTGTATAATTAATTTGGGCTCTCTTACATTGCCATACAAAGCTAGTAACCAAGTTTTATTAGTTAATAACCTAAGATTTAATTCTCTTAACATTTAATCAACTTGATTAAATTATTTCTTTTTTTTATTATTTTTATTCCTTAGTTAGTCAAATTAATTAAATTAATTAGTCTTGTCTAACTATTAACTTACATCTCTTATCACTTAAATAAATATATTACACACATATATTTATTCATTTATAATATTTGCATTAAAAAAAATTAAACAAACTTCATTTCATTAATAACTATACATAACCTTATTTACAATGCTACATGATTTTCTCGATTATTACAGAACATGTTCTACTTACCTCCTAATGAAAGCTAGTATTTCTGCTTCACTCATTTCTGATAATATTTTTACTTCCTCCTCATAATTGCTTTTCTGTACAGAACATCAAATTTAACTTGATTAATTTTCATGTATATATGAAATGAAAGACATCACTTTGATTCTCTAAATTTCAGAACAAATTAATATGTTAAAAAAAATTGATTAAAACCCCTTTCATAGGTGAAAAATGAAAACTCGAAGGAAAAAAAAACAAAGTACTTAATTAGCATTAACCCGGCCAGTCATTTACAGGAAAGTTTAGTTTTGCTTGGGAACCTCGGAGTTTCAGAGAGAACAAATCATAAGCCCTGGTCGCATCTTCTTGTTTTAAAAAACTTCCTGCACAAACAAATATAAAAAATTCCAAAGAAAGTTGGTAATTAGTAATTATTTGAACAATACTTATTTCCTTACATTATTTATATGTGACAGTACTGATCATTAACATGGAAGGAGCTTAATTTCACGCACCTAAATACACCGCAAGAGATTGAAAAAGAAAAAAAAATCAAAATTAGAGAAAAGACATTTGTGTGAAAGCCATTATAAAAGGAAGTAACAAATATGTGTGCTATATATAATTAAATTAAGAATATGCCTACCATGACAGCCTTTCTCATTAAACCTAACAGATCTGTAGTGCACTGCTTGTTATAGATTTTTGCCGTAAAGCCTACAATTTAAATTACTAGAATTAGACAAATCCTTTATGCACAAAAACACAATCTATCAAGTAGTAATTAATTGTTGAAACAAATACCTACTTCTGAACTCCTCTATATTTTGTGATATTTCCCCCTCGTCATCTTCTTGAAAAAAGACGTGACAAATTGCTTGTAATCTTCGCAAAAGCCGATATAAACATAAAAAATCATTTGTTCAGTAAAAATAAATGTAAAATCTATATATCTGTTAATCTGTAATTAGAGATCGACATATATTTTTGGTGAAAGAACTTGTTGTCAATATCCTACAAGTATATATCAAACATGATTAGAAGGGTATAACTTATCTTACAATTCAGTTTTGTGTTAAATTACAGTGGACAATAAGCAGTACTAAATCAGCAAGGTAAAAAATAATTAACATGTACGCACACAAGTTTAGCAATACCTATTTGTTTCAAGGCACAAATTTTAACAAATTTCGAATAAGACTACATATCTATAGCCGGGAGTACGCTCATTAGATACATTTACATTGATTCAACTCATGTAAGCGGAAGATACATTTATATATATCATTCCTAGGACAAAATGGATTTATCATAAACATAACTTGTTCTTTAACTAAACCAATATATATATATATATATATATATATATATATATATATATATAATCAACTCATTAAGAAACTAAGAATATGTGGAACTGGAGAAAGAGATCAATGAAAAATTCAATTTACCAATAAACATAGAAGAGACTCAGAACTTGCAAACCTCTCTGGTTTCTCAATATATCTGATCTCAAGTCGTGATCTTGATCTCATGTATGTAAACTACTTAATATATATATATATATAACGTGACTGTGATAATCTGATGTTCATTATGGAGATTAATTATTGGTAACCTGATGTTTATTTTATTTTTATTTCAAACTTTTTGTTTCATTAATTGCATACGTTCAAAGCAAATTTAAAGGTCAAACATAAAAAATGTGTCCCAGTGACAACTTTCTAGTAACTCATATTCCTATGTATAAATTAAATTAGCTTCGAGTACAGCCCACCATAAAAAAACAAGATACCTGGGTAAAAATTAATTACATTGTTTTTGTATTAAAACAATATTGAGAAGGAAATTGATATTTTCACATGAGTCTTTCGTACATAGATATGGGTTCCATTCACTGCATATGCAATGAAGATCATGAGGAAATATTATTTTCAAATGTAGAGATATCAGTTCTCTATTAAGAATCTTTCAGATCCCATTAATTAGCATTATCCCTAATATTAATGTGGTTTGAGCTGGACTTAGCAAGTTCGATTTCCTTCTTTTCCCATGTCATAAATATGTAATTTGAATTATCTACAGAATTAATTTGAGCGTTTCAAAGTAATTTCTGAACATCTGAATTAATAACACCATTACATTAAACTCAGTTAGCATATCATATTTATAATCAACACCTATAAATTCTGACTTATTGAATCATATCATAAAATTGGAAATCAAATGCATAATTTCTAACAATTTGTTTAAAAAACTTTGCGGTTAAAAGTTTAATAGTAGTAGAATGCAAGTTATCATTTTTGATATTTTACCATTGTGATCAATTCGATTTAGTACTGGAAACATTCTAAAGTAAAGTTTTGATTTTAAGAAATTATGATATGAGATGCTTTTATCGATAGGTTTTAAAAAATGGTGATACCGTAGACATTTATTATTAGAATTAAGTATGAATTAAGAAGACTTATAAATTGAAACAAGTCACTGATCCACTGAACCTCATATTAAAAAATAATGGCGCCGCCATTATATTATTAGCAATATTACAGGAATTATTGTTCTACTCAGTTATATGTAGCGACTGTATTTAAATAAATAGATACTAAACGTGTTTGCATTTGTATATGTAGGAAGGGTTTTGCGGCAATTTTATTACATGAACAATATATATATATATATAGAGAGAGAGAGTCTCTATTAGTGTGGTTGAATTCACTTTACTATGACGTCTCCATCATCATATAATCATGGCGATACACATTATTAGTAACGTTGATTATTTAGTGCGACAACAAAATGTTGCCGTTTATGATTTTAAAGGTGATAGATGGTTAGGGCTTCTGTTTCAATTAATCTGTATAAAAACAAAATGATACATAACTAATGGGTTAATTTGTATATGATTCTAAAGGTGATAGTCGTCAGGGTTAATAGAGAGAGAGAGAGTTAGGTTTTGATCATGCGTGTATGATTTAGCGGTGAATTAAGGTAACAACCCTTAGTATATATCTCTTATAATACTTATAATATTCTTTTAAGAGAATTGATTATGATGGCATGGAGCAATTTTATTTTTTTGACAATTTGTTCTTTAGACCATTGATGTTGCGTTAGAAAAATAAAATTGATGTCGTAAGAAATAGTCTCACATCAATTGTAAATATAATTTGGTGTGAATTAATATAGGTCTTAGCCTCTCTTTAATTAACTTTTTAAAGTGTCTCAAAGAGACTAAAGTTTGTATCAAAAATTCACAAACAAAAATCTCTATCTCATCATCTATCCCTTTTTCTCTCCCTCAAGTGCACCTATGTATAAGGACAATTCTCCCTTTTTTTCCCACATCCATTCAAAATATTAAAAAACTGAGATGATTAATACATTAAAAATTTTAAAATAATAAATTTTATAATGACTAATATTTTTTAAATATATAAGTTACAATATTCGTAATTGTATTAACTAAAGGAACTCATGTTAATTTTGAACTTAAAAATGGTTAAAATTAACTTCAAAAAGAATAGATGAAGCATAATTTTTTGAGTAATTTTATGTGCACAAATTATGCACAAATAAAGAGAAAAACTAGTATGTGTATCCTATATTTAAATTATTCTTACGAATATTTAATAATTTTATTATATTATTTATTTATTATGTAATAGATGAGATAATAGTGTTTGTGCACAACCGTTTGTGCACATTTTGTACACATAAAATAACTAACTTTTTCATGTAATATATTTAGTCATACCTCAATATGCATAAAAATAAATAATTAAACAAAACACATGTATCAATATAGCATTAAAATCCAATAAATAAACTCTATACTTTGTAATGCACGTGTATTTAGAGTAGAAAAATAAAAAAGTAGACAAATAATTAAATATTAAAGCTAGTATGTAAACCAATTAAATAACATTCAAAATCTTTGGCGCATGCATATAAAAAAATTAAAATATTGAGATGATTAATTCATTAAAAACTTTAAAATAAAAAATTTTATAATGACTAATATTTTTTAAATATATAAGTTACAATATTCGTAATTGTATTAACTAAAGGAATTCATGTTAATTTTAAGCTTGAAAATGGTTAAAAATTAACTTCAAAAAGAATAGATGAAGTATAATTTTTTGAGTAGTTCTATGTGCACAAATTATGCACAAATAGAGAGAAAAACTAGTATGTCTATCCTATATTTAAATTATTCTTAAGAATATTTAATAATTGTTTTCTATTATTTTTTTATATTATTTAATAGATGAGATAATAGTGTTTGGGCACATAAAATAACTAACTTTTTCATGCAATATTTTAGTCAGACCTCAACATGAATAAAAATAAATAATTAAACAAAACACGTATATCAGTATAGCATTAAAACCCAATAAATAAACTCTATACTTTGTAATGCACGTGTATTTAGAGTAGAAAAATTAAAAAGAAGATAGATAATTAAATATTAAAGCTAGTATGTAAACCAATTAAATAACATTTAAAATCTTTGGCACATGCATATAAAAATATTAAAAAACTGATATTATTAATTCATTAAAAAATTTAAAATAATAAATTTTATAATGACTAATACTTTTTAAATATATAAGTTATAATATTCGTAATTGTATTAACTAAAGGAACTCATGTTAATTTTTAGCTTGAAAATGGTTAAAATTAACTTCAAAAAGAATGTATAATTTTTTGAGCCGTTCTATGTGCACAAATTATGCACAAATAGAGAGTAAAACTAGTATGTGTATGATCCTATATTTAAATTATTCTTAAGAATATTTAATAGTTTTTTACATTATTTATTTATTATTTAATACATGAGATATTAATGTTTGTGCATATTTTGTGACATAAAATAACTCTAACTTTTTTATGCAATATATTTAGTCAGACCTCAATATGTATAAAAATAAATAATTAAACAAAATACGTATATCAATATAGCATTAAAACCTAATAAATAAACTCTATACTATGTAATGCAGGTGTATTTAGAGTAGAAAAATAAAAAAAACAGACAAATAATTAAATATTAAAGCTAGTATGTAAACCAATTAAATAGCATTCAAAATCTTTGGCGTATGCATATAATAAGCTGAGATACATCATTTGCGTAGACACAAAGTACGTCCAAATTAAAAAGAAAAAAATGTTGGATGCATGCAAGGCTACAACTAATATTCAAAGGTTCTGGTCATCATCACGATTTGGCGACAACAAAATTTGCTTCAGCCAGGCAACTTCTTCTTCACTATAATCGTCTGAGGTCAGGTTTTCTTGTGATAGTACTGTTGGAAATGTTATCTGATGATCACTGTAATTGTGATTGGGATTGAGATTGGGATTGGGAGGAGTTTGAAAGTAATTAGGGATAATAGGGTTAGCTTGTGGCTCATGAATAATCGGTTGTTTAAGAAAGAGAGATGTAGAGGAGCTGTTGGACTCTCCAGCTAATCTTCCAAACCTACTCAGTACTTGTCGATTCTTCAAGCTGGGACTCCTGCATCATCATAAATTCATAATTCACATGTATCCTTTCTAATTATTAATTAAATCATGCATGTATATATATATATATATATATATATGTGTGTGTGTGTGTGTGTGTGTGTGTTTGTAAAAGAGAGAAAGTATACCTAGAAACTCCTGCAGCTTTAGAGCATATACCCGTGAACAAGTCATTGTTTTTTCTGAAATATACAAAAAGTTCAAATAAATAATCAATATGCATGGTAATTGCTTTGGAAAAACAGTATCCAACTTTTACAACATACATACATACATATGTGCATGAATAGTTAAATTAAGTTAAGTTTCTAATTGAAAACCCACATTCCTATGGAATAGGTCTTTTAACTTACTTCTCTCTCTCTCTCTTCCTTAAATCTTATAAAATAATAAAAATTATAATTTCTTCACAAATAAATTTGTTAATTCGAAAAGGACATCAATCTTTTAGATAATACGAGACGCATTTATTATTTATGTAAATGAACTTTGTGAGCTAACAATTTTACTCGTAAATATTACAATTCTTTCAAATATACTCCATAAAACACCAAACCCTTTAGTCTATCTTTTATCTTTTCACCATAGTCATCTAAACGTGCCAAATAGATTGGTTAATCGGTTGGACAAGAAGTGGACCCTCACACTACTTTTAACTCACTGAAAATATTGTGGACAGGGTCAATTTTTTTTTTTGGAAAACCGTTTAAAGCGGCAAATCTTCAAAAAGAAAAAATAAAATAAAATTGATCTGATCAATCCTTCACCCACTTTACATGTTCCACTTTCAATGAGATCCTAGCCCTGCCACCATGGACCCACGATGGCTGTGTTGTTTATGGTGGCGGAGCAAGAACAAGGAAATACGAAACTAAGTGGTTTGAATGTTCACAATTCTTAGCAATTTCTTCTCTGATCTTTTTATACTCCCTAATCAATTGTTCCTACGTGTTTGTTCATCTTCCAACTTTTAATACTTTTGGTGTGTTTATATTTAACGAATTTGAAAATTTTATTTATTTAGTTAATAAAACTTTATTTCAAATACAGATTATTTAATTCAAAAACTCACCAAATGTAGAACAATCTCTAATATACCTTTTCATGGTTGGCGCCCTGGTCCATCTTAATCCTCGTTATCCAATTAAGAGAATAACTCAAGTAAAGGACTTCTTACCATCTTTACTGTGTTGATTTATTATTTTATTCTTTAATTTCGTGTTTTTCAATAACTTCTACTCTTTTGGACCGTTTGGTAATTATATATGTGAATCAATGCATTCAAATATTATAGTATTACAATATGTTTTTATTAAGATATTTTTTTTAAATTCCATAGGTTATCATATTAATTGTTATTTTGATCATATATTTAATATTTGTCTCATATTTAACTATCACTGTATGAATATAAATTTCTTAACCAGATGTTTATTTGTTCTTATTATTGTCAGGTGAGCTTTTCAGCTTTTTATATAAATTTATATACTGTATATGATCTTATATTTGTTCTTTACTTTCTTGTCGATTAATGTAATGCAATAAAAAAAGGGTGGAGAGAGAGAGAGAAATGGTGGCTATCAAAACTCAATATATTAGGTTAGAAATCTTAAAAACCATAAATAAAAAACTTACTTGCTAACTGCAGTCATATAAGCATCTGATTTCTTGTTCTGCAACTCCTTTCTTTCATTATCATGCTGCAACAATAGAAATGTGCAGGAAATCAGCAGCCATAATTAATAGAAAATGAATGTTCCTGATCACTAAGAATAGTTCAAGTACAATCAGCATTTCTTTTTCTTTTTTGAGCGGCTACTACAATCAGTAGTCTTACTGTAAATCTGAAAATATAAACAAATTAAAACATAAGAAGAAGTTTTTGGTCACCGGTTGTAACTGGATGTTGTTGGGAGCAGCCATATTATTAGCCCTCGAGCCTTCTTGGACCTTCCTGAGTTCACCTACAACCCAGTTAATATCCTGGGTTACAGCACTTGAATTCCCTCTTCTGAGAACTATATATTGATATGCATAAAGAATTAATTAGTAATGGCAAAAAGACAAATATAAAAACTCTAAGCATTTTTCTTTTTGTAAATACAAACCGGCCCTAAGCATGCATTGATTCAAGTAGAGCTTTACTACAAAGTTTGGCTTCTCATCTGTTACGCAAAATATGACTACAAGAGTGTGTGTGTGTGTGTGTGTGTGTGTGTCTGTGTGTGTGTGTATATATATATATATATCGCGTTTTGTCACAATTCTTTCTTTGAGTTGATTTTCTTTTTCTTGTTAAATTTTTCTTTCAAGTGGGGGGAGTGGTGTGTTATTTTGTTCTAGTGTTGGTGGGGGTGCTAAATCATGTAAGTAACAGTGTATTTGGCGACTCAACTCCAAGCTTTGGAATTGGAATTAAACCTCAAATTGTTACTAACTTTCACTTCTATGGAGTTCCAAACATGCGTTCAGGTTTTAGTCAAGGTTGGAGTTGAGTTGCCAAGCATAGCTTAATTGTCTTAATTGTACTGATAATAGTATCTTCTTTTGATGAGGAACAAAACATTAATGATGTTCAATTCAGAAAATAGGATAAAATATAAGTACTTTGGGCTATATATATATTGCATGTTTATCACAATTTTTTTCATCTTCATTTACCCTATCAGCCTCTCCTTTCCTTTGAGGAAGTTATAATATTCATAACAAAGGAGATAGCACCTGAGCTGGTTTTTTTAGTCTTTATGAACCAAAAGATCAGGAGAGAGAAAAAAATTTAGATCATTAGACTCGACCATACCTTTTCTTGGTTGAACATTTGGAGGCTTGGCAGGCAAAAAGCCTTCATAGTCTCCATAATACCTGTAGTTAGATGTATTCATATATTAGTTTGTACATTTTAATTCTAACTAATTAATATATATGAAGAATTTATTAGAGAGAGATATAACAAACATATGATCAGTTGCAGTTCCATCTTTATTGGCCATTGCATCGGCCTTTCGACGACTGCCCAAATGAACTACATATGTTAATGAGTAGTCATCATAGCCTTCATTATTTTTAAGGGGATTCTGGGAATTTTGGCTTGGTGTAGACGAATTGGCTATGATATTTTCATACGATTCCATTTTTTTGTACCTGCAAGAAAACAAATGATACTACTCAACAAATTTCCAAAAAGAGTGCAAACTTCATGTGATAGGTCATTATATATATATATATATATATATATATATATATAGATATATAGATGTCTAACTGTTTCTCTCTAAGATTTCTAACTTCTGATATGATACTTTTCTTTAAGAATCACACAAGAATCTTAATTATCTGGGCAAGTATTAACTATAAACCACATTTCAATTTTTTAAGGAAATTATAGTTTGGTCATTTGTCAAAATACCAAATAAATAAATATATAAATAAATAAAAAATTAAAGATTCAATATCATACCACTATATTTAGCAATATATATATATATATATCATACCACTAAAAAGTAGTCGATTTCTTTTGTGAAATAAAAAAAAATTAACAAATAGAGCTCTTATTGTGGAACTAAGGGAGAGTATAAAAAACAAGGATGTACTAGATTTGATAATTAAACGAAAATACATGTACAGGGAATTCATTTAGTTTACCTAGTTATCCCTAGAAAAATAAGGAACAAACCTGATCTTAAGATTTAGTGCTAATTATTTCTCAGATCGATCGATCCCAGGTTCTAATTTTGGAGATCTTTTTGTTACTCGATTGAAATCTATCAAATCTCATTCTTAGGGTTTTGCTAGGGACATGTAAATGTAATTAAGTTCGCTCAATCAATTACATTGCAGATTCAATAAAACAACAGCATAATTCATTCCCCTTTTATCAATAAAATCTTAATTAGATCAACACCAATCACCAAAAAAAAACACTTAGATCATCAATAGAAAAGCATGATCTCTTGGATCATCCACTTACTATTTTTGGGATATGAGATTAAAGGAAACAATAGTGTATTGAAACCCTAGTATTAGAAATAAATATACATAGATCTATAGATATATGCCTGAAAAATATTTTAGAAGGATAAGTCACTCCAAATCCATGACCCTTGTAATTTAGACCAGGGTTTTCTAAGATCTTAGCCATCAGATCACTTGTAGAGTGTTCATCACCGTCATATCCCCAAATCGCTCGAATATATTTGACAAAATTCAGATCGATTAGCAAAAAAATCATGAAATAATCTCCCTCCAAATTTGATTTAATCAGGAAATTTTTACATAATTTTTCATATCTAAATCTGTCTATTTTTAAGAAGTGTACATTTGTAACAAAATAAAAATAAAATACAGGTTACCTTTGACTTTTTGGAGAGAGCGGATATCAGTGAGAGTAGGTCAAAATCCTGAGACCGATAACAGAATAAAATAATCAAACCTTGCTGCTATTATTTCACAGACGAAAAGATTAATCAAGGGAAGAAGTACGTACTCACTTTTCCAATGTAGTAGAAATTGCACAGAAATGCACAAAATTGAACTTGAAAATCTGTCACCCCCTTTGGCAAGTCTAGATGATTAGCGAGTACTTAAATAGGTGTCCCAATGAACTTTGTCATAACTCCGTATCCGAGATATATAATCAATTTCGAGGGCAGGCCAACAAATAACTCCAAAACAATCGGTTGCAAAAAGTTTTACTCAATAAAAATTTATCTTGGTGGGTGACACTAATCAAGTTTGAGTTGGACATAGTAAAAAAAATAAAATTAAATTCCTTACTTTATATCATAAATATGCTATCTCAACTTTATATTAGTGGAAATCAATTGTTTATTAAATCAAAATTAATTCTATGTGCACAAGATGTGCATCAAAAAATGTGAAAAAGTACTATTATTTCATGTATCAAATAATAAAAAAAAATGTAAAACAAGGATAAATTTTAACAATAATATATATATATATATATATATATATATATATCTAAATGGTAAGACATTCTATTTTTCTCTTAATTTATTTGTGCACAATGGTTTGTGGATAGTTCATGCACATGATAGAAATGCTCTAAAATTAATATGGAATATATATATATATATATATATATATATATATATATATGTATTATTTGAGTCTTGCTACGTATATATGACAACAAATTTATGTCAATAATAAATATTGACATATGTAAATACACAGAATATGAGGTAATTAAGAAGAGTCTCGCCCTAATTTATTCTATTTTATCGCTTAGAATTCTACGTTAGTCACAATCCAGCTTCGGTATCAAATTTGTCGACACATAAATTCTTCTCGCATAATATTTGTACTTGAATCTACTCCATTACACTTTTGCTCCGATTCCACCAATATTTATCATAATATCTTTGTTAGTCATAATCTAAATGTATAATTCATAATATCTTGATAAATTCTGGCAAAAAATTAAATTACTGAAAGTGCTTCTACTGCTAAAAAGTAATATTAATTTTTTAATCATTAAAATTTTGATTTAAAAAGTCACATGATCATTAGATATTGAAAAAATATCAAATTACTTGCAGTATATGTCTAATGATACAACTCAATAACATATATAAAATCAAGTGCTAGATGTCAATTTCAACTATAATATTAAAATATATAAATAATTAATGTATTTAATGAAATTGAAGAAGATATATGTATTGAAAAGGAGCCAAATTCTGTTTAGACTCACTTGGCATGATATTTGTGAAAAAAAAAGGAATTACTATTTCCACAAGGAAAAAAATGATATGTTTATAAGATCTCACTCACATAAAGTTACTATTCATGTGATCAGGAGAGTCTTGTGAAAATATCAATTTCTCTTGTGAAAATATCTATTTCTTAAACATATCTACGTCAGAGAAGCAACGCATGTCTTGGTATGGACACAGAGATTAAAACCTTGGGTTCATTAAGTCAAACAGCCATAATGATAAAACAATTAATTTATGAATTTTGTTATGTATTGTAATAAATTTATGGCGACTTACAATTGCGAAAATTATCAAACATGAGATTGATAAGAATTATAGCTAGAAGGGTCCTGCTATTACACATCTCTTTAAAAAAATTATCACTAATACGTATCTATGTAACTGACATTCAAATAATCGACATAAACTTTCGCAATATATATCATTAATAGATGTCAAGAGTCGTAATTTATTTAATTTGAATTGTGATTAGAGATCTTTAATATGAGTAATTCTATGTGCATAAATTACGCACAAATAGTTGTTCATAAACCGTCCACAAACATGAACTATTATAATTTATCGAATAGTAAAAAAAATTAATTTATATAAAACAATTAATTTATGATTCCTGTTATGTATTGTGATAAATTTATGTCGACTTATAATTGCGAAACTTATCAAACATGAGATTGATAGGAATTATAGAAGGGTTCCGCTTATTACACATCTCTCTAAAAAAGTTACCACTAATACCTATCTATATAATTGAGAATCAAATAGTCGACATAAACTTTCGCAATATATATCATTAATAGAGGTCAAGAATCGTAATTTATTTAATTCTATGTGCACAGATTACACATAAATAGTTGTTCATGAACTATTATAATTTATCAAATAGTAAAAAAAAATTATATAAAACTTAATAAATCTTATCAATAATTTAAATAATAAAATTTACATACTATGTTTTCGCTTTATTTAAACACAATTAAATTTGTGCTTTGTACACATATAACTACTCCTTAAATATATCCTAACTTGACTAAACTGAAGTCCCACTTGGATAAACCAATTTCTATTGACAAGTAAAGGAATCTCAACTCAATAAAATATTGACTAATCTTCATTTTTTTCATATATAATTTTATAATTTATTTCTCAGTGTCATATATATTTAAAATCAACAACTTGTAGATAGTGCAATATTAATTAAATCATATCCTTGGGTACGGTGGATACTAATCAACTAGTTATAACTTGTTGATTATAATTTTTGTTTTAAACTTTAAATGGCTAGAAAAATTATATGCGATTGGCCGGTACTAATGTTTTACAATTGTGATCAACTAAATTTTGTGGAAACATTTTAAAATAATGATTTAATGGTTTAGAGAGCACAAGGTATTTATAGTAACACTAAAAGTGATTTCGATTAATTGTGTAAACTATAAGCCTATGCTACGTTTGAATATAATTAAAAACAATAGAATGGAAAAAAGAATGAAATAAAAAATAACATATTTAATCATTATTTTAGAGGATAAAACTATTTCGATGGAATGAAATCATTCGGCCACGTGAGAAGTGGTGGAACGAAATTCATTCTAATAGAATGGATGTATGTAACAATTTTACCATTCTATCACACCACCCACCACCAACAACAACCAAACACACTTGAAATGCTTAAAAATTATTATATTCTATTTCTTTAATCGAAACGTAGTATTATGATTTTAATGAAACTTTCTAACAATTTAATGAAATTTCCACGATTAGGGTTTTAACGGAATTTCCACGTGTACTAATATTAGAATTAGAGATATATATGAGTATCGGAATCCGTCATTCGTCTTTGATTATGTATTTAATGGATAATTAAAGGGTTAAATACACTTTTCCCCACTCTACTCAAACTTGGTTTACAAATGCATCACTGAACTGAAAATTTTTACAATCGACTCATTGAACTACAAATTATTTTCAAATCGTTACAAAATCCGTTAAATGAGTTGACTTTTAACAGAACATCCACGTCACTTTTAAAATGAACATCCACGTCAGCTGCTTCATGTGCTATCATCCTAGTTGTAGCCACATTGGAAAGTAAATGGGTTTAATTACTTTTTGTTGACTTTTTCTTTGCAAATTGCCATAATACCCTCAACATTAATAATGAAAAATTATTATTCCCTCCGTCCCAAATTAATTGCATTTCTAGGACTTTTTAAAGTTAAATTGACTATTTTTAAAACTAATCTTTTTACTATTTTTGCTAACATAGAGTCCGGATCTTAAGCATACCCTCTTAAATGGCATACCAAGCATACCCCATTTAGCGACGGAGCGGGCGACGGTTTGGTCCGTCGCCATAGGTCCGGTCCGCCGCCAAAGCCTTTAGCAACGGGTCCGTCGCTAAAAGTTGTCCGTCGCTAAAGGCTTTAGCGACGGACCAGACCTATGGCGACAGACCAAATCGTCGCCCGGTCCGTCGCTAAAGGAGGTATGTTTGGTATGTCATTTAAGGGGGTATGCTTAAGATCCATTCTGTGCTAACATATAGGTGAAGATATTATAACCAAAAGAAAGTATATACAATTTATTACTAATTTCAATTTTTATAATTTTAGAAATATATTTATATATGCTTAATTATTAATTTTAAAAATAGTCAATTTGACTTAAAAAAGTCCTAGAAAAGCAATTAATTTGGGACGGAGGGAGTAGTATTTTTTCTTTGACAAATTTGTCTTTTATTGTATTCAAATATATTACATATGTTATTAAAATAAGAAAATTTTGGGTAAATTTTGAATTTGAGTAATGTCTTTAACATTATTCATAAGTATTTTCATAATAAGCACAAATTAAAAATTAAAATTCATAAAAATAAATTCAAACTTCAAAAATATAACTAAAATTTTGAAAATTAATCATTATTTTTATTTTTGAAAATTAATATAATTACTATTTATATTATGAAATCATTAAATCTAGGCTTAAATATAAAAGAAAGAAATATTAAAATACTTCAAACATCAATTTTTTTTAAAAAAAAATCCCTAACCATTAGACATGAAGAGAGAAAGATAACCCAAAATTCTTTCGCATCTAAGGCAACCCAAATTCGTTCACATCAAGAATCAAAACTCAAAATTTGTACAGATCAAACCAAACCCAAAATTCATTCCCATCAAACCGAAACCCAAAATATGTTCACATCAAACCATAAGAAACCCAGAACATTTTTGTTTATTGGGAATCTGTAATTAGCAACGAAGCTATTTTAATGGTGAATGGCAACAAATGAACAAGTTAATGGGGTTTGTGAAGAGGGAAAGCTGAGAGACCGGTTGAAATCAAAGTGGGGATTTTCCGGTGGTATATTCTTCTTCATCCTAGCGGTGGCTGCAACGTACACCACCTCTGGTCAGATCTAATTATTTTGTGTTCTTTAATATACAGATCTAGAGGCTTCGAATTCGCAACATTGAAGAATGAGAAGGCTACAGTGGTGGTTGATTCTGCAGTGGAGGAAACAGTGGACGCCGTGAAGGTGGCTATGGGCGTAGTGGTGGTGACGGAGGTGATCGCCATAAAGGTGGAGGTTATGGAGGCGGTTTAGGCGGCTACGAGTAAGGCGATGGTGGCGGTTATGGGGGCGACGGTGGTGGCTATGGTTATAAGTTACTGATTTATTTCGAGCTTTCGATCCAATTCGCCCGAACTTATCTCAAGATGAAAATCCTAATTCCTCTATTTTGGGTTTGTTTCCCTTGCACTACATCCATGCCCAGATCTTCATTGGAGTTCATTAGTATTGAACTATTGATTGGCTCCCTAAACCCATGTTTGAGTCCTAGATCTGGTATTGATAGAAACAGAGGTGGTGTTGCTTTTGAATTACTTATGGATTCTTCATAACACTAAATTTAAATGATATTATAATATGAAATTTCAAAGTTTGAAAAAAATGGTGAAGATATTGTTTATGCGAGATTGCAGATTCACATTCAGATTAGTTGGTTTCTTTTTGTTTGAATTCAACTTAATAATAATACTAATAAAAAGTAAATAATAATAATAATAAAGTAAATAATAATAAATTAAAAAGTAAATAATAATAAAATAAAAAATTAAATAATAATAATAAAAAGTAAATAATAATAATAATAATAAAAAGTCAATAATAATAATAATAACAACAACAACAACCCCATTTCAAAATATTAGATAATTTTATATTTTTAAAGTAAACTTAAAATATTTAAAAATTAAATAAATAATATGAATTCATTAATTTTATATAAATACATTTGTAAAAATTATACATTAATATATTTTAATATTAATTTATTTAATTAATTTTTGTGTATATTAATTTAATCAATATATTTTTGTTTATGTTATATGTATATATTAGAGACTATTTAATGTATAGTTAGAGGATTGAATAACTTTTGGGGGATCTAATCCAACGGTGGGGAAGAATGGAGGTGGAGCAAGTGGGTTTATTTTATATTATCCAGCTCAGCTTCTCTCTCTCCTTGTCAGATTTGTTATTAATATTTTAACAGAGTAGACGGTTTTTTGAATTTTTGTAAAAAAATTATAGTTCAATGAGTTGACCGTAAAAAATTTCAGTCCAGTGATGAATTTATAAACCGAGGTCGAGTAAAGTGGAAAAAAATATATTTAACCCGATAATTAAGTTGTTGCCTATAGTCTCATTGCTAATTAAGTCTATTGCTCGCGGTCGTTAAAACAAAATAGTGACGGAGCCCCCACTAATCACAAAATTAGATATCATTCGTCGTCAATTCAGATATTTATAAATTGTCCTTTGGGCAACCCCTCGGTGTGTAGTTATTCGCATCGGCTTGTTAGTCAATGATTAGGCCAACGGTAAACTAGCAACAACTCACTGTCACTGATATCGTGATGGATAATTAAGTTAGTACAGTAGCGACAGTTCTTTACTAAATCCTATATTTGAAATTTAAATTTGTAGTTTTGGTGACGAATTTTTCTGTTCGTCATTAAACTGTTTTATCCGTCGCTAATTATATTTTTTTGTTAGGATTTTAATGGAACTTCCACTGTTAGCATTTTAATAGAATACCCATGATTAGGGTATCTACGAATTTCCACACATACCATGTAGTTGGAATCACAATTACTATTTATCAATCGTATGATATAATTATGACAACTTATTTGTAATTATTTACATCATAGTTTATTACTCACTCGAGTGACGATATAAAGCGATGATGCATTAATGCGTTTTCTATTATGAAGGTACGTAATAGGCAATTAGGGTTTACATAATTGTATGATGTTAGTTGAAATCACTTGTTGCTTCTCTGTTATATATGTAATATAATCATGGTGCTGCATTATCTTTTGTAGTGTATATCGTGTTTATTGTTACATACAACTACTTGAGTGATTCTAAGGAAAAATTACTTACTTAGTGACAGTAATAGTACACTAATCCACTTTTATAAAGTTGAATACAAAAATTGATGTGTCAAATTATAATTAGTGAATATTCTACCATATATGAATAAGTCCAATGGTTATAGCCAATTACCATCATATACACATCATTCTGTATTTTTTTTATCCAATTTTTTGTCATCAAAATATTATTAATAAAGGAGATATGAGTTGAAATCAATTCGAGTGATTGTCACAAAAAAAAATTAAGTTACTTATAATATTTGTGACTTCTCAAATATATGAAATAACCAGGATGTCATACTTGGCTTAATGAAAAAGGCTTAGAGTTTAGTGGCAAAATCTTTTTTATTTTATTAATCCTTTTCCTAGGCTACCATATTAGGCCATTAAGATAAAATATATTCCTAAAATTGAATTATAAGTATAGGTTTACAAAAAATAAAATAAAAAAAATAAAAAAATACTAGCCATTTGAGGATGAAAGTATTGTGGACCCTATTTAGAGAAAAATATTTTACTTTTAAAATATATAAAAAAATAACTAATGTTATGATGACAAAACACGATTACAAAAAAAGTGAATATAAAATAATGTGTCAAATTGTAACTAATTAATGTTTTGCCATTAATTGGCCCAGTAATTAATTATAACCAATCACAAATTTTTTTAATATTTATTCCTTAGTCATCAAAGTACTATGGATAAAAAATATATAAAAAAAAATCCCTCCATTCCTTTTTATGTATCTTTATATTTATATATATATATATATATATATATAATTTATTATATTTTATCTGTAAATTTTAAATAAACATTAATGACTTAGATTATCATATTATCTCTATATTAAATACTAATTTCTCTTTCATCTTTTTTAATAAATATTATAAGAGTGGTATTAAATTTTTATATCAAATTTTAAACTGACAAAACATTAATTATATTGTATCTGTGGTTTGTAAATTTTAGATAAACATTAATGACTTAGATTCTCATATTATTTCTATATTAAATATTAGTTTCTCTTTCATATTTTTCAATAAATATTAGAAGAGTAGTATTAAATTTTTATATCTTATTTCAAACAGACAAAACATTAATTATATTTTCTAATCTTTTCATTTTCTCCTAAAACGTACTTAAAAAGGAACGAATGGGAGTATTTAAACTATGGGTGATGTTAGGGGTCTTAAATTTTTTCTCAAAAAGTGTCTCAAATGATGTCTCACCATAACATTAGTTGGATAGATCTCATGTGATTGGCTATGCCATAAATTATCATTAAAATATTTAATGTCATGTCATTTGAGACCAAAAATTTAAGACCCCTAACATTACTCTTAAACTATTCCTTTTAGGTGCAGATATTTTGGGACCCACAATTAAAAAAGTTATTGAATTTTTAAAGAAATAAAATTATTTACTTTCACCGTCCCAAATTAATTGCTCAGTTTTGACTTTTTAAAGTCAAATTGACCATTTTTAAAACTAATATTTTTACTATTTTTGCTAAAATATAGGTGAAGAGATTATAACCAAAAGAAAGTATATACAATTTATTACTAACCCCAATTTATATAATTTTAGAAATATATTTATATATGCTTAATTATTAATTTTAAAAATAGTCAATTTGACTTAAAAAAGTCAAAACTGAGCAATTAATTTGGGACGGAGGAGTATTTTGTAAGACAGTTATTTTGGGACACACGTTTTTTAAATAGAACAGGAACTTACACTACCACTTAAAATAAAATTTTAAAAATTAAGCATTTTTAAAATTTGTCTCAACATAGTTAAATGTCTATATCACTCTTAGCAAAATATTCTGCCATTAGTACGAAAGGTAAAATTACTACGTACGGCTGCTTAAGATTGTTCGTGTTTTTTTATATATATTTAGCTTTTAATTTTTGGGATATTATCGTTCTTCCTTTTTTTTTAATTTAGAAAAGAGTGTTGATTTTTTTCATTTACATAAAAAAATATTAAACGAACCTATCCTCTTGACTACAAAGGTATTTTGGACCCACGTATTAACGTCTATGTAATTATGCTTTGGAGGACCAAAATATGTTGAACCCAAAATTAGAGAAAGTATGTTAACTTTTTAATTTACATAAAAATATAGATTTAAATTATTCTTTATAAGGACAAAGGTATTTTGAAACACACAGTTAGAGAAACAGCATTAAGTCTTTTAATTAACATAAGATAATATATTTATTTAAACTACAAGACTCTAATGATAAATATTCTTATATTTAATTATCTCTAGTGCTTAATTATTTTTGAAGGAAGCAACAACGTTCCACTTGTCAATATTAATAATTCTTGAAAATTAGTCTATTGTAATACATGTGTATATATATGAAAAAAATGGAGTATGTGTTGTCAGATTTCACAATCAACAATTACGTGCAGGTATACACGATCAACAAGTAATAAAGTGATAAGATAGAGTGTCGAACCCACAGGAAAACTCTGTTCAATAAGTTCCAACTACTAGTACTATATCAATTCAATTTTATTTAAACAATCACAATTATTCATCCCATGCAAATAATTAAGAATACATGCTATCACATTCAGATCTAACCCTAGATTTCATCTCCCGAATTCATCTAAAATATTCCGCTAATTGATGATCAGTCAATTACTTAATAAACACAAAATATGATAGACAACTCAATATGAAGTAATAACTGGAATCGAATAGATAACTAATCCATAAACATAAAAGATTCAATTGTAGCCTTAATTGCAAATTTAGTTCATACTGAAAATAGAAATCATGAATCCCAAATAAGTCATCACAATTAAATTACAAAATTAAGATAGAGGATAAGAAAAACTCAGTAGAAGTTCTTCAATCTTCAAGTCTCTAATCTGAATTTCTTGCGATGCTTTCTCTAGTCTTCAATCTCCCAATTCAGCTCTGTATCTCAATCCTTGCGTATGTGTGCAACTATGAATGTACCTATGTATATGTATGTCTCTTCCTCTATTTCCATCTCTCTATGTCTCTTTTATAGTTTCTGAATCAAATCAGTAGAAAGAATCCAATTCCAAATCAACTTCCCAAAAGAACTGCATTAAAATATTTTTTTCCTTCCGTGCATTCTCGCCCCGGCGAGATATTTAAGCCTAAGATTCTCGCCCCGGCGAGAACTCTTCTGCTGCTCGAATCAGCCTCGACGTCTGTTAGAAAAATGGCCATAACTTCTTCGTCCGAACTCGGATTAATGCGATTCAAGAGGCTACGGAAAGATAAGAAGTAGCTATACAACTTTCATAACTGGAGTGCGTCGAGATACTGATCAGAAAAAGGTCCAAAATGGCCAGGAAACAGCTACTATGTAAAATCTATGCCAAATCTGATGGTAAAATGATCATAACTCTCTCATACGAACTTCAAATTGGATGGTTCAAGATGTTCCCGAAAGCTGAGATCAAGATCTACAACTTTTGTTCTTTGAGTTTTGAGAGAATCGGATTGGATCATGGGTGAAATTGAGCCGCAAGCAGCTGCTATGTCAATCGAAAGCTCGAAAATGGCATACAAGACACCCAAGCGTTGACGAACAAATGGCTTTGCTTTATTTCCTACAAAACCAATGCATAAACAAGTAAAATGACACTAAAAATACTCAAAGATAGTAAAGAAATAAGCCTAAGATATATCTAATTCACAAGTATAAACCCGCTCATCAGTATGTGTCCTATTATTTTAAGCTATTTTATTAATGACACTTTTGACACGTTACCATTTTTATTAATAATTATTTTGACATTTCACCATTTTATTAATAAAAAACTAGGTTGTGTTAGATGCATGACACACACAAATTTGTATGTGTCTAAGATATATACTTCATTTTTCTTATATATGTATACATACATATACACATACATCATATGATATACTTTTACTTATACATTTCGTAATAATTAACTATATGTGGTATTTTAATTTTTTTGGTAAAAAAACAAAAAATCACAAGGTTGAATATACGTAATGTAAGAAGGCTCAATCCACTATCTCAATTATTCTTGGGTAATTATAAATGTAACTCAAAAGATTATGACTAAATGTATTAATAATAGTAGCTTGAGTCATTATATACATCAAAATATATCACATATTTCGATGTGACACTACCGTATTACAATAGCCAATATTTATGAATATATATAATATACTTTTTTAGCAGGTATTTGTTAAGAGTTGTTTTGACTTGTTCAAATTCGCACTTTTTCCTTTTATCACTTAGTGAGGTTTGTTAAAGATAACGTAAGCATTTGGTTATTAGGTGATATTAGGGGTTTTAAATTTTTAGCAATAGTATTTTGATGACAAAAAAATTCTAACAAAAAGTTGCTTACAAAATAATGTGACTGGTTATGGTTGGTTGCCATCACTATGTCCACCTATGTATGGTAGTTCATCCACTAATTATACTCTGCCACATCATTTTGTAAATTAGTTTTTTAAGATTTTTTTGTCACCGTAGCAACACTCAATGTTTAGTCTCAAAAAGTGTTTCAAATGATGTGTCACCGTTGTACACACCCAAAATTTATACATCTTTTCTCTAACAGTAGCAGAAAGGCAAAAGCGTCATTTCACTTTAAGGCAAGGATGTCAAAGCAAAGATTACAAGGCTTAGGGCGATTACTTAGAGTTCACACAATGATCTCTAAGTGTCAAACTACAAAGAGAGGGACGAATGATTAGTTGGCGTTTATAGAATGAAGGTTTTTTCCCCTTTTTTCCATCTTTCTGAATCCGAAATTGATCAAACTTGGTGCCATTACAAAGCCCTCGAAAAGAGCTTTCCGGATTGCTATATCACGTTTTATAACTCATCCCGGTTTAAAAGTTATGAACGTTTCAGTGCACAACACGAAAATTGACGAAGTGACACAAAAAACGAGGTATGTGGGCCCCACCCTAGGACTGTCGTAGGTGGACCTGCGGTAGCCTGGGGTGGCTATAAATATGAGGCTTGGCTCATTTGCTTGGAGAAGAAAAACATTTTAGAGAGAGAAGATGTGTTATCTAGGGAAAGAAATAGATCTAAATCTAGTTTTCTCATCAAATCTCCCATAAATCTATAGTCAATCAATCCATACAAAACTTAAGGAGGAAGAAACTCTTACTTCCAATATCCATTCTCATCTCTATGCTCATTTTTACTTACGTTTACGATTGCGTTGTTTGGGCTTTGTTTTGTTTATTTCGTTTTCTTGTTTTAAGGCTCTCCTAGCATCCTAAATTATATATAGTGGTGTGTGAATCCTATTTTGAGTCATGGGTAGTTAGAGATGGTTTCTCACTATAAAAATTTCTCATAACTAACTTATAAAGTTATTTTAATAGTCATTCATTATTTTGTCAATTATTGTGTTTGGGTTTTATTGTTTACGATTATGTCTTCGATTTTTAGGCTCTCCTAATATTCTAAATTATTTCTAGAAATGTTTGGATCCTATATTTTGGGATTATTGATGATTAGAAAGGATTTCTCATAGATAGAATCTCCTCCTAATTAATCGTGGAAATCCTTTTAGTGATTTGTCGATTTTGACTTCGATTCGACTCATTTTATTGATTAATTTTGCTTGGGGGTCGTTTTCTCTTGATTTTTAGGGCACCCAAATATCTTAGATTAATATATAGTGGTGAGGGGATGAATCTCCTTATAGCCAACTAAGATATATTCCCGATTATATCTTGATATGTTGTTTTCTATATATATGAAATCTTAGATCTATGAGTCTCATTCCCTAGATTCTAAATTCCTTTAATAAATCTCGTAAATATGTGATAGATTCTTACGATTTCGATGATAATTGGTGAAATAATTTTATTCATTCAATGTAGTTAAGCGATATAATTGTGATGTTGTTGTAAGATCTATGAATTTAAGATTTATGAAAGTCCTTTATATTAGTACTCTAGCTAATGCATGTGTTTAATTTGATGATAAAATGAGAATTTAATGTATATTTGTAAAACCAGTAGCTTTTGTAAAATCCTTAAAAAGATAATTTATCTAAAATGACTTAGTGTATGAATTAAATTTGTTAGGTTAATCCATTCCTTAATAGAAATGTATTGTTCAAAAGTTAAGTTTGAAGACTGCTCATAGAGTTGAAGACCAAGAAATATTCTAAGATCATAGAGCATTCAGATCATAGAGCATAGAGACCAATCATAAAATCAAGCCTTTAAGGCAAGCCACTCTACTATCGAATATATAACTCTGTGATTAGGTAGAATCGTAGAGTTCGTGTAACTTGAAGTCTGCTTAAAGGATTCTTAGTGAATTAGTTGTAAATCAGTTTTTAGTGAATTGTAATATGAGTGATTACCCTTCCTTAGTGGAATATCCCTACTTTCAAAATAGAAGAGAGGACTATGAGACTTTTGTGCTTCGAATCTCTTAAAAATCTTTGTGTCATTTACCTTTCTACACTTATTTTCTGCACTCTACGTTTTATCTCCGTGACTTGTCTAAACTCTCTTACACTAAATTTAAAACTGTGATTTTTTATTAATATTTGAAGAGGTTTTTCTAAATATCATTATGTTGTACATAATCAATAAATTAACTTGTTTAATTTAACATTGGTAATAATTCTCAAAATCAAAAGTTTTAAAAAATCTATTCAACCCCCCTTCTAGATCTCTTTGTGCCTTTGGGAATAAAAATTCATCTGATGAATGGAGAGAGAATTACTTCAGGAGAAGAGAAGTTGAGAGAAGAGATCCTCTCAGAAGCAAAAGAGGTAAAAGGTAGAGAAATTTTTATTGTTCATTTGTAAAAAATTATAACAATTCTTTTATAAATAAAATTCATTTTTTTCCTCTAAAAGATACAGTCTCTCACTGTATACATAAGGCATGTTTAAATTTCTCAGTACTTCGCATTTTAAGAATTAATAATTGGCTAAAATCACTGGTTTTGTCATCGTCAATTGTTAGTACTCTAGCTTATGCATATATTTGATTTGATGATGAAATGAGAATCTAATGTATATTTGTAAAACCAACAGCTTTTATAAAGTCCTTAAAAAGACAATTTATGTAAAAAGACTTAGTGTAAGGATCAAATTTGTTAAGTCGATCCATTCCTTAATAAAAATGTATTGTTCAAAAGTTAAGTCTGAAGAGTGATCGTAGAGTTGAAGACCAATAAGTATTTTGAGATCGTAGAGCACGGAGACCGATCGTAGAGTCAAACCTTCAGGACAAGTCACCTTACTATCGATAAGGAGACCAAAAACACGTAGCTACATCTGCACCTGGCAAAGTACGATGAAAGGGACCTAAAACGGTCCTAGCCGACAATATTTTAAAATCAAACAATTAGAAATTGACAGGTGTCCAAGTTAGAATGGAATAACGATCAAATCACAATGGGAAGATCCCAAGGTAAAGCTACAAAAGGCGAGTAGCCTTAAACAATCCAAGTTACAGATAGAGAAAAATTGATCAAGTCAAAACGCTGCATGTCTGAGCTCATAGTTTACTCACTCCATGATTTAGAAATCTCAACTGCTACTAAGTCTTGTGATCAAGAAGCTTAACATTACTTAGCAGCGCCTCAAATCATTCTATTTCTTTGTGATTCGATCTTAGTGATTTGTGTATATTCCAAGTCTGTATGACTTGAAGGATTCTTAGTAAATCAGTTCTTAGTGAATTGTAATATGAGTGATTACCCTTCCTTAGTGGAATATCCTTACTCTCGGAGTGGAAGAGAGGACTATGAGACTTTTGTTCTACGAACCTCTTAAAAATTTCTGTGTTATTTACCTTTCTGCACTTTACGTTTTATCTTTATGACTTGTCTACACATCTCTTACACTAAATTTAGAACTGTGATTTCTTATTAATCTTTGAAAGGATTTTTATAAATATCATTCTGCTGTGCATATTAATAAATTAACTTGTTTTATTTAACATTGGTAATAATTTTCTAAATCAAAAGTTTTAAAATATTTATTCAATCCCCCTTCTATGTCTCTTTGTGCCTTTGGGGATAACATTTTCCTAAACTCTAAACCTCGTTTATAGATCATGATACGTTGTTGGGTATGATTACAAATTATGTGAGCCTAGGAATGAACTCAAGACCCTTAAACATCGTGTTTAACGGGAATTGAAAGATATTCCCATGATGGACATTGTTAACGATTGTAATTTTGTGATTTAATAATTGTAAATGTAATTCGGGCCTTAAAAACGATATCAAGGGTTTCCATCCCACGAAAATTAGATTTAAGACCCCTTGATAGTAGATTTTGTTATTTCGAGATGTTTGGAGTTATTTAGATGACTTACATGCCTATGGGTAGCTCCAACCATATTTCAATGCTTGATTTTACATTCCGACCCACGAAAACGATTTTCAAACGAAATTGCAAAGATCTTTTAAAATTAAATCAAACTAGATTATTAAATTAATTCTAGGCTAAAATTGAAAGTAATGAAAAGCCTTGATTCTTATTTGACGAAGGGTTTGCAAAACAATATTTTCCCTAAACAACACCTTAAATTTCTTGTCAAACAAAACTAAAATGAACTTTTTTTTGAATCAAATCTTTTGTGCATAGGTTCAAAAAGGCTCACAAGTTGCTTTCAAAATAATGCACCAACCAAAATTTTGACGATCCTAGGATATGAAACCCTAGAGGATTTACATGGCTTGGGAGACGAAACTGTAGATTATATTTTTGACTCGGCCACTAGGAGACGATACCCTATATTTTGATTAAATGATATAGGAGACGATACCTTATGTTTCACAATTCGACTCAACTATAAGAGACGATATCCTAGATTTCGACTTAAAAGCCATAGGTGATGACATCTTATGTTATACAATTTAACTCAAATTTAGGAGATGATACCCTAGCTTTCGACTTAGACGACATAAAAGACGATACCTTATGCTTCACATTCCAACTCAAATCTAAAAGACGACGCCCTAAATTTCAACTTCAATTTACGAATCAAAATGACTCTAAAAGATGATGCCCTAGCTTTTTCCCAACGACACAATTCACATAAGCACAGAACACATGTAAACACACATTTCACGTTTTTCAATGCAATATATTTAATTTTTATAAAAAAATATTAGGAAAGCGGTAACCATGTTTCACGGAAGTCGGGGAGTGCCTAACATCTTCCCGACTCTCGCTTAAACAAACCCTCAAACTTTATAAATCTCGATTGCGGATCAATTTTACGGAGTCACACGATGAGTCATCTCGATTATCAAAACCTAAATATTTGAATGATCAGTTGGTACATCCATTTAAATCTTTACCAACTGGCGATTTTGTCTAATTTACCCACTTTAAAATCAAACTTTCAAATCTTGTCAACTTTAAAGTCCAATTTTTCAAAATCACCCCTTAAAATCCACGATATCCAAAACATAATAAAAAAAAACTCAAAAAAATCTTGGCGTCGACAACCATAACATTAGTTGGGTAGATCTCATTTGATTTGCTATGTCATAAACTATTATTAAAATATTCAATGTCATATCATTTGATACTAAAATTTTAAGACCCCTAACATTACTATTGGCCACCAGCATAACTTCAAACAAGGTTTGGGTGTTGAATAAATGGTAGGAATAAAAAGCTCTATTTATCATTCTTAGCCTTTTCAAGTGAAGCAAGAAAGTTCTCCACACCATCTAAATCTGAATCCTCTACTCTCCTTGTTCGTTCACCTGCCCAGTCTGGTGAACCTTACCCTCGCTAGCTTAAATCACTTATATTATCATATATCTACAGTACTTTGAAAGAGAAATTAGAATCGGAAGAAGCCCGAGCTTATAGGTTTAAAAAATTGAAATAGATAAATTGTAATAACCGAGAAAATCATGTAGCATTGTAAATAAGGTTATGTATAGTTATTAATGAAATGAAGTTTGTTTAAATTTTTATGCAAATATTATAAATGAATAAATATATGTGTAATATATTTATTTAAGTGATGAGAGATGCAAGTTAATAGTTAGACAAAACTAATTAATTTAATTAGTTTGAACTAACTAAGGAATAAAAAAAAATTTTAATCAAGTTGATTAAGTGTTAAGAGAATTAAAGCTTAGGTTATTAACTAACAAAACTTGGTTACTAGCCTTGTATGGAAATTTAAGAAAGAGCCCAAATTAATTATGCAAGTAAGTTACTAATGGGACAAAATAGTTAAGGAATTAAACCTAGTTGACAAGCCCAAGTTAAATGTTAATTGGGAGAGTCCAAGAAAGAATTAAAATAGCCCAAGCATGAGTCCAATACAAGCCCTAATAAATCTTTCAAGGAGCCCAAAAACCCAAGCCCAAGTCCTTGATCCAACTTCTAGAAGTGGTGATGCATTAATGATGTAAGAAATAAGTTAAAAAAAAGAAAAGAAAAAGAGATGGTGGGAGACATAGTGGGAGACATAGTGGAAAAAAAAGAAGGAGGAAAATGGGGATCATGATTCCCTAGTTTGACTACCCTAAATCCTAGATTAATTGATTGGATGACTAGGGTAAATAGTTAGGACAAATGAGAGAAGATGAAAAGATGAGGGAGTAGACCGTAAATGAAAACCAAGAAAGGATGAGCTACTTGCAATTCTTTCATTTGGGTCTATAAATAGCCAACACCAAGAATACTTGCATTACATTACTTCATTTTCAGAAAACTAAGTTAGAGATAAGAGAAAGAGAGAGTTTAAGAGCTTGGGGGAAAGGTTAAGAGCAAGAGGAGAAAGTTCTACCAACTAAGTGAAGGTAATACCTAAAACCTTTCTATATTCAATTTTCTTGTAAAGGTCTTGGATATATGTATATAAACATGTATCATACTCATATATATGTAAATATGTTAGATATTGATGTTAAATAACTTAGACGATGAAAAATAGTTGAAGAACCAAAGTTGCAATAAAGAAGATAAAATTTGTTTTTCCTAAAAACAGAAACTGAAATTTGAACAACCATAACTCTCATTATATTTTGAATTTTTGAGTGTGGTCAACTTGTGGTGATAGATATATGAGTTCCCTAACCCCTCCAACTGGAATTTCCAAAAAATATATTGTAAGTTATTTATTATGGAATTTCTACTAAAACAGAAAAAACTAGAAAATCGGTAAAAGCTTGCTGCCCATTTTTTTTCGTGGACAGTTTTGTCCACTTAGCTCATGAGAAAAATTAAGCTCTTTTGGGTAATAAAACTATATGGTATAACAAATCTCCTGTCCAAAGATGAACGTAATCCGACTTCGGATGAGTGAGATATGACCAATTTAATATTAGTGTTTTCTCGACGAAAACTGCTATAACTCTAGTTCTATAACTCAAATGGTTATAAAATTTTAACTGAAAGTATACTTTAATATGATTAAGATACTGACCAAATTTGGAAATTTTTGAAGTTAAGTTCGTTATAGCAAAATTTCTAAGTTTTGAACCGAAATGACACCTTTTAAAAATACTTAATAAAGTTAAAAAATTATAATAAAATTATTTTTACATGGGGAATATTTCTAAGTATGTGTGGCCAGGAGGAAGAAAAATAATAAAATGGTTAACTACGTTTAATAAAAAAAATTGATTTATGTAAAGATAAAACAATTAATTCGAGTAAAGTTTTATCGGCTAAAATATGACGGCATATGACGTATGTGACTAATTGGTGTGATGACCTTAATAATATGTGTAGGTATTTTGAAGGACAAATTAATAACGTTATATTTAGACGACATATCAGGTAAGTATCCTAACTTCATTCGATTTCTATATTGAATGTAAGTTTTCTAACTTGTGCAATTATTATTCCGTACAAGTTCTTATGATGATGATGTTATAACTTACACAAGTTTACATATTGTGCAAGTCTCTTTTATTGTTGAATTATAAATTATTCAATTGATGGTACTTATGTACATTAAAAGCGTTGTTTCGTTATCGAATTTCTTATGTTATTAAAATCCTTAATATTTATGAACTGTTGAATAGATGCGTCGAAGCAAATTGTTCCGGCTAGACAATATTGATGTGCGATGATATATTGAATTCGTTCAAATCATAGATGTTATTTAAAGTCAAACCAATCCAAATTACTTTGGTGAGGACTCGTGGTATAAAACTGAGATGAACAACCCTGAAAAAGGGATAACAGATGTCGGGCATATAGTCTCATTTGCGCTTAGGCGTTAAAAATTTATATATGTGCACAATATATGGTACGATAGGTTGATCCCCTAAAGTACCTGCGGAGGATGTTTGTCGGTCTTTGTGGTTGATATTCGTCCTGATGGTTTTATTTGTTCAAGGTATTTATTACCGCTCAGTACGATGGTAACAACTTGAAATCTCATTATTTCTTGTTATCAAATACTTCTCAAGTTTATTCTAATTGTTGAAGCTCAGATGTAGATGATCCCTTTTCTTGATGTTCGATGTTAAACTCTCATATTACTTGCTGGGCAATTTGTGCTCATTCTTGCTTAAACCTAATATTTGCAGCTAAACATGAAAAAGCCGAAGGATCGGGCAAGGATAAAGGGAAAGGAAAGATGGATGAATAGGAAGCATGTTATGCAATAATTAAATATTTATAATATTTGTAATGAATTTGAAGGATTTTATATATGTGTGTATTTGTAAAGGTTATAAGAACCTTGGGACTAGACGGAGATGTTTGAAATAAACTATCTAAGTTATGTTTAGTTAAATGTGTGAATTCTTAATTTAGATTTAACATTATTGACAATGTCTAGAATGTTCTGTCAAGGAAAGGGATTATTTAATTGCGCGCCGTTTATGCGGAAGGCCTCCTCTTTCCTGGGAACTGTCTGGTTGTCAATAGTGTGAGTCTAAACTTTATATACTCAGAAGAAGTTTAGGTTGAATAGTGAGCACCAGTCCATTGTAGCTAGTACATGGATTTGGGGGCGTCACATAAATAAATACAATAAACTCGCATATCATTGTTTCTCTAACTAGTCAAATTTGCGAATTTTAAATTTCAAAACTAATGGAAATTTATTTAATTTTGACTAATGCAATAATTAATATTATAAACTACTTAAAAAAAGTATTAATATGTACAAATTTATTTTCAAACATTAAAATTAAAATTAAAATTTACATTATAATTTGAATTTTAAAATTTCACAAATTAACTATAATCAAAGTCAAAGTAAGTTAATTTGTGAATATTTTTTGAAAAGGTACTTCCGTGTCAAAGATTGAGAATTTAAACCCGAGGACAATGAGACATCTATTAATCCACGTCTCTGAAGGTTGGGACTATGGGAAAATCTGCTCAAATGATTACAAGTCGACAACATTGATTTGTATCCAAATATTCAAACTTCACTATCATATTTTTCAAAAAATTCATTCTATCGTGAAACATTGTCATTAACTCTTTTTTATATGTTTTGAAGAAGTTAATTCCCTTTCATTTTATCTGAAGAGTCTACCATCTAAAAAGTCCATTCAAAACATACTGAAATGATTTCAAAGGGTGCCAATATTACACTTGAATTCAGGGTACAAATTATTTTTCAAGTGGGGAATTCTCATTAAACCGGGAAAAAAGAATTTAACCAACTTCCATGCATAGAACTCGAGTTCAGCAAGACAACATTAACCTCTTTTGCGAGAAAGGCCACAACTCAATCTACAAAAGCCCAAATTGGCTCACATAGACCCACATATTTTTGTAATGATACATAATTTCTTTACTTTGATTATCTTTCGAGTTTCTTCAAGAGTCTTGAAACCTGAATTCTAGCTAATACTATAATTCATTTATTGAGCCTACAGACAGAGCATTTACTGCTGAAGAAATCAGACTTGAAGTCTTGATGTATTCGATTATTTTGATGATTTGATATGATGGGCAGAAAAGATACCAAATAGAAATGGAAAGGAAAACCAGAGAAATATCCATTACATTCTTTTTTTTTAATGTGGAGTTTCCGACCAGCGGGTGGACTAATCTCCCCAGCCCGATACCAAAGCGGTTTGCTGCCCGACTTGCGCCGGGGGTACCGTGGCCACAGTAGAGCATTTTTAGTGCATTCCAAATGTTGCTAGTGAGAGTCGATCCTGAGTCGTCCGGGTTTACGGTTCTTTCCCAAGGCGGCTTGCACCACTACGCCAAATGTTGTGGTTAAATATCCATTACATTCGGGGAAACAGCAGTTACACAGTATATTCTACCTGATATGCATTAGGTAGTAATTTAAATAGAGCACATATCATAAAACATGCAGATACGTTTCATATACTGACTACAGATTGATTTCATTCTATGCAAGGCATGCGTGCAAATACTTGAAGCAGATACCACCACCGTCATAACAATAAGACATATCACTCCAGAATAAAATAAATCACAACAAATTACATATCATGGTATTACGCAAAGATATCCATCAAGCCATCCTAAATAAAGACACTAAAGCAAACAAACTAATTCGTGTCTATCAGACGAGGAATACTTGCATTCATTAGACTGCAAAGATGCCCTCATTTCTCATGCCATCATACCATTCATTTCACTTGAGGGCACCTAGGAAGAAATTTGGCCAACTTACCAAGACGAAGCAGCATGGATATAGAACAAAAGGATACAGGATCATACTTCAGTACTTAAACCTTAATGCAAACATGCCTCCTAGATCTTGTCAAGCTTTTCAGCTTTCACAACAGGATTGGCTTTAGCTATTGCATCCTGAGCAGCAGTCCGATAATCAAATGGGCACTCGTGTTTGTCAGAGTAGCGATGATCTGCACAGAATAGATTTCCGCTAAGAATATGTGGGACTGGAGAAAGAGATCAATGAAAAATTCAATTTACCAATAAACATAGAAGAGACTCAGAACTTGCAAACCTCTCTGGTTTCTCACTATATCTGATCTCAAGTCGTGATCTTGATCTCATGTGTGTGTGTGTGTGTGTGTGTGTGTGTATATATATATATATATATATATATATATATATATATAACTTGACTGTGATAATCTGATGTTCATTATGGAGATTAATTATTGGTAACTTGATTTTTATTTTATTTTTATTTCAAACTTTTTGTTTCATTAATTGCATATGTTCAAAGAAAATTTAAAGGTCAAACATAAAAAATGTGTCCCAGTGACAACTTTCTAGTAACTCATATTCCTATGTATAAATTAAATTAGCTTCAAATACAGCCCACCATAAAAAAAACAAGATACCTGGGTAAAAATTAATTACATTATTTTTGTATTAAAATAATATTGAGAAGGAAATTGATATTTTCACGTGAGTCTTTCTTACATAGATATGAGTTCCATTCACTATATATGTAATGGAGATCATGAGGAAATATTATTTTCAAATGTAGAGATATTAGTTCTCTAGAGAGAATAATTTAGATATTGGAATTTGAACTTTTGAGGGAGAGAGTCAATATTTTTGAGGGAGAGAAAGTACAAAACTTGAGTTGGAGAGATTGAATAATTTAGAGTGAAACTTAAAAATTTGGAGAGATTAGACGTAAAAACATTTTTAGGAGGAAAAATGTAAAAATATTTTCAAGCAGAGAAAGTTAAACAACTTTTGAGCGAGAATAAAATTTTAAAAGTAACAAAGTAAAAACTTTTAAGCGAGAGAAAGTTTCAAACTTTTGAGAATTTTAGGTTTAGTAATAATTTCAAGTGTATTAATTACAAATTAAAAAAATTACAAAATATCAAATTTAAGGAGAAAATATCCACTGACCCTTTAAAAAAACAGACATCTTTTAAGAAAACAAAGACAAGAGGAGTACTATTAACAAAATATAGTGTCAATATTTCTACCTTTATGATATACATAAATCAATGGTCACGTAGTCTTGTGGTATTGTAAAATTAGAGACATGGTTGTGTAATTTTACAATTGAAATTATGGATATTTTAGTAGAATAAAATTATTTTATTTTAAAAGTTGAGGTGTTAATTTAAGAAGCACTTCAAGAGATAATTATAACTTCTAAATTTTTTTATACATTAAGGTATTTGTATTCAGTTTTTAATTTTTAGACCCAAAAACTAAATTAAATATCACTTGTGTAGTTTCTCAAAAGTTAGAAGTTAGAAGTTGTAAGGAAAAATTAAAACAAACAAGACTTTTTTTTTTTGAAAGGGTAGATACTGTATGACCATACATTTTATGAGGGTCTATTTAAAATATTACAGTTATCGCGCGTGATTCAACAATTAGACCATACATTTTATGAGGGTCTATTTAAAATATTACAGTTATCGCGCGTGATTCAACAATTACTCGTAAAACACTTAATAAAAAATATAATAAACACAAGTTATTGTCATAAATATTCTTCGTCAATCATCATAATAACTCACACATTGGAGATAGTCTGATCATGTAACTTAAACTATCATCTACTCCTATAAATAAAACCTCTTGTACAAGAAGAAGAAGAATAATAATGATTATCCCTACCTTGGCTTTAACCGTACAAATTAATTAATATTCACACTAGAGAATATTTTTCTTACAAAACTACCGTGAGTCACCGATTTGTTACTTATTCGGCCAAAAATTTCCCCCTTGAAAAAGAACGTTAACCTATGCTATACTATATTGTGTTTCAGTGAATAGTTTGTTTTACCTAATGGTACTACTATTTAAATTCCTGCTTAGCAAAGTCAACCATACAAAAGAAATGAAATTGAATTAATAAATATAAAGAATCTCAGGCGCCATACAAACTTAAGAAAAATTAAATTAATTACTATTTTATTCTAATTAACTAGTTCATGTCACTTTATTTTACTTTCCTAAAATTTTAAAAAATAATTAATTATAGTAATTAAAATTAAAGTAATAAATATAAAAAATTTCACACGCGTAACTCATGGAATCTACCTGGTGCATAGAAACAAACAATTTACTAGACCCCAACGAACTCTTAGCAACAGATCGGTATATTCACCGTATGTCTATTCTTCGTCTTTTTTTTTTGTTGCTATTTTTTATGGTAATTGTTGTCATTAGTCATAGTAAAGGTAATTTAGGAAAAAATAAGTTAGTTTGTGGCATTGTTTCAAAAGTGGGACTCTTAATCTGAAGACAAAATATTTAACAGTAAGACTTTTATTGTGGAATTCAAATTAAAGATATATTTTTATTTTTATCTATTTGAAAAATAGAGATGCAGTTCTACTTATAGATTACGAAGTTACATTTAAAAAAAACATGACATTCCCAGCATTTCTAACAATTACGTCTAGTAATAGTTTTATTTTTCAAATATATGTTTAACAATAGTAGTATATCCGTTCTAAAATTAGAGATACATTTGTAAAACGATAAGTTTTATAAATAATTTTATATACACAAATATAGCCTTAGTATTAGATACGAATTCAACTGTAGTGGTTTGACATTGAAAATAATAAAAAAAAATAGTGACAAATTAGAAAAATCATGTTACTTTATAATCTTAAAATAAAAATATATCTCTAATTTTAAAATGAATTAAAAAAAATATTTCTAATTTTAGAAAAGAGAGAATATTAAAAATATAATAGTATTGGCACGATAGTAGTTTAATTACCTAAATACTCCCTCAATTCCTAAATTGAAATCCAATCATTCTACCTAAAACAATGTATTGTTGCCTTGACCAGCAAAAGAAAAATGTATTGTTGCCTTGGATAATTAAGTAGTAGTACAGTATATTTTATGCATGTAGAACCATGATTAAGGGCTAATTAATTTCCTCTTTTGGACCACTAATGTTTGTAATATAACTTGGGGTTACAGCTAGACTGGAAATCATTCTCGATTAAACCACTCTAATTAATTAAGATTGCCTTTCACCGAAAAGTAACAACTTTTTCCTAATAAAGTTTGTTTACACCATTTTTGGTGAAAACTGGGAATGGGTCGGGTCCCATTAATTAGCAAATGTACAAACTGTGGAGGCATAAACCCTGGAGGATGCCAACCCATTATGTTGGATAAAGTAGGACACTGATTATGGGTCACCATGTTAGCCCAAATCACTTCACTTGTGAGCAGCCTAGCCCAGCTGAGCCGAATGAGTGGGAGTCGTCTAATTTGGCTACTCATTTTCTTTTTTAAGTAATTTGCACTCATAGATTAAGTTGAATATTATGAGTATTCTTTTTGTTTTATTTCCTTGATTGCGAGGTTGAGACTGCAAAGGAACAACAAAAAGACTTGAAACAATAAATTGGAAATTTAGAAAGAACTATCATGATACTCCATATCAAACACAAAAATGAAAAGAAAGGGTCAAAGCAAGATGATGGTATTATATAATGCTAAAACTTCATATTAATGGCAAAAAGCCATGACGAAAAATTTGAGAAAAAATAATTATATTCCAAAAATTATCAAATATGTTATTATTATTATTATTTTGTAATATAAAATAATGATAATTTAGATAATATTTAAATTATTTTAAAAAAACTCATAATTCATTTGAGGTGTCCTTGTTAGAATAAATAGCTAGACACAAATAGGCAAATGTACAAAAGTCATTTTAAAACAAGTTTGATCTGAGTTTATGTATCACTCAACTAAATTCAACTTGAAAAAAGACAAGTTAATTTCTATTATTATTTTTTTAATTTAAATAAATAAATGAGATAATCTTGAACATAAGCTGATTGACTTATTTGTCCACGAACAATAGATTTGTAAGTGATTCTTTTAAATATGATATATTCTATAAATATATTTTTACATCTATAAATTTATGTAATATCTGATTTCATATTTTATATTTTCACTTTTACACGTATATAAATTACTTTTATAATTACTGTGATCAATTATTCGCGAAGCATTCGACTGACTCGATAAATATTAAAATCGAGTTTGAACATAAAATTCTATATTCATTAAATACACTACTCGAATTTCACTTTAACTGACGTTAGCAGTCAAAGCACATATTTTAAAGAAAGTAATAATTGATCATTGTTAAGTGTAAAATCAAACTTAAATTACTAAAATGCCCAGAGCAATAAATAAGAGTTCATTGTAGGAAAATAAGAGAAAATTTCTACTAAAAATCTGAAAATAACACTTAATTAGAAATCAATTTTTTTTTAAAACGTCAATTAAAGTGAAACTGAGGAAGTATACAACAATTAGCATTAACAACCCAACCCCACCAAGCCATGGAGTTTGAAGTTGGGGAATATTTAGTTGAAACTTGAAAGGACGGAGATAATGTCGTCAACTTCCTACTTTCTATATTATTATTATATATATATATATATATATATATATATATATAACAAAATACAAATGATTTTGAATTTCCCGTCCATCTAATAAATCATCTGAGCCATCTAAAGTTTGGCATAAATCTGACCGTTCATTATTTTCTCCTTCTTTATTTCATCTTCTCCTACATTTTTCTTCTTCTTCAAACCCTATCTCCAATACCTTCTTCTTCTACATTTTTTTTTTTTTTCAACAAAAATTAGTGCCGGAGGCACGGGGTTACCGCTAGTATATATATATGGATGGTGGAATGACTGAGATGTACTATATACTAGTAATATTTATAATTATATACTACACAAATAAAGAGAAATGTTAATAGGGATGAATGAGCCGAGCTGAGCTAAGCTAAGCCGAACTTAAGTGTTCTCTGAATGATCCAGCTGGCATGTAACTCTATGCATATGGCCAGCTGCCTCTCTGTCTCCGAAGAAACTCGACCAGTTACCCTCCTCAAATTAACCACACACCTGACACCTTCACTCACTTCCCCCCCCCCCCCCCCCCCTCCCCCTCCCCCGCCCCCCCCCCCCCCCCCCGTCCACCCCCCTCCCCAATTTATACGCGTATTTCTCATCTTTTTGCTCTTACCCAATTATGAGTATAATAGTATTCTCTAATCCACCAAACTATTTCATTTATAAAATTTTGAAATTTTATGTCTTGTTTTCTTTGTTTTGTTTTAATAATGATAGTTTGATAACTAAATTAAAATAATAAATTTAAAAATATTGTATCATTTTATACTATTATTAATAAATAAAATTTTTTTGCTAAAACAAAATTCGATTCTTTTATGAATCAAAGTAATTCTCATAAGGTCTCGTAAGATTATCTATTCTCTACATAATAAAACATGAAATTCACGAGAAGTTAGTCAATTTTTCTACTATTTTTTTTTTGCAATTAAAATAAGAATATTAATATTAATATATAACTAAATATAGTTATAATCATACAAAAATAAAAATAAAATATTTCAAACGCGTATTTGGGACAAGCAGTAAAAAAAATGAGACAAATATTTTATTTCTAAATTTTTTAGTCATGTCAGGATAACTTCTCGCATCCTACTGAGTAATCTTTCAGTATTGTATTTTTATATATATATAAATTAATAAAAACTTCAATTCAACGAAAATAATATTTTCTCTATTTTAAAATTAGATATAAAATTTAATTTTTGATGTCAAATGACAGCATCTTAAATTTTATTTTGATGTGAATATATTTAATTTTAGTTGATAGAATTATTAGAATTGTATCGCATATAACAAAAATTATAAATCAAAAAATGTATTTCATTCAAAATTTTTATGAGTTATACTAATTTTAAAATTTAATATACCGTTATTTAATTTTAAAAATTAAATTATATCTCTAATTTTAAAACAAAAAGAGTAGTAAAAAAAAATCAAATAAATATAAGAGACAAAATGTACGTAATTGATCTAAAGCCTGCGTTACATTTGCGTTTAGTGACAAATCAACTTTATTTCTCAGAGAAACGTACATCAATACATCATCTCCTTTTATATATATATATATATATATATATATAGTAATACAATTACTTATACCAATATCTATTTAGGCATTTTTTTTGTTTATTAAAGAAACTATAATATCACATTTTAGTTTTGGGGATTTAGTTAAAATCTGGAAAAATCTAGGGACATATAGGAGAAACTTATAAGAAATTTATGCTCTCTCCTTTCTAAAATATAGCATTAATTAATAATGAGTAATACTAGAAATACAAACTATCCATAAAAACTGAATTAAAGATATTTTAAATTTAAAATATTGTGAATTTATTTACTTTTAAGTCAAATAATTTTGAAAATTGCAAAAATTAGTACTAATTATAAAATTTATTAATTTTCAAAATTTAAGAAATCAAATAATGTAATATTTTAAAATATCTCCAAGTGAATTTAAAAAGTAAACTTTAGAAGAAGTATTTACTGTATTATCTTAGTTTCTTCGTAATACATAATAACAGAGTGATCCACCAAAAGACACAAACTCCCTAAAATTATTTTATTTTTCTATATTTTAAATAAAAATCTTATTTTTCTCTTAATTTTTTAAAATATAAAGGTATTCATAAAACAAACTTGGACATGCATTTTTAGCAAAAAGATTCATTTTCTAATTAATTACTGTAAAATTATTTAAAATGTCTAATATAAATTTTAATATCAATAGAAAAAAGTTACTCTCTCCGTTCTAAAATTAAAGATACAATTTGACTTTTGAGATCAAACGACGGCATATTAAACTTTAAATTGATACGACTCATACAAGTTTATAATAAAATAAATTTTACGATTAATAGTTTTTGTTATATAATATACAATTATAATAATTATATCAACTAAAATTAAATAAATTTATATCAATTTGAAGTTTAATATGATGTCGTTTAACCACAAAAATTAAATTGTATCTCTAATTTAAAAACGGAAGAAGTATTAAAATACCTCCCTAAAAATATTGCATGATATCTGTTTGAAAATAAAAGATTTATTTTTTTCAAACTTTTTTATAAATATTTGCATAGAATACACTTTGACATAATATAAAATATTAATTTTAAAAATTTAGTTTTAGTGAAATTATTTAATACTAATGTTTATACTCCATAAAACTTGATATTAATAGAGGAGAAAAACTCAAATTTCCAAATATTGAATATTCAAGTCAAAAGTCAAGGCTAACACTACCAGTTAAGACTCATTAATGGTAACTAGATTATAGTGGGAAAAGAGGAAAGGGAAGATAGATAGATAGATAGATAAGATGGAGAGAGAGGGAGTAAATGGTGACAAAGATGACCAAAAAACAGCAAGAAATAGAGGAGAGAGAATGAGAGAAAGAAAGAAAGAAAGAAAGAGGTAGCTGTAGAGACAAGTTGAGAAGAAGAGGAAGAGACTAAACACGGAAAGAGAAGACTTAACTCTCGTGAATTTACTGCTAAAACCCAAAAAAAATCACATACAAATCTCTCTCTCCCTCTCTCTCTCTCTCTCTCTCTCGTATCACAGCTCATTTTCATTCTTTACTTCTTCCTTTTATATCACGAGATCCCCATTTCCATCCCTTTCCCCCCCTTCTTTCCCTTTCAGTTTATTTAGGCTTTACATATCTCTTCATATACTCATCTCCCACCTTTCTTCTTCCCTCTTATAGTACAAAATCCTTGACATACAGATAAGAATTCAGAAATCCTCAAGGATACTAATTCTATCTTCATATATAGACTAGATATATATAATGTCGCATTCTGGGAAACCTTTTCATGAAATGGGTCTCGACTCTTTAACCGATCGACTGCAAGACTCGTTGAGATTCGAGCAAAACAAGCCCGATTTCAAAGAACTCGATCTGGGTTCACACTCAGCAACAAAACCCAGCACCACTTCCGTTTCAAGTTACACAGTTTCTCCTAAGAGATCTAATGAAACTCGTACCACTCACTCGGGCGAGCTTGAAAAGGTCCGATCCGTTGCCACCACCCGTAATTCGAAGCCGGGCCACCGGAGATCAAGTTCCACCGGCGCCCCACTAATATATTCAGGCAATGCTCCAAGTTATTACCATAGTAGTAATAGTAGTGGCACTAGTACTAGCAGTAGCACTAGTACTGGTGGCAGCGGTGGAGGTGGTAGCGGTAATAATACTAGTAGCGTCAGTTCAGTCTCGTCGCCAAACAGTATTTTGTATCCAACTGGAAATATTTGCCCATCTGGAAAAATTCTGAAATCTAATATGGGTTCCCGTACTTCAAATCGAACTGAAAAGTTGGGTTCTGGGACTGTTAATTATGGACACGGGAACATAATGAAGGGTGGAGGAAAGTTGGAGTGTAATGGGCGTGGAAATGTGCAATATGGTGGAGAAGCAGGGTCGGTAGTCAAGTGGGCAATGATGAGTTCTGATCCGGAGGAGGTAAAAAAGGTGGGTAATGACTTGTATAGGAGAGGGAATTTTTCCGAGGCTTTAATGTTGTATGAACGGGCTATTGGGATTTCGCCAGAAAATGCTGCCTACAGGAGTAACCGGGCGGCGGCATTGACTATGCTGGGGAGGTTGGGAGAGGCTGTGAGGGAATGTGAGGAGGCAGTGAGGTTGGATTCTGGACATGGGAGGGCTCATCAGCGGCTGGCCTCTCTTTATCTCAGGTGAGTTTGAGTAATTGTTAAATGCAATTCTTGGTTTTCCAGTTAGTTTATTTTTTATTTTATTTTATTTTATTTTATTGCTGTTGATGTAAGGAATTTGTTGGAGAAATGTGATTGGTGTTTGTTGGTCTATGTTGTGTTTGATAGTGGAATTAGTGCCAATTGGATGATCTTTTTCTTTGGAATTTCTCTTCATAGATTGGTTTAGTTTGCTGTGCGTATAATGCTTCAGCTTTGTTGTTTTGAATTGGTTTGTCGAGTCATATATACCAGTTTGTCTTTCACTCTATTATATATCTTGCTCGTTCAATCAATTTTGAATGGATGTTGGATATCTGTGAGGCTAATTCTCTAAGTGACTACCTGTGTGCATTAATATTCACGGAGTTCTTTTCTTTATTTCTGGGTTTTGAATGGTTAAGTATGAGTTAGTTTTATTTTTGGATTGCATCTGTCGATAGATGGTGGTTCATAGCTGTACCAAGGGCACTCCTAGCTGTTGTTCGTTTTGTCATCATTGTCATCATTGTTTTGAGAGTTAAAACAAACTCCTCACCCAATACTACAGATGTATGACAACCATGTTAAGATCTCAACTGAATTTTGCAGCTAAGTTTTGTTGTTTTGTAATTTGTGTATACCCGGTTTCTTTTTCATGATTTTTAATTATTGGGGTTTTACCATTGATTCACTTAAAAATCACATTTTGATTTCAAATTCATTAATTATAGATCTTTCGAGAACAAAATTTGGCTTTCCGAATTATGATCTGTTTTATGCCTTTTTCAGATTCAAACTCAGAGAATCACAGGATGTTGCTTTGATGGCTGCGGGATTTTAAGATGTAGATTACATACTTAGGAACCTTTCAATTCACTACAGTTCAATAAATGTTCTAGGTTTTACTTATTGTAAGGTCAATCTCTTAGTCCATTGAATCGCTACAGTGCAATAAATGTCTTAGGTTTAACTACTTAAAAAGGTCCATCTCTTATTCCAACGAAAATTTTAGGTTCATGGGGTTTGTTTTGGTCTTGTTTCACACATCAAGCTGTAGAGTAGTTCCACAAATGGTTGAAATTGATTTGACCTTATGTCTACAGGTTAGGACAGATTGAAAATGCCCGACGTCACCTTTGTTTTCATGGGCAACAGCCCGACACAACTGAACTGCAGAAATTGCATTCATTGGAGAAGCATATTAGCCGATGCACGGATGCTAGAAAGATAGGTGACTGGAAGGGAGTACTACGGGAATGTGATGCAGCCATGGTAGCTGGAGCTGTGTCTTCCCCCCAGGTAAAGATAAGCATGATACATTCTTTTATTATTTCCAATTTTTATGGAAAAAATTTGGATTTCTGAACAGTTGATGTTACAGATAGTTGCTTGTAAAGCGGAGGCCTTTTTGAAGCTCCAGCAACATGCGGATGCTGACTCTAATTTATCTGACATTCCTAAATTAGAACTTTATCCCGCTTCCTGCTCCCAAGCAAAGTTTTTTGGAATACTCTCTGAAGCTTATGTGCTGTATGTCCGGGCAAAGGTGGACATGGCATTTGGAAGGTTAGCTTTTTAACACACCAGGTAAGGAAAATACTTGTGGCTCTGGTGTGACTGAGAATGGTAAAATTCTTTCAGGTTTGACAACGCAGCTGCAGCAGCAGAGAAGGCTGGGCTTATTGATTTTAACAACATAGAAGTTGCAATGTTGCTGAATAATGTGAAGTTGGTATCTCGAGCCCGTTCCCAGGGTAAAGATCTATTCAGTGCAGGAAAATTCACCGAGGCATGCTCTGCTTATGGTGAAGGTCTTAAATATGATTTGTGCAACTCTATACTCTATTGCAATAGGGCAGTTTGTTGGTCTAAACTTGGTTTGTGGGAGCAGTCTGTGGAGGACTGCAATCATGCCCTCAAGATCCAGCCAAATTACACAAAAGCTCTTCTCAGGAGGGCTGTATCAAATGCGAAGGTGAATCGGCTCATATATTTCTTTTCGGCTATCTTAATTTTTAGTTATTCGCAATTTTTATTGTGGATGGAATTTTACTTTCTTTCCTCTTTTTCCCCTTATTTTTTTATGTGGGTGTTATAGCTTGAAAGATGGGAAGATGCTGTTATAGACTATGAAGTCTTAAGGAGGGAACTCCCAGGTGACAATGAGGTTGCTGAATCTCTTTCCCGGGCGCAAGATGCACTTAAAAAATCAAGTCGGGATTATATTTATAATGTGAAGCCGGTTGTTGCAGGGGCATTTTCTGGTTCTGACAGGGTTAATGCTCTGATATGTTCACCTGGTAAACCTTCCACCATCCAAAATACTCATCCCATCTATATCAGTCGTCTACTTTCTTATTTTTGTCATTCCTTAATTGGTTTTAAATGAGCATTTAAGTTCACTTCATGGTAGCATCCATCCCACCCAACTGTTAATACTGTTTGATTTACGTATACTTGTTAGGAAATTTTCTAGGCCAATTTGTTAATGGATCATTCTACTCTATTTTGAGTGGTGTTTTGTTCCATAGGATGTCTGAAATCAGTACTGGGACCTAAAAGAGTTTGTTTTTATTTGTTTCTTCTTTGTTTCTCCTTTTTCGTTCTGTATTTTTATTCATACCACCTTTTAGCTTGATTCTGAAGTCTGAATACCAGATTGAACTGATATCCAATGGTACATAACAATTGCATTATTCACTGACAAATCTTCAGACTTTCTTCTTGTTCCAAACCTCTTCATTGTTGTCAAAACTGAATCATAACGAATGTTGTGCTGTTTATGAAGGTGGATCGAGAGCAGAGTCCAGCAGAAGCCATAAGAGTTGTCCCGATCTTTAACATATACTAGACTGGCAAGGTGAAGGAGATGATCTGCCCTTGCCATCAAGGTTGTTGTCGAGTTCTTCATTTGGCAGTTATATGCCCTATTGATTATCATACAGCTCATACTCTCAAGTACTGCTATCCAATCTTACCTCAATTTAGGCAGGAAATAGCAGTTTTTTTCTTGCAACATAAATCCTTAAGATAGTAATTTCATTCTTTGATAGGTAACCTCAGAGATTAATAATTTCTCAGTTGGCAATTTTTCAAATTTCTATTACTTCTGTTATCTCTAATGACTTTTGTTATTTGTTCAATTTCCTGAAATCCCAACCATAATGTGGGGAAAATGGAGAATTAAGGATACAAATGTATAACCTTCTATCATCTTATAGTTGAATTAAATGAAAGATTTATTTATTTATTATTCCTTTGTTTCCTTATTAAGAATTTTACCCCTTTTATTTCGCTAGACTGGGTGTTATCTTGTTGATTATATTTAGGGAATTGATATTTCTACAAGTTAATGTGATATTTCCACGTCTCATTTTTAACTAAACCAACATTTTGTGCAGTAGAATAACTATATGATTTAGTTTTTATGTCCAAATTACCTTCACTTGATAAATAACTAAACATCTAGTTGCTTAACTTTATTTGATTAGTAGCATTTCACAATTTATTTATGCTACACTGTTAGCCGTCTGAAGGCAACTTTTATTTATTTAATTATTATGATAGTATTAATATTAATAATAATTAGAAAATTGTTAGGAAATAAATGGGAAAAATTATTTACACATAAAAATTAGGATCTAAGGTTTTTTCTCACCAAAAAAAAATTTATTTTCAAATAAAACCAAGACAAGACAGCACGTCGTCGTTTTGATATTCAAGTAAATTCTAACCACCAATGATTGTAAATATTTTTTATTTAAAAATTGAGTAATTCTCTCATCCCTTGTTTTTATTTCTCTCATTTCCTCTGAGGAACAGAGTCAAAAGAAATAGTGACCATAATAATAATTAAAGCTTAAAAAAAAATTAATTTTTTTTTTATTTTAACGAGAAGGCAATTTCCAAAATAAATCATTTACAATAAGATTAATGTAAGTTCATAGGCTTTACTCTCTCCAAAGATGATATACCTAAAGTTCGCCCCACTTGACAAATTGCAACATAAAAAAACTAATATTTTCAATTTTTTAGATTCAACTTTTTATATTTTAAATTTCTCAAAGACAAACTACTGAGACGAAATATATCAAATTTCCTAACATTCAACACTATAAGCAATCAAACAGAAAATTCTTTTAGAAAAAAAGAAAAACAATAACTATATCTCGAAAGATCCATTTGACTTTGAATTTCTCGTCCAGTCAAGCCTCAACGTCTTGCTTGAAGTCTGATACGAAGCTCTAAACACATCATCCCGGTAAACCTTTCTTGAAACCGCAACATCCCACGAATCCTTGGCCAAATCATAGCTTGGCTCAAATGTGGTCACTCCACCGTGCACATAGGGTGATATTCAAATAAATTCTAATCATCAATGATTGTAAATATTTTTTTATTTAAAAATTGAGTGATTCTCTCATCCTCTATTTTTATTTCAAATGTTTATGTTTTTATCAAAACGACTACGTGTTGTCTTATCTTGGTTTTATTTGAAAATAAAAAAAAATTCTGGTGGGAGAAAGCCTTAGATACTAATTTTTATGTGTAAATAATTTTTTGCACTTATTTCCTAACAATTTTCTAATTATTATTAATATTATTACTATCATAATAATTAAATAAATAAAAGTTATCTCTTCAAACGACTAACAGTGTAGCATAACAAAATTGAGCAACGCTACTAATCAAATAAAGTTAAGCAACTAGACGTTTAGTTATTTATCAAGTGAGGGTAATTTGGACATAAGAACTAAATCCTATAATTAGTCAACTGCACAAATAGTTGGTTTAGTTAAAAATAGAATCCACTTGTGAAAAATATCACATTAACTTGTGAAAATATCATTTCCCTATATTTATTTTTTATGATACAATAAAAGGCGACTGTATAATAACAGATCAAGTATAACTAACATATTTGCGATAACGGTTACTGCAACATCTCAGTTGTTTTTTTAGAAAGGTGATGGAAAAAGTCTCAAATTTTTAGTCTCAAATAATGTGTAATCATAATATTGATTGGATAAATTTTATGTGATTGACTATATTATAAATTATCATTAAAATATTTAATACCATGTCATTAGAGATTAAAATTTTGAAACTCCTAATATTACTCTTTTCGAGAATACATTATTTAGAACAAAAAATATACTTTATCTCATTCAAACCACCGGTTGAACCGGTGGTCAACGGACCAATTCGGATTTTGACCAAAACCGGGTCATTGGTCCAAATCGGACCGGTTCCGGTTTTTACCGGTCCGATCGCCGGTCCGGTCCGAATTTTAAAACCATGCTTCAAAACATGAGAAAAAAGTATATGTAGTTGATAATGATAGAACAATATTTATATTATCAGAGTAAATATGTATTAACGAAATTTTACTGACAAAATAATTATTTTACTAACATTATGAATGGCCAAAAGGAAGGAAAAGGAAAAGCAAACATAATTTAAAATTTGGAGCATTTTAATTCATTTTTTCACACTATATTTTAACATTATATAATAACTTTTAAATTTAGATGGTTAGATTATCTTTGTTGTTTTTTATATTTATATATTTTTCCTTCGTTTTTTTTTCTCCCTTCCATAGCTTCTAAATTCCAGACGAAGCCTTAATGGCTTGGAATTTTGGATAGGAGCCTTGCAGGGATAAGAAGTTGGATAGACAACCCATACCCCATTCCAGTAGAGCAAGTAAATGTGTATGCTTTGGATCCTGCACTGCAAGTATAAAATTTTGTCTTTGAATGATTTATAGTAATAATAAATAAAAAAATCCTTCTTTTTTGCCCTTACAAATTTACTTATTTATTATTTATTTCCTTTTTATATTAATTTTTTTAATCTTTTTATTTAGTCCTCCAAATTTTATAAAATTCTTATTTTATCTCACATAATTTACACTCACCGTGTGTGCCACCAAGTGCTAGTAATAATAAGGTAAGACAATTTGAATTTTGGAGAGTGAAAACAAAATCATATATAATAAAGGTGATTATATTGTACTTTAAACCTAGTATATTGGATTTTTTTTGGATACCATTAATCATTTCATTCGAAAGGGATAAAAGTCGAGCTCTACTCTACGAGTTTGAGGATTGGACTGATGTTCAATGGAACTTTCACCTTGATCCTATATTTTAGAGTAAGTTCGACTATCTTGTGTCAATATGGTTCATAAAAAATGAAAAAGTTAAATTACCTTGAATTTTTGTGTGCATTATTATATGCACTTTAGATTTTTTTTAAAACATCACCCTAGCTAAACAAGAGAAATAAAAGGATTTTCTTATTGTCGATACTTACATGAAAAATAATACTCCCTCTGTCCCAAATTAATTGCTCAGTTTTGACTTTTTAAAGTCAAATTGACTATTTTTAAAACTAATCTTTTTACTATTTTTGCTAAAATATAGGTGAAGAAATTATAACCAAAAGAAAGTATATACAATTTATTACTAATCCCAATTTTTAGAATTTTAGAAATATATTTATATATGCTTAATTATTAATTCTAAAAATAGTCAATTTGACTTAAAAAAGTCAAAACTGAGCAATTAATTTGGGACGGAGGGAGTATTTAACTTTATTTGTCATTCAATTTTATACTCCCTTCGTCCTCAAAAGGATGAATAAAATACAATTTGCACACATATTAAAAAAAGAAAAATAAAAGAAAAACAGTAACAAATTAAATTTATCTTTAGTAACTCCACAAAATTATATAGAGTGGTGAATATTTTAATTTTTAATATTAACGGACCTTGTTAAATGACATATTTATCCTTTATTTTATTATTTATACATTTAATCTATTTTATTTATTCAGGCAGAAAAAGTGTGAATCAATCCGTCAAATAGTCAATGACCCCCAGAAAATAACTGGAAAAAAGAAAATCTGTATAAGAAGTCGTTGCAAACTGAACTGAAGTCACGTGAGGGAGCCAACTGTCACGTGATTCCAGAACTTTCATCCTTATTTTCAAATCATCGCGCCAAATTTATATCCTAAATAATCAACTATTAGAACGAAGAGAATCCAAAAACGCAACACCCCGCAGAAAACACACACAGAGATCACGAAATGGCAATGGAGTTTCCCTGTGGAGAATCAGATGCAGGAAACAAGAGGAAGAACAATCTAACGCTACAGAAATACCTCGATTTCACTAAGAGTCATAAGCAATTGAATCTCACCGTCAATTCTCTCAATCAGGTAATTTATCCTCTCTTTCTCTCTCCACACACATACATCTGAAATACAATATTCAGAATCTATTCTACAATAAGTTTAGATAGCGTAGATTATGATGAAGTTTTGTCGATTCATCATTTTCTAGTATCTGTTTAGTAATTGTAGTGAATTGTGTTAGGAATTGTTGTTCTTCGGTTGATCGATTTCATGAACCGCAAAAAATGCTCCATAATATCTTTGATCTTCAGTGCACGGTTTTCACGAGAGACCGCAGCTTCTCTGTTCAACATTGAATTTGCAATTTTTTGATTTATTTATAGTTTTGATTTGGTAATTGTGACAGATTGTCAACATGCACGGATTTAAGAAGCTGAGAACTGAGAAGGCAAGCCGCTTTTATTCAAATCTATAAACTCCTTTGTAATTGTTAATCGTTTCTCTCTCTCTCTAGAATTACGTACGTGTTTGTTTGTTTGATTTTTCGTATTATCACAGAAAGAACTGACGGATGCGGTGGAATCAATTGAATTGATGGATCTGACTCGGTCCACACTCAAGGACGATCACATATCTTCGTGCGCATTCATCACTCCGGAAGAGGCAATCAAGGACTTAATCGGCCTCAGCTGGATAGAATGCTCTGTCACTTCGTTCAAAACCCTAAATTCGGTGAACTACGATTCAATGAACCTCCAAATTGCCAATAACATTGCATCGGCGACGAAATCAGAGTCGAGGAAAAAGCAGCCGAAATTGAGGACAAAGGCACTCAAGGACCAAGTCGACCTCGACGGGAAAGAATGCTCTGTCACTTTGTTCAGACCCCCAAATTCTAATTCGCAACCAAAGAAAAAGAAGCCAAAAAAGGTGCCGACATTAATGGAAGGAACGGAATCGGCTTGTTCTTCGGCGATTGATGATCACTGTACTGCGAAGGGGAAGAGTGGTGATTGTGCAACTGGTGGTCAGCTTAGCTCGTCTTCTTCCATGGTAATCACTGGACCAATCGTGTGAGATTTCAGTCTGTTTTGAAGGTGATATTGAATCTGATAAATCTCTGTGAACTATCCTGCTTAGAATCATTTTACTTATACTTTAACCATAATAGATTTAGCATAAATAAGTTTTGATTGTGCATTGGTGGATAATCAGTAAGTGGTAGATTTCTGGTGATATTCAAGTGGTATGTTTCCAGAATTTATTAGTATAAGGATCTGTAGTTTCTCTTTTTCAGTAGTAGTGAACGAATTTGCAGTTTGAAATTTTCATGCAATGTATCCTCTGTTATTGTTTCTTTTGATTGAAAATCACATAGATTTTTCAATTACTTTTGTTGTTAAATTGAGCTTCACATTTACAATTATTCTAATTTTCTTGTCAGTGGGTAGAAGTTTGAAATTACAGCTTCCTTTATGCAAATAATTGAACTTGTTAGCATCCGCTAATTTACATTACTTGATCTAATTTAAATGAAACATTGCCATTCGGCCCTTGTCTACTGCCTTGTAACAACACTTCTAGACTGGCCCTTTGGGTCTTATTGTAATTATTTTTAATTTAAAATTTTATATTTTATAGAAGTCTGATCATAACAAGTAGAAAATAAAATTCATCAACAAAAAGAAAAAAAAAGTTTCACAAGAAGATAACGACATATATGAACTCACATAACAATTATCAGATGATTGTTGCATCGAAATTATGTCGTAGTAAAAATTTTGACTTTGAAAGTGAACTATCATTTTTGAAACTAAGGAAACAATTATAAGATATCAAAACATAGACCATCCACGTAAATATTAGACAAAAATTAACTTACAACTTACCAAATACGAGAAGGAACTAGCGGATATATAGCTTTTGTAAGATATTACTTTGATCACATGATCGAACAAGCATTAGGATTCTCATCACTGAACGCAGCACCAGTTTGGTGTCCGAAAATCGAGGACGAATGCGAAGGATAATGAGCATAATTACTACTACTTCCATGACTATAATTAGTGTAACCATGCTTGTAGTAGTTGTAAGAGGAGCCAGATGGTTGAGGAGCAAAATAGGTGGATGGACCATTGTTATTGTAATTATGATTACGGAGCTCGGGGTTGTAAGGCAACTGCCAGATTTCGGCTCTCCGGCCGGTTTTTCTAACGGTCTTCAGAACCTTTTTCTGGTCCGCCCATCCGGTGACCGTCACCTTTTGCATGGCCATGTCGATATCTACATTGTCCACTCCTGTATGTATGTACGCATACATGTGAATTGAGGAGTTTGATAAATTTAAGGGCATTCTTGGAGAGTAATTAAGAAGAAAATGTTGCAACAGAGGAATTAATTTGATAAGTAGGTAGGAGATTTAGGTACCTTTAAGCTTTTCAAGAGCTTTCCTAATCTTGGCTTCGCAGCCAGGGCAATCCATGTGTACTTGCATTTCTGTGGTCTAAATTAACAACAAATGGCGGATGATTATTAACTCAAGTGATTTGTTAGCAACAAATGATGGATGATTATTAACTTATATATCTGATTTGTATATGACTATATATGTGTATGTGTGTGAGAGAGGGAGACATATACCATGGATAAATCATAATTTTGGATAATGTTTTCCAGATGTATGGATGGTTTTGTTGGTTGGTTTAACATGGATTGATGGTTTGTTAATTTTGGAATAAGTTTTTTTTTTCTTTTTAATATACTCCATATTCAACATCAAATATATATTTTCATTTTAATTTGTTCTGAAATTCGAGATATATTTTTAATTCTAAACTATAAAAAAATATGAAAATTTTAATATGTCATTACTTATCTCTTAGGAATATAGATTGAATACTATCATGTCACCACATTATTGTATTTCTATCCAAGATTAAAGATACAGTTGAAAATATAAAAAAAAAAAAAATTAAAAGTCGCTATTTTAAAAATACAAGTATCTCTAATTTTAAAACAAAGAGAATACCAAAAGAAAGTAAGTTTAAAATGATCAAAAAATACATGAAAGTTTATTCTAGGGGGAGATGATATGCCCTTTAGGTGCAAATATTTTTTTGCATTTTTATGTTTTATTTAATTTCACTAAGAAAAAGGAGCGCGAACAGAAATTAAGTTAATTAACAAGATGCACATCATATATTGATTTGCTTTCTTTGTTTGATCTCTTGTGATCAATAAATCAATCATATATATATATATATATATACATGAAATTTGTATAGAGAGAGAGAGAGCTTACCGTCATGATATCCGAGTACGAGTATACGCTGAGGACGTTTAATTTGCTTTGAAAATGCAGTTGATAGATCAAATGATGTACTTGTAATTATATAGAGAATGAAATAACTCCTCTTTATATATAGTACACGGTTTCAGTTCACTCTCGTGTGACTAACTTATACGTACATATTAACATAGAATATTCTAATTATATTTTTATTGAATTATACAGCACTTCTCCACCGACTCTATTTCCACGTCTCCTCTAATTATTTATGGCTAGGTAGCTTCTATTTGCCACTAAGAGAGGATATTGACCCACCCCAATTGAAATGGATTATCCATGTTAGCTGTAGAAGCTATGAGCGCCGCTGATTGACTTTTACTCTCTTCACATATATATTATATAATATATAAACACACACACAGAGACACACACAATAATTTAATTGGTTGACCATGCACAACGAGTAGCGTGGAAATTAATTGAGCAATAATTCTACATAGCCATTATGCGATGCGAGAGAGGCGGAATGGACGGTTGGGAGTTGCATCTCATGTGATTACTACCGATCTCAATGGATCATGTCCCTTTTTTTATTTTTATTTTTTTTTAAAAAAAAATTCTCTTTTTCTGGCCGACCAATCTTCGTTTTGCCACACTCGTAAGCATGAGCTCTTAATGAAAGAGTTAATGATACAAATTTTTAACTCTTTTGACTCACATTGAAAAGTTAATCAAGAAAAATAGCTTAACACCTGCATTTTCTTTTGACTCACATTGAAAAGTTAATCAAGAAAAATAGCTTAACACCTACATTTACTCGCATCAAATTAGTTTCAAGTTCACATCAATATCTCTCAAAAATATACTGTCTGTTTCCTACATTTGATTTTCATTTGTTAATTTTTTATGCTAAATCTCATTTACCTTGATAATAATAAAAGATGACATGATTTGCTCAACTTTAGTTTTAATTTTTTTTGTTTACATACCTAGTATTACTTTTTTCTATTATCCTCTGTAATTCTGTCTCCTCTTCATCTTTTTTCCTGTCCAATCTTACACCATTTATTCACGTGATCTAAGTGAATGGTACTTTGTAAATGCAATTTTATGCCTGAACGAATGGTGCAAATTAGACTACAGAGAAACGAAGAGGATACAATTTCTCATAACTTTTTGTATTTCCAGTTAACTCCCTCAACCCACAAATTGATACCTATTTTTTGTATTAAAGCAGACTAAATGGGTGGTGATTTTGGATGCCAACTTACAGCTCACAGTAAAATAAACATCATATGATCATATCATTGTTTTCTCATAAACTTATTATCAGATACGAAACAAACAACAAGGTCTCTCAACCAGTGTTCTGCATCCCAGCTGCAATACCCTTCATGGTCAAGATAAGAGTATCTTCCAGTCCAGGAGCGTACTCGCTCATAGGGTTCAGCTTGAGAAGCTCTGCAGCAGCTGGTTTGCTCGATTCCATGATTTCCTTTGATAGATGTGGCCTCACCTTCACATCATAACTGGGGTCACGTATCCGCTTCAATGTGTAGGCTTGGAGAACGTTCAGTGTTGTGATATATGAGTCACGAAGTCGGAGTCTCTGCTTCAAATATGGATCTCCTTCCAAGAGATCCTTGTGCCCCGCAATCTACAAGACAAATCACTTCTCATAAAAACTGCAATTGCTTCATTCAAATGAAAGGTAGAACTTGAGGAATGGAGGACAACAGACATTCTTTAGTTATAGTCCCTCCCTTCCAAAACTAGGGATACACTCATAAAAAGACAACTTTTAACGCAACATCAGTTAGAATTTAGTAGCGGTGACATTATAGTACTCAATCTACCTAGTAGTGGCATTTCAAGAACTTCACATCATTTTTCAGTCAAACTCTAATTTTGGAAAGGACTTGAAATGAAAATGTATCTCTAATCTTGGAAAGGAGGATATAAAGATGTAAAAATGGTGTGATCATGGTATAAACTTCAGCTAAAGCAAAACATTTTGTACAGTATGTGTAATTTTTCTGCCAGCCTGTTTTTTTGCATTGAGATTTTTTTTCAAAAAATAAAATAAAATTTGTATCCATCATAATATGTATACAATCGGCACTTCCAAATTTCTTAGTGTCCAATAGTCTTAAGCAAATCAGAACAAGCTGGGGACAAAAAGGAAAGGCAAACTTATATATCTACTACTAAATTTTTCTTAATGATTACCTGAAGGAGAAGGCTCTTAGTTTCTTCGAAAATTGCCCTTAAACGCTCTCCAAATGGCCATAAATCTTCTGAGACTAGGAGCTTATCATACAAAGCAGCAATCCCTGGGTCTCCCTTGGCAAACACCATTTCAATCAAATCAATTGTCACTCTAAAGAAAGGCCATTCATTGTACATCTCCTTGAGCATTTGAAGATTTCTTATATCCTTCTCAATGACATGCTTAAATGCAGCTCCAAAGCCAAGCCATACTGGGAGATGAAACCTCGTCTGGGTCCATGCAAAAATCCATGGGATTGCTCGAAGAGATTCTATTCCACCACTTGGCTTCCTTTTTGATGGACGACTACCAATATTCATGCGACCATACTCCAACTCTGGCGTTGCCTGAGTATTATAAGGACATGCAATGATAAACCAATTTTCTTGTATGCTTTATTAGCTTCATGGTGCAGATAATAGAACATAATAGAACCTCAAGAATACTTCAGAACCAGAAAGAAATATAAATTTCACAGGTAACTAATGTTAATTAGCAACACAGGAATAAATTAGCTATCAGTGAATTATTCGCCAGAGAGATTTAACAAAACAGTACCAAATGGAGATATTCAGCGAAAAACTGAAGTTTGTTTTGAATATTAAGAGGTTTTGTTAGTATATTTCAATTTTAGCAAAAGGATAAGAGATGAAAAGATATGAAGGAAACTTACTAGGCGGAAATATTCAACAAATCGAGGTTCTTCGAAGACTATGGAACGATATTCCTTTGTAGCAATGACTGCCATCTCATCCAGTAGTGCACGCCATTCTGGCTTTGGTGAGATAGGAGGATGCATTCCGTGCTCAAGCGTAGCTGCCGTGAATCTTTGAAGTGTTCTAAAACACAAGTGCTCCTCACCAAATGATTGTTCAATAACTTCACCTTGAACGGTCACACGCAGCGACCCATGAATCGTATCTGGTGGCTGAGATAGTATAGCAAGATGGGTTGGACCCCCACCTCGTCCAACTGTCCCTCCGCGTCCATGGAACATTGTAAGCTTTACCCCGAATTTCTTTGCAACCTTTATAAGCTCCTCTTGAGCCTTATATAATTGCCAAGCTGCAGAAAGACGGCCAGCATCCTTGCCTGAATCCGAGTACCCAATCATGACCTCTTGCTTTCCGTTGATCCGGTTTCGGTACCAATCTATTGAGAATAGACGAGCCACAGCAGCAGGTGCAGCCTCAAGATCAGCTAGTTTCTCAAACAAAGGCACAACCCTTAGTGGAATCTTGACATGGCATTCCCGTTGTAGAAGCTCTACAGCAAGCACATCAGATGGAGCAGTTGCCATTGAAATTATGTAAGCACCAAAGTTGTCTGATGGGAGTTCGGAAATGACATGAAAGGTGTCTAACACATCAGCAATTTCTTCAGTTTTGGGAAGATCGGGACCAAACAGAGGGCGCTTGCCACCGAGTTCAGATAAGAGCCATTCCTGCCTTCGTTCCTCTGACCATTCTCGGTAGGATCCAATCTCCAGGTGCTTTGTGATAGCATCCATCACATCCGTGTGCCTATCTGATTCTTGCCGGATATCAAGTCTCACAAGTGAGAGCCCAAAGGTAGAAACTTGCCGTAAGAAATCAAGAAGGCTTCCATCAGCAATTGACCGATCACCACACGAGCAGAGTGATCTGTAACAGAGCTCAAGAGGCTCCAGAAACTACAGGCAAAAGAAATCCACAATTAGTACCTTCAGATTTAGATGTGTATGCACAACATATTTATGCACTACTCCCTCCATCCCACCTTAAATGACTATATCTTGTTTTCTGTATTTTGACACGGATTTGAAGATATGCCATAAACAAATTTCAGTATGTTCTTAAAAATTCAAAATATAATGTAAACACATATTGAAAATGCAATAATATATTGAAAAACATAATATGTATGTATGTTTTCGGTATCTCATAAAATTCATGCCAAAATACAGCAAAAGAACCCGTAAACTGAACCAGGATGGAGATGACACATATGAAGAGATAAGCCCTGAGATCTCATGACAGAAAAATAATCACATAAAATATGAGAGGCAAAGGGAAATATATTTTCCTCCTACAAAGTAAGGGTAATACATAAGCCCTGAGCTCATGACAGAAATTTTTTTGATGGTAAACCTGTAAATTGAACCTGTAGGCTGATTCAGAGCCTATGCTTATGTTTGTCGGTAAAGTGGTTTATGACTATTTACTTGAGCCTGTACTAGGAGATAAAAAATTACAAAATTCATTATTGATGGGTTAAATTACAATATTACATAAAGTAACAGTGTGCAATCCAATTTTTGATGGTAAAATATATAGAGGAACTTTACATTAATAAATTATTACAATTTTGAAACTTTTGATCCTCAAATTGGATTGCACGCTGTTACTTTATGTAATATTGTAATTTAACCCATCAATAATGAATTGTGTAATTTTTTATCTCCTAGTACAGGCTCAAGTAAATAGTCATAAACTACTTTACCGATAAACATAAGCATAGGCTCTGAATCAGCATATATAATGTATATATATTGTTCATAACCTAATTCACTTCAACAAACATTTCATCAATTATATGATGTACAGATTCTAATTCTAGAACAATCTGGCCCATCTTGCCTTCCATTTGTCATTTTCACAGCCCGGACTCTGCAACATAACATGTAGATACTCTTTTATGGTATCATTTCAGTGGAATTTACACAGAATGTCCAATATTCTAGACCCAAATGACACATAGCGTAACAGCTAAACATGGTCACTAGTGAATGACTTAGAAGCAACAAACAAACCTGCTCGAGCAAGCAATAAAAACAGTTTATATAATAATCAGAACAAACAGACCGATTATATACTGCTCTCTCCACACACACACAAAAAATGATATGGATTGCAGTCATATTTGGCATGTTTTATAAAGTTTATGGAATGAATTGACCTGCTCAACATTAGTGAAAGTTGCCTCCTCAGGAATATCAGAGATCCCATTGGATAATATTTGACGAGAACGTTCACGCGTATGATACAGCTTATCCCTCACATCGCCAAGAATAACACGATAGGGCTCATTTGGTGGGATTTGTTTCCAGAACTCTGCAACATAAAGATTGATGAGAATAAACCTCAGCATTATAAATTAAAAATATTGAGATTTTTTCCCCATGACCAATTGTGATCTAAGAAGGCAATATCTTCTATAACCCACCCTACTCCACATACACATATAGTATTACATAAAAAACCAACAACACAAAAGGAAAAAGCGGAGATTTGAACAACACCCAAATTAAAACATAAAACAAACTAACACAACCTATTTGTGAAATTGTACAGAAAGGCTGCTCTCTCGTAGTAGGTATCTAAAATTTAACATAAACATTAGTCATTCTTAAAACCACTTCTTACTATTAAATATTTTCAAAGATCTAGAGATATTCGGGCTTCGTCTGGTACTTGGAAATGCGGAGGAAAATAAAAGAAAGGGAAAACAAAATTAAATATTAAAAAAAAAAAAAAATTATCTCAACGAAGTTATATCTAACAATCTATAAATTTAAGAAATCTAATATAAGGAACAATGTTAAAATATACTGTAAAAATGAATCAAAATGCGTGAATAAAATTTTAGATTTTATTTTCTTGTCCTTTTCCTTCCTTTCCCCTCGAGTTTTCCAGGTTCCAAACGGAGCCTCCGGGAATTTTACAAGATCTTCAAGCTTTTTCATTTGAATTTTTATTCACTTTTTAATAGAAGTTCAAAACAAATTCCAAAACTGCAAAGTACATACCAATATAGTGTTTTGCATCTCTCTTTGATGTCCTATGAAGTTCATCTGCACGAGCACAAAGTTCATCACTGCACCGCCACATTGATAACTGCGAAGATAATAGTTTGGAAACAGAGAAGTGAAACACTGGGACTGAAAAATCCACTATGTGGCAGTAATTTTCTCCATGAATAATCATTTATGAGAACCATAAGATTCCTTTTGTTACCTCGAACATAAGATCCTCTATCTGGGAAAAGTACATATTTGCAGCCATCATCCTAGCCAATAAACAAACATCCCGAGTAACTTCAGGAGTCACCCTTGGGTTTCCTGGAGTCCACATCAAATAAATCTAAGTATAGCAACTGACAAGAATTTTGGAGGCATGCATTATTGGAGGTCAATTAACTTTGACATTATTTTGACTTGTAAGCGTGATTGGAAAAATAAACAAAACCTTTGAAGACCTGCTTAAGATTCGCTGTAGTCCATATCATTAGATCTCAGACTAGCAATTGAACTTGCAGTCAAGATAACATGAACATGACTATTGCATCTAATGTTTCATGTATTGGGGATAAAATATTATTCATACAGCTCCCTCAAAAATACAAGATTGTGCATATCTTTAAACCCTAAAACGCAACACTGTTTTCTCAAAACTTCTAGAGATTTTTTGGTCCTTCAAGGCTGCAAAGATTTTCTAGTGTAAGAAGTTTCGATTAAATCAACTCACACCATGAAACAAAATATTTTACTGTTTCTCCATTCTTAAAATATTATATAAACTGACTAGTTAAGAAACTAATGATTTAGCCTTGTGGGTAGGAAGTAGAAGTGGAGGGCTTGGAGGAGAGGAGGTGAAAGAGGAAGTCAATGGGTTATTGCTCTTGCTTGTTAGAGAGGAAAAGGTGAATGGAAGTAAAAGTGAGGCTGTGAGGGCAGCCATCCCCTTCCCAGCACACAAAATTCTTCCACTATTAAGTTGAAGGAAAGAGATTGACTTGGGGACATGCTTGATAATACTCAATTTTATTTGTTTAATGTTTTCTGATAAGTATGGCGATAGTAGAAATAGACCTTTTTGAATACAAAATCTGTGAACAAGGACTGATACTTACAGGTGTTCTAGTAAAATTACAAAATACAGGGTCTCTTCGCTACTTTCTATTCCTTCCAACTGTACCAAATAATATAAGGTAAAGGAGTCCTCATACAAAATGAAGCATAAGTTAAACAAAGAATATTTGAGTCTTGCCAAAGCAGTTTCAACTATTTTCTACCCTCCATTTAGTCTATAAAATTAAAATCACCTAGGTGTTTCCATACTTGACAAATGAAAATTTTGTAGAAAACTATTTTGTAGAAAACTATGTTCATAAAATAATTATTTGTTGAAAGGGTATACCATCACGATCACCACCCATCCAAGAAGAGAATTGAATAAGAGGGGCATTGTAAGGAACTCGTTCATTTATCCCTATATTCTTTAAAGCAGTGTCCACACGGCGCAAGAATTTAGGCACTCCTTTCCAAATTGTCTCATGGAAGTAGCTCATTCCTGCTCGCATCTCATCTTGCGGAGTTGGTGCAGTTCTCCTGATTTCATCGGTGCGAAATGCAGCTTGTATCTACAAGCAACATTGAAAGAAGTTGGTCAACAGAAAAGAAAAACACTAATTTAAGCAAGGATTGTTTCTTATATTCATACATATTTACTGCAGAAAACTTATTTGCAAAAAGGTTCGCAGACCAGTTATGCTGGATTGTAACAAGTCAAGGTGGAATTTTCTGAAAATTCTAATTGTATACTGCAATGAGGTAAACTCAAGCAAGCACTACATTAAAGCCATCTTTAATAATTCTGTTAGAAATCTAGTATATAGTACAAAATAGACAGACTTTTTTATAACACAAGTAGTGCCCACTTATATTTCCATACACTCCTCTAAGCTCCAACTATCAGTAGTTCTCAAGAAGCAAATGACTGTCAGGTGAAACCTCACTATGAACAAGAATGAATGTGTGTGAGAGAGAGAGAGATGCATAATTTGTTTCTTATAAAAACACGTCAATTTAGTCTTAAAAACTTTCGCAGCTGTCAACATCCATCTTTAAATATGTGTCAATAGTTTAATGACTATGATGCAACATTCATCTCATTTCATATATATATTCAAAGTTGCATGGTAGGGCGGTGGAAAAAAAAAGGGTGATGCTAGGGGTCTCAAAGTTTTGGTCTCAAAAGGTGTCTCAAATGATGTGTCACCATAACATTGGTTGGTAGATCATATGTGACTGGCTATGCCATAAATTATCATTAAAATATTCAATGTCATGTCATTTGAGATCCATTTGAGACCAAAAATTTGAGACCCCTAACATTACTAAATAAAAAACTTGTTTTCCATACAAGGTTGGATATACATTAATCACAGTTCTTTTAACCTCCCGCCCTCACCACCCAAAAAAAAACCGTGTTCATATTCATGCTGAACTCTACAAACTCACTAATGAGGATTAAAGACATTATGGATTTCAGATTTCAAACTTTTGTAAAGATAGAGGAAGGATACCTGATAAGATAATAGTGGTTGCCAAACTATGCTTCCTATGAACTTTTCTAAGACTTTAACAGAATGTACTATAAATCTGTTCAGCTGTAATTTGTAAATATGTATATTGCCCGCTAAATGACAAGTCAAAACAAAATTCTCAAACTGAAAAGTGGAACCCAACATTTAAAATACGCACCTCTCTCTGAAGAGCCTCATCAAGCTCCTGTTTATCATCAGGAGTGATGTCTTTAGCATACAACTGAGCCAAACAATTCCGAATCCTGGAAAAGATATGAAGGGAGCAAGTGTTAATATAAACCTTGGTAAAGGAACATAACTATAGTTCTGTTGCCTAGATGGAACTGTGAAAACAACCTTGCATGCTTCTGAAGCAAAGATCTGCGGACAGACTGTGTAGGATGTGCAGTGAGGACTAAGTCCACTGTCTGGTTCTTCAAAGAGTCAAAAACTTCTTCTGGGGTCTTCTTCAATTCCCCCACAAGTCTCTTGAAGGTCTCCTCAATATCTGACTCGGTTGTTGCATTGGCCTCATCAGCCAAATCACCCTTCTTCAACTTGATCCTTCGTCTATAAGCTATCTGAACCTCTTCAGCCAAGTTGGCTAAGTTAAGCATGTGGGAGAAGCACTTGGCAACTACAATAGAATCCCCAGCATCTAAGTTGGTCAGCATTCTCCCAAGCTCCTCCAATTTTTGGGGGTCATTGTTACCTTCATACTCAGCAGATAGCTCATAACAGTCTTGTACCTAGTCCGTAGTTGATAGTACCACCAAAAAAAGGTGATAAATAAATAAGAAAACATAAGAGCAGACACTTATGCTTAAAGTTCCATGGGAACGTCGGTTTTGACAGTAAGAAAAAAATAAATATTATAAAAAATAGAGAAGGAAAAAAGTAGCATTTATAGCTGGTAATTCATGAAGCAAGATAAAGTCAGTAGGCTTCAACAAAACAATGCAATCCTAGATTATGGAAAGCAAAAGAAGAGCTGCTTTTGAGGTCAATGCAGAACCATTATCTCAGACACCAGTATCAAAAAAAAACAAACAAACAAACTTCTATGAAGTTATGGAAGAACATATCTTACACCAGTAATCAGAAGTGATTTTATTAGTGAAAAGTGTAAAGTAAGTGTAAATTTAATCCTAAACAGAAAAATATACAAACAAGTAATCAAAATTAACTGAAGAATGCATAAATCATAATCATCAAAAAAGGATAAAATATACCACCTTTTTTACTTTTTAGTTTTTATATTGGTGTAACTGCAAAGCGGACATCTCTAGAAACCAAAAAGAAAAACAAATTAGCACTCAAAATCAAGTAAAAAGATACAACCTTGGGCAATAAACAAGAAAAGACGTATACATTCACAGTAATGCAGAGTGGGCATCATACAAAACTAACTAAAATTTCATCAAACAAATAAATATTCATGATAATACAATGAAACTCAACTGGGTTTCCCATAAATTAACTCAATCATAACTAATCATAAGCTAAATAAAGACATATATACTTAAAATTGTGAAAACAAAATTAAAAAAAAAATCAAACTTAATACCGTTTCTCGAATATCCTCTCCATGCAAGTCCTGAAGAATATCCAGAAATCGATCCAACAGCAAAGCATCATACTCCACCAACTTGTCATCTTCAGATACTTTTCGAGGTGCCAATAGCCTCAATTGGGCATCAATTGAAGCCATCTTTTCCAAGTTTCTACTTGCCATTTTTCACTCTCTTTTCTTCACTCTAATTCCTTAGTAATTGGCTCAGCAACTTTTCAATTAATCAACGAAAATAACTATGAAGGGCACGAAAAGTAGACTGATTTTTAACCGCAATTCACAGATTGAACTGGGTTTATGCAAATTTAAGATGAACTAAAGCATAGACGGATTGAGATCAAAGTAGTGTGCAATTCTGGAATGTTCAGAGACAGAGAGAAAAAGGAATGCAACGAACATGAATTTCGTGATACCCAGGTGAAGATGAACACGGGAAAGATAAATAATTATGCTCTCTACACTAACACGAGAAAGAACACAAAATTACAGAGGAAGAGAGAGAGAGAGAGAGAGAGCCTAAAGTGAAATTGGGAGAGAACTCTGTCTTCTTGAAAGATCCCACATGTTCGCTTATTTAAAGGGTTGGATTTATGTTTCAATATCTATTTTTGGCATTCTATTTTTATTTTATTTATTTTTAAAAAAATGGATTTAGGCAAATATTCCGTACACCAACAACAATAGTCTTATTTATCATATATTTTTATACGAAATACTTCTTTCGTTTTTAATTATATTTTTTTTAATTTTTTAAAATTCAATATTAACATAAATTCTTTTAATTTAGTTATTAATAAAAAATATTATAAAATATCTAAAAATACTATTTGTTGTAAGATTAATTATTTCATTAATTTCAATAAATTTTATATCTTCCGAGTTTGATAATATCTTAAATTAACTTTTTTTTTTTGCTAATTATCTTAAATTAACTTTTAAAAATTAATAATAATTTTATGATTTTTTTAAAAATAAAAAATAATTTTTATTTGTTTAAATAATTATAAAATAATATGTTCATGTTCATATTCTCAAATTTTCTTTACGATACCATCATAATCATATTAAATATAATTATGATAAATATACAACAAAAATATATGTATAAAAATATAAATTTTATAAATAAGACTATTTTTTATAGGATGGAATGAATAATTCTCATGACTCTTTTTCTTTTTATATTGGTATTTTGATATTCTTTATAAAAAAAAATATGAGTAATTCTCATGATTCTTTTTCTTTTTATATTGGTATTTTGATATTCTTTATAAAAAAAAATCCAAAGTGGAATCGGGATTGGAATATGCTTATGGATATTTAGAAGGATATGCATTTCGAAGTTAATTTGAAGTGTGACAATGAATTAATTAAGTAGTCATTCAATTGGCGTGGGAAAGAATCAAATTCTCTTTAATTATGGGGTTCATCTTCTTTATTAGTATTGCTTTTCCTTTTATTAGGAACATCTAATCCTTTTTCATTAGTACAACAATTTGGGAGATAAAAGGTAATGGGATTCTATTCCCATCATTCAATGTTTCTCCTTCCATTGCCCCGCCGGGAATACAAACCCCCTTGTTTTGTGGAACATTAGTACTACCCGAGACCTTTATTCCGCAGAGGAATCGTGTTTTAGGTTTGATTTTTATTTATTTTAGAGTCATGTTATATGTATTTTAAAAATTTTAATCGAATTATAAATACGAGTATACGACGTATGTGAATATATGATATAGAAAAAAAATTAAGAATAATTTCATCAAAATTTATTTTATTTTATCGCACAGAATTTTACGTTGATTGTAATTAAATCTCGTTACATATTTATCAAAATGTGTATCATTTTTTTTATTTTATATTTTAAAAACTTAATATACTATTATGATTTATTCATAGGAAACATGTGAAAATGTCGTTAATGAAAATAATAAAAAATAAAAATATCATTAATAAATTAATGTATCTATAGACAAATTTAAATATAACAAAGGCACATATTCTCTCCCCCTATATATTATGTAGTTAAATATTATACTAGAACTTGAGCGTCTCGCTAGACTAAGGGTGTGAGTTCCTACTTCAGACTTTAAATATTTTACTTTCACTATCATTGTCAATAATGTTTTAGCATGATGGTTATGTCTGATAGCGTGAAAGTATAAGATTGTAGGTTCATGATACTTTATTTTCACTTTATTATAAAGTGTATTTTCACCTAAAGTGTATAAGATATATTTAATATTTAAGAGATTCAAAATTTATTGAAATTATTATGTAATTCATTGTAAACATATCACTTCAAAGTAGGGACGTTAAAAAAAAAATAGGTAAGATAAAAAGTAATTTTTTTATAAAAAAAAAGATTTAATATAGACAAAGAAAAACACTCATTATAGAATTATGTCTAGATATTTATTTAATATCTTAATATATGTTATTAGTTAATTTTGTTTCACTCGCGCTATAGGTGGGGCCCTTCCCAACAAAAATTAAGGTTAATTAGTGATTTCGTTCATTATTGCTAAATAAATTGCATATTAATGGGTGAAACTTGAAAGAAGTAGATAATCAAAAATGAGGAAGATACAGAAAGAGTTATTTGCCCTTACAAATTTTGAAGAGTCAATTGATAACTTCAACTTCTAATTTCTCAAGGGGCAAAACCCTCTGGCAAAGATCAATAGAGATAGATGACTCACAGGAAAAATAGTGGATATTAAATTCCTAACTATTTTCTATGCTCAAACTTCAACTACTTTTAAATACTAATTTTTAAAAAAAAAACTCATTTTTCTAATTACTCATAAATAAATAAATAAAAGAACAGTTATGTGTCAAATTAGCACACCAAGACTACTTTCAACCCGTCTACTAGCAAAGACCCCAAGCTCTAGCCCAACCCATAAAAGGCACAACCAAGAATTTAAGTGTGTTGGATTGGGCTTTGAAACAAATTGGACTAGCATCACCTCGGACACCATTGTTAGGACTACAGGTAAATGAAGGCAAAGTTTGATGGGTAGATCATTTTTAAATGGGCTGAATATGTGTGTATTGTACTGTTTCCTAAAATCAAATTAAAATTTTCTTATTTTATCAAACAACATTAACTTCCTATTAATATAATAATAATAAAATTCTTATCTATTGGATTATTAGTATTTATATATATATATATTTTAAAAATTATAGTATGTGGTCACTGACCACATACAAATGTTTGTTAACACCAAATTTTCGCCAAAAAAATAGTTGGCAGATTAGAAGACCTACAAGGTAGGAACACACTGATGACCTGAAGTCCGGAGCCTCTGGTGTGAGAATTAGCACAATTACAGAACTAAGGGTCGGTTCAGCAACGACTTATTTTAAAATGACTTAAAGTTAAAATTTAAGTAGACTTACAAATCATTTAAAAAAATAATAAAAGGTAAAATTGTCATTACATTTGGTCAAACCTATTTATTAGAAATGATTTATAAGTCATTTTTTAAGAAGTCAAAATTTATTACTTCTCAAAAATGTCTTATAAATCAAAAAAAAGTAACTCTCAAATACTAAAATAATAAAAAATAACTTATAAATTAGTTTAACGCACTTATAAGTTGTTCTTGAATAGGGCCTTAGAGACCCCTTCTTGTTACCTGATTTTCCTTTATATGGAGTGAGTTTCTAACCATGAGCACATTTCGGCCTATTGGGCTGAGAAATTTCCTTTAATTCTCTTATGGATATGATTTTTTAGCTTGTTCTTAAAGATCGGGCATATTCAGTCCAATGGCAAAAGTTTTCCTTAACAATAATTAATAAACTATAAATGGGGAAATGGGGAAAAAATAAAAAATAAAATAAAAGAATAATCATTTTCTGAGTAGCAATACCCTACTTTCAACTATTTCGTCTACCCCTGTTATTATTAATTTCCTCCTCATTGTGGGAGTTTACTTCTGACTCCGTCTCCATCATTCAAATTACTAGCAGCAAAGTTTATGGCAGTTTCTGATATTCAAACTTCACGCATTATTATTATTATTATTATTATCATTTATAAATAAATAAAAATCTTCACGCATTATGGTTCTAAAGAAAAGAAAAGAAAACATATTTTTTGAATATCATGTTTATACTAAAACACATGCATTTTCATTTAGGTAACATACAACTACGATATTTTCCGAAATGTTATTTCGTTGTAGTAAGTACATTGGGTTTAATTCAAAAATGGAAAAAAGAAATAGCTACAATATATAATAAACATGTTGGCACTAGCTAATTAATTAAGCTGGCTACACTTCTTAAAAATAGTACATGTATGATGTATGCCTAACTACTTGTAATTAATATATTATAAACAAAATTTTCATAACATAATTAAGCATATATATATATATATATATATATATATATATGTGTGTGTGTGTGTGTGTGTGCATGGTTGCATGCAAATATGTATTGGATGGTCTTATGACTAATATTTCAAATATAAGTATTCTAGGCCTCTTGCCAAATAAGAACTCCTAGGTTCCCCTCCCCCATATTAGCAAAATAAATATATATATATATATATATATATATATATATATATATATATCTATATAATAAAACTAGCTACTTTGAGAAACTTTATTCAAAAAAAGAAAAAGAAAAAAGGAAGCTACGCTGAGAAACCAGACATATTCCAGAGTTATATACACATAGATTCCATGTGTATCTCACCATGTCAATGACATATATATATATATATATATTCCATGTGTATCTCACCATGTCAATGACATATTTACATATATATATATATATATATGAGAATTTTTTCCAATGAACTGGTTCGTCAGTGAACCGACTATGGCGACAGTTTTTTGGTCTATAGCGACGGGTTGAATCGTTGCCATAGATATGTATAGCTATGGCGACGATTTGAACCGTCGGCATAGACCAAAAAACCGTCGTCATAGCCGGTTCGCTAACGAATCAGTTCGTTGGAGAAAACTTCCGTGTGTGTATATATATATATATATATGTATGTATATGTATTCCGGGGGTTGTATATATGAGCAGTACTAGCACTTTGGTATATAAAGGACAAAAGAAGTCTAGAACAGCAACAGGAAATGCGGATCTAGGTTGCATTCACATCTGACCTTCTTCAGTTTAATACTAAAAGGAGTTTCGCAGGTGTATCATGCCCAAGTATTTTAACTACTTATAATGCCTGTTGTCATTAGTTTAGTAATTGCTGTTATTTCAATAATTTACCTCTATAGTCTTGTATACTATCTCTGTTGCACAAAACCAGCTTTAAAAATTGTTATGATTATTAAAAAAATTAAATTCAAAATATATTGATGTAAATTTTCTTTATTTTAATTATTGCGATAGTTAATAATGTAGACGCCTTAAATTTTTTCCTTAGTTATAAAATTATAATCTTAAAAATTAAAATAAATTTGCATCACAATTTTAATTTTAAAATTTCATCATAAATTATCTATGATCAAAGTTAAAGTATTATTATTCCATGCAGTTAAACTAATAATACTCCATTCATCCCCCGTAAAAGAGTCTTATTTTAAGTCTTTGAAATCAATTACTAATTTCTAAATTCAAAATTGATATTAACAGTTTTAAATTATGTAACGTGCTAATAGTTATAATTAAAAAATCAAATGTTAATTATATAAATCACATTAATATTAAATTGTAGAATTTTTGTGAATTAATTTCAAAACATCTAAACTGACTCTTTCTTAGGAAAGGAAGGAGCAAGGAATGTATTATTCTTGAATAGTCACTAGTAGTCAAAATCGGTGTCCAGTATGTCAGCGACTCTGAGGCATATTCTCCTAATCAATTATAATACTGGGGCTTAAGCATAGACGACAAATTGTACTTCAAATTATTAATTACAAGTCATAGCTGGCCTCACATAAGTTACGTCACATAAATTATGTAAAATAAAATAAAATTTTTAAAAAATAAATAAAAAATATTAAAAATTATATTCAAAAAATAAAATAATAATATATTTAAAATTGTAAAGACAAAATAATAATAAAAAAAAATATTACCCCTTTAAATCAAATTTATGGAAGAAACCTCCGTATAAACTTTACGATATAGTTATGGTGTTACATAGGAAAACCTAAATAAATTAAAAAACAGGAAGCAACTTCAATGGGCCCATGCATGATGTAATCCTCACCTTCATCTATCTTTCTGTACTTCATTCCCTTTTCTACGCATCTACTCTCATCTCCAAAATTCTTAGTCTTATTTAGCATACAAAAAATTGTTCCTTCCTCAATGGACAAAGGGAAAGAATCGGGCGAGGGATCGTCAGCAAGATCCCCACCCGATACTCCGAGCCGATACGAGTCGCAAAAACGGCGAGACTGGAACACGTTTGGGCAGTACTTGGCGAACCAAAGGCCTCCGGTCTATATTTCACAATGCAATAGCAACCATGTGCATGAGTTCCTTCAATATTTGGATCAGTTTGGGAAGACTAAAGTCCATACACAAGGCTGCATATTTTATGGAGAGCCGGAGCCGCCAGCTCCTTGTGCTTGTCCACTTAGGCAAGCTTGGGGCAGCCTCGACGCGCTCATCGGGAGGCTTCGAGCTGCCTACGAAGAGAATGGGGGTTCATCGGAGACAAATCCGTTTGCTAGCGATGCAGTTCGTTTGTATCTTAGGGATGTGAAGGAGAGTCAAGCTAAGGCAAGAGGTATAGTATTCCTCACAAGAAGAAAAAGAAGAAGCAGCAGCTAGGTTAATAATAAGGCTAAAGAGATACGATGGCATGCCCTTCTCTTAATTTGATCCATTCCTAAGCCATGTTTAATTGGGATGGTAAATTATTTTCTTTGTCTACACTCTAAATCCCCTTTCTTTCTTTTTTCTTCGACCAGAAATCAGTAATCAGTTACGTATCACTCTGATGCAGATCGAATATATACTCTGTGATGCATTCACCCATAAGTCAAAAATATTTTATGTACCCAATAAAAAAAGTTAAACTCTCGACCTTTATCTAAGGTCGAGGATAAGAGGATAAGTATCCTCTCCATTTAGATCCCCTCCATTTTTATCCATTTCATCAATTATTTGATCATAATGATTTTGTTAGTAATGATCTAAATATATTAATAGACAGTTAATGATATTAAGATCAATCCTAAAAAAAATTAAAGTAATTCGACAATTTTTTACCGTTAAAAGTCTAAAAAAAATTTCGTTCATTGAAATTTTGATGAAAAATCTACATGTTCATTTAATGGTGAAAAAATGTCGGATTATTAATTTTTTTTTTTAGAATCGATCTTAATATCATTAACTACCTATTAATACATTTGGATCAATACTAACAAAATCATTATGATCAAATAATTGATGAAATAGAGGAGATCCAAACAGAAAGGATCCTTTTCCGTCGAGGATAAGGAGACCTTAATTAAGCAAAACCTTGCAACACTAGACTCTATATCTTCATAATACTATTTTGTAATTTTTATGGATGATTCATGACTGCTTAATCTATCCTCAACAAGTTTTGTGGAACTTTGAATTATAGACGTACGGGTATTATTGTATTGATAAATAGTGTGGATAGTACTGAAATCTCTGTTGCATACTTACATTTCACATTTGTACCACTCACATTTCCATTAGTGTAGATTCTTCTTGGATTCTGCAAATTTTTTGCACCCCATTTTTGGAATCAAATACTATTGCATGGTGGTACTTTCATTACATGACTCATAAATACTTATTCTATAATATCATAGCTTCATGCAATCTTTCTCTTATCGCCTTTTCACGTTATTCAATTTTTGAATAAAAAAACATTAATTATTGCAATTAATCTTGCAGCTGTTCAAGAAACCGGCCATTTACAAATCGAAATAGAATAATTTATCAATGTAAAAGACAAGTCCTTAAATTTGTAGCTTTAAGAATATTGTTCTCTGTCTGTATTATATTTGCGGGGCATTACTTTTTATTCCATTTTAGTTTGTCGTATAAAGTGCTTTACTTTAATGTTACTATTGGGACATTACCTTTTTATGCACCATTTGCAAATATTGTTCTTCATTTAAATTATTACTTTTCTCAATTAATAAGTTCTTCGAGGATCTTAATTGATAATTTCTCCATCAAATTTTTTCATTCCAAAGAAAAAGAAAATTTTAGGTAACGTACACCTCATGTAATTTGAAAATCAGATTTTCTAAGCTATGATTATGGATAAATATTTGAGAGTAATCTTGGAGTTGAAATTTAATTTGATGTTTTAGCATGAATGCATAGTTGCCATATCATATTAATAATTTTTACCCTTAAACCAAACTAGGGTTTTTTTTTTTACAAAAACATGCGTCTAAAAAGAACAAATAAAATAAAAATAAAACTATGTTATAAAATATGACATAAATTTAGTGGATGTCTAAGGTGAGTTCTTTCACCTTCCAATATGATATTTTAGTGAAAATCCTTCACCTTCCAATATGACCCTTGAGCTCCCAAATGTTGATATACATATGTCTATAAATAGAAGCAAGATGAAAAGAATGAAATACATATAGATTGAATGCTCTCTTATTTTCATCTACTTATTATTGTTCTTATTACTCTCTTTATTAAGTATATGGTATGATTATAATTATATAATTTTATTATACTTAGTAAGTTTTATAACACGTTATCAGCACGAATTGCTCTTCATTTTCATCTTGAAGCAAATAATTATATTTGGTTTAAGCAGTAAGTATGTTCTCCGTTATTCATGTCATCTTTTGGCACTTTAATTTCGTTACTACTGCAGATTTAAATTCTTATGTACACTCATTTTTTTTTATCACGTAATCTTAGTTTTTGGCAATGAGTGATTTTATTATAGTACACTGCACTTTAGTTTACAGCTACTATTATACTTGCAGACACTTTGTTATTTCATCACTTCATTGTTTCGACTTTGTACACACATGCAATCACTATTATTACTGTTGAACTTTGTTTAGTTGTATGATACATTTAGTATATTAACTACTAACTATGTTAATAATAATTGCTGTTTGTTTAACTATGTTTACAAAACATAACAACAATTTTATTTGCATTCGTACTTATTAGCACACTGTTTGTAGCTTACACATAACTACGCTCGGTAACAATTTACATTTTACTTCAATTATGTTCGTTGGCTTATCTATATGGACAAATAATTTGTCAAGATTTTATTTTTGCTACATACTAATCATTTATCATCTGACTAAATGTTTATACAATATTTATTATAATAAATATGTGACGCCCCCAAAATAGGTCCACACAACCCATTTTGAGTCGCCAATAACATTCTACAAAATACAAATACAAATACGAATTTTCCCATTTACAACTAATATTTGTCGTGCAAAATACGACCACACACATACTGTGACTTCCATACAAATATCGTACAGTATGGTACCACAGTATCCAAACCCAAATTATTACAATGCCGTAAAAAGACGGCAACACATGTTTAAAGTCTTCAGTACAGTTATTATTAAACTATGCCATCACTTGATGAGGACAACCACTAACTCGAACCATCACTCCACTCCCCGGCTAGTCCCAGCTACATTTTCCTTTCCTGAGAATGGGACAAAACTGAAAAGGGTGAGCTTAAATAGCCCAGTAAGAAATATCATGACTAAGATAATGAAGAATAAAAATTATCTTTAGTCTTCAACAATAATAAATCAGAGATTTAAAGATATTATAATTGTTCAACAACAACAATTGCAGCGGAACAAACAATCCATTAGAAGAGTCAAGTAGATTATAATATCTACCATCTTCTATAAATTAAAGGATCACCACCAATATTTTATCCCTGTAACACCAATCAACAATTCCTGTTTATGAACATCCAAATCAACAGTTTATATTCAACAGCCTCTCTTTGCACTACGTGCCAAAGATATTTATTTGTAACATCTCCGGTCATGATCATGCCAAACGCCAGTTCATCTTTGCACTACGGCCAAAGAGAATTTTCACCATACGCCTTTGTTTGTAACACAAAAAGTCATGATTATACCAATACACAGTTTGGTCAAAATCATGTCACGCCAGTTCATCTTTGCACTACGGGCCAAAGAGAACTATCACCACAATTTAAGTATGAGGATGAGGATGATGACAATGATACAGTGAGATTAAGGATAAGAAAAACTTTATAATTTAATCAGTATCAAAGATTGACCAAATTGCCAACATGATAACTAAATTGTGGAGTCAAATTCAAGAATGATATTCAAGAAATTAGTTCATGCTTCAACTATAACGTATAGAAAGATTCAAGTGAAAAGATATTAGATGAAGCACAAACTATTAAGGATATTCTACTAATTTTCAGGGATTTTCTCCATTTAAAAATAAGGTTTTTGGAAACAAATAAGGATTTCTTATCATAAATGGAGAAATGTGAAAGAAAAAGATATCCCTTAAAGAGTACAAAAGAAATGATAAGTTATATGAGTATAACAGAATATATGAAACTGCAATGGATTTTCACCTGTCATGCGATAATTCGCGTAGACAGATTATTTCCACAACAGATTAATAAGTAATGAATACGACGGGTTATTCACCAGGTATGCGTCAATCCGCACGAACAGGTTATACCCACAGATTAATAAGGAATGAATACAGAAGGGTATTCACCAGGTACGACACTCGTACTTACAGGTTATTCCCATAGAATAATAAGGGTTGAATACAAAAGGATATTCACCAGGCATGCGTCATACCGCACGGCCAGGTTATCCCCACAAATTAATACAGAATGAATAACAACCTTTATGGGTATAATATCACTTACGAACATGAAAGCAAATGATATTATATATGAGTATGAAAGAAATGATATTCCCTACCTTCGTTAACTGGATGTTACTCTCTATGAAGTTTACTAACTTCGGATAATACTAGTATTCTCACAAATACTCACAATAGCCTAGCACACTAAGAGAACTTCAGAAATTTAGAGAGAGGGAGGAAGTATAAGCAATGAAGGTGTGAAAATTTCTTAAGCAAACTCTCCCTATTTATAGGAAAATCAAGGTGAGGGCATTTTGGTCTTTTTCCCCATATTCTTTTAATATCATCCATCCATTTTTTCTTCCATTAATATCATCCATCCATTTTTTCTTCCATTAATATCATCCATCCATTTTTTCTTCCATTAATATCATCCATCCATTTTTTCTTCCATTAATATCATCCATCCATTTATAAAAAGATTAATCCATTATCAAAAGATAATTCCATTATCAAAAGATAATTCCATTTTTCTGTATTATTGTGTTAAATGTATTAATATCACAGATAGCATATACTCGCAATACTGACAACCAGATTATTCCCAGGAAAGAGGGGGCCTTCCATAAAAATGGCGCGCAATTAAATAACCCCTTTCCTTGACAGAATTTCTAGACATTGTCGATAATGCTAAAATATCCTATCAAATGATATAAGTTACAGTGTCCGTGACAAATAGTAAAATATATTATGCAGATGCTAATTAACAATTATTGAATCAATAATATAAAACACTGTGCAACATCGTGAGCTACTGTGGAATACCGTGTGCTACTGTAGAATAACGCGTTTTACTGTTCTTTTTATCACCGGGTATTTTAACAGTTATCGGTTAAAGTTTTGCCGCCAATTTCTATCACTTTCTATATCCGACAGTTAACCCGTTGTGGGGCCCACTATCATTGACAATATTGCCATTTCGGCGCCGTCGTACGGTACCGAATATAATATTCCCCGACAGAAAGAATATTTCTCGACAAAAGGAATATTCCCCGACATACTATTTATCAGATAATTTGCATATAACACCCTTAACTATCATTTATAACAATTAAGCACTTCACTATTTAGAAAAATAATCATAAAGAAAATAATAAATTTTTATTTCATAAATTCGGGGTCTTACAATCTCCCCTCCTTATGAAATTTCGTCCTCGAAATTGACGTACGTACCTGGCAATTCGAAAAGGTGAGGATATTTTGCTCTTATCTCGGATTCTAACTCCCAGGTCATTTCCTCAACATCATGGTTTCTCCATAAAACTTTAACTTGAGGTATAACCTTTGAGCGTAGAATCTGCTCCTTCTTATCCAAGACCTTGACAGGTATCTCTTCGTACGTCAAATCCTCTGTTATCTCGTCTGGTTCTAACTCAATAATGTGGTTTGGATCTTTCACATATTTACGTAGCATGGATATGTGAAAAACATTATGAACACGAGACATGCTTGGCGGTAAGGCGAGTTTGTAGGCCACAGTTCCTACTCGATCGAGGATTTCAAATGGACCGATAAATCGAGGGTTAAGCTTTCCTCTCTTTCCGAATCGCGTAACACCTTTCCACGGAGCAACACGTAAAAATACATGATCTCCGACATTGAATTCCTCGTCTCTTCGATGAAGATCAGCATAACTCTTTTGTCGATCTTGAGCCGTTTGTATACGTTGTCGGATCATTTGGATCTTTTCTGTAGTCATACGTATCAACTCGGGTCCCAACAATTTTGCCTCACCTACTTCATCCCAACATACTGGAGATCGACACCTTCGTCCATACAACGCCTCGAAGGGAGCCATGCCTATACTTGCTTGATAACTGTTGTTGTAAGAGAATTCCACCAATGGCAAGTATTTGTCCCAACTTCCTTTGAAGTCTAGTACGCAGAGTCTTAATAGATCTTCGAGGGTTTGAATAGTCCTTTCCGATTGTCCGTCTGTCTGGGGATGGTATGCAGAACTGAATCGTAATTCAGTGCCCATAGCTTTTTGCAAGCTGACCCAAAATCGTGAAGTGAATCTAGGATCTCGATCAGAAACTATGGATACTGGCATGCCATGCAATCTCATAATCTCGCTAATATACAAATTAGCAAGACGCTCGAGTGAATAGTTTTCTCGTATAGGCAAGAAATGAGCAGACTTGGTCAATCTATCTATAATGACCCAAATTGCGTCTAAGCCTTGAGAAACTTTGGGAAGACCTGTTACAAAATCCATGTTGATGTGTTCCCACTTCCATTCTGGAATCTCAAGTGGTTGTAATGGACCCCTTGGTACTTGATGCTCCGCCTTGACACGTTGACAAGTTAAACATCTTGCGATAAACTCTGCAATTTCTCTCTTCATATTGTTCCACCAAAATGTATGTCGAAGATCACGATACATTTTGGTACTTCCAGGGTGGATTGCAAACGGTGTGTTGTGCGCCTCCATCATGATTTTGTATTTCAAGTCGGGGTCGTTAGGAACACACAGTCTAGAGTTGATTCGCAATATTCCTTCTTCGTCGACTCTTGCTTCTGGAATAGCACCTTCTTGCACCTTCTTTTTCATATTCATCAATTCTGGGTCTGTAACTTGAGCAGCTTTAATTTTGTCGATTAAAGCTGGTTCTACTTGTATATATGCGATCTTCACGTGGGTTCCTGGAGTCTTTAACTCTATCTCCATCTTTTGTAAATCATCCAAAATAGGCCTTTGAGATGTCAATAACGCACTCGTACTTGCATATGATCTTCTACTCAATGCATCAGCTACTACGTTCGCCTTTCCAGGATGGTACTGGATGGTATGATCGTAATCTTTCAGCAACTCGAGCCAACGCCGTTGTCGCATGTTGAGTTCCTTCTGGGTGAAGAAATATTTGAGACTTTTGTGGTCTGTATAGATCTCCACTTTCTCCCCATACAAGTAATGTCTCCAAATCTTCAACGCGAAAACAACTGCTGCCAACTCTAGATCATGAGTAGGATAATTCCTCTCATATTCCTTGAGTTGCCGAGACGCATAGGCTATAACCTTCCCATGTTGCATGAGAACACAACCTAGTCCTTTGTTTGAAGCGTCGCTGTAGATGACAAATCCTTCCGATCCTGAAGGTATTGCCAATACAGGTGCTGAAATGAGCCTTCTTTTGAGTTCTTGAAAACTCTTCTCGCATTCTTCGCTCCATTTGAATGTTGTGTTTTTCCGAGTCAGTTGAGTTAATGGAACGGCTATTCGAGAAAATCCTTCTACGAATCTCCGATAATAACCAGCTAGACCCAGAAAGCTTCGTACTTCGGTTACTGACTTGGGTTGTTCCCAATTTGATACTGCTTCAATCTTCGCCGGGTCAACCGAGATTCCTTCTTTAGAAACCAAGTGACCAAGGAATGCAACTTCCTCAAGCCAGAATTCACATTTCTTCAACTTAGCATATAACTTGTTTTCACGAAGTTTTTGGAGTATCAGCCTCAAGTGTTGCTCATGATCCTCACGACTTTTAGAATATATGAGAATGTCATCAATGAAGACAACCACGAAATGATCCAAATATTCTTTGAATATCCGGTTCATCATATCCATGAAAGCAGCAGGAGCATTAGTCAATCCAAAAGACATGACTAGGAATTCATAATGCCCGTACCGAGTTCTAAAGGCAGTCTTTGGAATGTCATCAGCTTTAACTTTCAACTGATGATATCCAGAACGAAGATCGATCTTTGAAAAGAATTGAGCACCTTGTAACTGGTCAAACAGGTCATCAATGCGAGGTAACGGGTACCTATTTTTGATGGTGACATGGTTTAACTCCCGATAGTCAATGCAAAGTCTCATACTCCCGTCTTTCTTCTTTACGAATAAAACAGGAGCACCCCAAGGCGATGTACTCGGACGTATGAAACCGCTGTCTAACAACTCCTGTAGTTGGACCTTTAACTCTTGAAGTTCAATAGGAGCCATTCGATATGGGGTTTTGGAAATGGGTTTTCGTACCGGGTTCAAGGTCGATACAAAATTCAATTTCACGGTCTGGGGGTAGGCCAGGAAGTTCTTCAGGAAATACGTCAGGGAACTCATTAACAACAGAAATATTTTTCAAATCTGACGTACTTTTATTTAAATCCGTTACATGGGCTAAGAAGGCTTGACATCCGTTTTTCAATAAACGAATGGCTTTGTGACTAGAAATGATGGTTATTGATTTCAATGGTTTAGTTGCTTGAATTCGCATAATAGGTTGATTAGGAATATGAAAACTAATAACCTTACGAAAGCAATCAATTTTAGCATGATGAACAGTTAACCAATCAATTCCTAAGATCACATCAAATTCATGCATGTTCAAGGAGATAAGATCAACAGGCAATGTGAGGGTGCCGATTTGAACAAAGCAAGATTTATAGACCGTAGATGTAACGAATGTTTGCGCTAATGGTATTTCGACAGATAAGTCAAAATCTAATTTTTCAGGAGTCAAATTCAGGCGTTGAGCACATGTTGGTGAAATAAAAGAGTGGGTAGAACCAGTATCTAATAAGGCATAGACTTCATAAGAGTTAATAAGTAGTTTACCCGTTATAACCTCGTTCGAATTCTGCGCTTTTTGTGACGTCACAACAAAAGCTCTCCCTTGAACTACAGACTTTGACTTATCCGTGACCGCCTTCGGTGTCATCATCGCAGCTGGACTTGACTTTGCTGCATGACAAAAACGAGCTATATGGCCTTCCTTTCCACAATTGTAACATACTTGGGATGGCGCTTGTGTACAATTTGGACTGATGTGTCCTTCCTTCCCACACCTGAAACATCTAACAGGTGGTCGTTCTCCTTCCTTCGAAACTGGTACTGGTGATGGTGTTGACGTTGGTGCCTTTCCATGGTTGTTGTTGAATCTCCTCTTCTTGGAATTGTTGCCACTTGACTCACTCCTTCTGTTATCCGGGCCAGGATTACCACCGAAGTGGTTACCATTTCCGGTGTTGTGATTCCCTCCTCGCTGATTATCATTATTTCGATAATTGCTGCCACCATTACGATTATTACCGTGATTTTGCTCTCGTGGTTGGGTGTTGCTTCCTGGTTGTAGTAGTCCTCTTTCCTGCTCCACTACTTGAGCCCTATCCACAGCATCTGCGTATATACAAATTTTATGAGAAACGAGATATTGGCGAATCTCTGGTTTCAAACCTCGTAGGAACATTTGTGTCATCCGTTTCTCAGTGTCCACCAAATGGGATGCAAAACGCGACAGCTCGGCGAACTTGGCTTCGTACTGTGACACCGTCATGTTGTTCTGTTCCAGTTTGATGAATTCTACCTCCTTCATATGACGAATACTTTCCGGGAAATACTTCTCATTAAATAATTCCTGGAACTGGACCCAAGACATCTCGAGTGCCGAACGATGGGTACGTTTCACAGATTCCCACCAATGATCTGCTTCTCCTCGCAACATGAAGGTGGCAAAGGGAACCTTTTGGTCGTCCGTGCAACGCAGTACATCAAATATCTTCGTTAATTGTTTAAGCCACGACTCTGCCTTGAGTGGATCTGGCTTGCCGAAAAATTCAGGTGGTCCCAATTCTTTGAACTGCTTGGTAGTGACCATCCGTACATTATCAGCGTTTCTGCCAGTATTGTAGACAGGAGCTCTTCTCGCCTGGTTCTGCATGTATTGCATGAAGTTCCTAAAAAATTCATCATTCATCCGATTGTTAGCATCATGATTAGCATCATGGTGTTCTGAGTTTGCACCCGTATTATTTGTGGCTTCCTGGTTTTCAGCCACAATAGTCTCATAGTGAATCTCTTGGTTTTCAGATGCCATTCTGAAATGTGATCAAAAAATAAAGATTAGTTAAAGAAATAAACATGCAACATCTTATCCCTATAACCAAACCAATTACTTAAATAACAAAAATAGCTTAGGTAGGACACACTAGCGAAGGATTTTACTCGTCTCTCCCCTCCTAGCTCTAATCCCAGATCTCTACCAGAGATCATATCCCTAAGCTCTGATACCAACTGTGACGCCCCCAAAATAGGTCCACACAACCCATTTTGAGTCGCCAATAACATTCTACAAAATACAAATACAAATACGAATTTTCCCATTTACAACTAATATTTGTCGTGCAAAATACGACCACACACATACTGTGACTTCCATACAAATATCGTACAGTATGGTACCACAGTATCCAAACCCAAATTATTACAATGCCGTAAAAAGACGGCAACACATGTTTAAAGTCTTCAGTACAGTTATTATTAAACTATGCCATCACTTGATGAGGACAACCACTAACTCGAACCATCACTCCACTCCCCGGCTAGTCCCAGCTACATTTTCCTTTCCTGAGAATGGGACAAAACTGAAAAGGGTGAGCTTAAATAGCCCAGTAAGAAATATCATGACTAAGATAATGAAGAATAAAAATTATCTTTAGTCTTCAACAATAATAAATCAGAGATTTAAAGATATTATAATTGTTCAACAACAACAATTGCAGCGGAACAAACAATCCATTAGAAGAGTCAAGTAGATTATAATATCTACCATCTTCTATAAATTAAAGGATCACCACCAATATTTTATCCCTGTAACACCAATCAACAATTCCTGTTTATGAACATCCAAATCAACAGTTTATATTCAACAGCCTCTCTTTGCACTACGTGCCAAAGATATTTATTTGTAACATCTCCGGTCATGATCATGCCAAACGCCAGTTCATCTTTGCACTACGGCCAAAGAGAATTTTCACCATACGCCTTTGTTTGTAACACAAAAAGTCATGATTATACCAATACACAGTTTGGTCAAAATCATGTCACGCCAGTTCATCTTTGCACTACGGGCCAAAGAGAACTATCACCACAATTTAAGTATGAGGATGAGGATGATGACAATGATACAGTGAGATTAAGGATAAGAAAAACTTTATAATTTAATCAGTATCAAAGATTGACCAAATTGCCAACATGATAACTAAATTGTGGAGTCAAATTCAAGAATGATATTCAAGAAATTAGTTCATGCTTCAACTATAACGTATAGAAAGATTCAAGTGAAAAGATATTAGATGAAGCACAAACTATTAAGGATATTCTACTAATTTTCAGGGATTTTCTCCATTTAAAAATAAGGTTTTGGAAACAAATAAGGATTTCTTATCATAAATGGAGAAATGTGAAAGAAAAAGATATCCCTTAAAGAGTACAAAAGAAATGATAAGTTATATGAGTATAACAGAATATATGAAACTGCAATGGATTTTCACCTGTCATGCGATAATTCGCGTAGACAGATTATTTCCACAACAGATTAATAAGTAATGAATACGACGGGTTATTCACCAGGTATGCGTCAATCCGCACGAACAGGTTATACCCACAGATTAATAAGGAATGAATACAGAAGGGTATTCACCAGGTACGACACTCGTACTTACAGGTTATTCCCATAGAATAATAAGGGTTGAATACAAAAGGATATTCACCAGGCATGCGTCATACCGCACGGCCAGGTTATCCCCACAAATTAATACAGAATGAATAACAACCTTTATGGGTATAATATCACTTACGAACATGAAAGCAAATGATATTATATATGAGTATGAAAGAAATGATATTCCCTACCTTCGTTAACTGGATGTTACTCTCTATGAAGTTTACTAACTTCGGATAATACTAGTATTCTCACAAATACTCACAATAGCCTAGCACACTAAGAGAACTTCAGAAATTTAGAGAGAGGGAGGAAGTATAAGCAATGAAGGTGTGAAAATTTCTTAAGCAAACTCTCCCTATTTATAGGAAAATCAAGGTGAGGGCATTTTGGTCTTTTCCCCATATTCTTTTAATATCATCCATCCATTTTTTCTTCCATTAATATCATCCATCCATTTTTTCTTCCATTAATATCATCCATCCATTTTTTCTTCCATTAATATCATCCATCCATTTTTTCTTCCATTAATATCATCCATCCATTTATAAAAAGATTAATCCATTATCAAAAGATAATTCCATTATCAAAAGATAATTCCATTTTTCTGTATTATTGTGTTAAATGTATTAATATCACAGATAGCATATACTCGCAATACTGACAACCAGATTATTCCCAGGAAAGAGGGGGCCTTCCATAAAAATGGCGCGCAATTAAAGAACCCCTTTCCTTGACAGAATTTCTAGACATTGTCGATAATGCTAAAATATCCTATCAAATGATATAAGTTACAGTGTCGTGACAAATAGTAAAATATATTATGCAGATGCTAATTAACAATTATTGAATCAATAATATAAAACACTGTGCAACATCGTGAGCTACTGTGGAATACCGTGTGCTACTGTAGAATAACGCGTTTTACTGTTCTTTTTATCACCGGGTATTTTAACAGTTATCGGTTAAAGTTTTGCCGCCAATTTCTATCACTTTCTATATCCGACAGTTAACCCGTTGTGGGGCCCACTATCATTGACAATATTGCCATTTCGGCGCCGTCGTACGGTACCGAATATAATATTCTCCGACAGAAAGAATATTTCTCGACAAAAGGAATATTCCCCGACATACTATTTATCAGATAATTTGCATATAACACCCTTAACTATCATTTATAACAATTAAGCACTTCACTATTTAGAAAAATAATCATAAAGAAAATAATAAATTTTTATTTCATAAATTCGGGGTCTTACAATCTCCCCTCCTTATGAAATTTCGTCCTCGAAATTGACGTACGTACCTGGCAATTCGAAAAGGTGAGGATATTTTGCTCTTATCTCGGATTCTAACTCCCAGGTCATTTCCTCAACATCATGGTTTCTCCATAAAACTTTAACTTGAGGTATAACCTTTGAGCGTAGAATCTGCTCCTTCTTATCCAAGACCTTGACAGGTATCTCTTCGTACGTCAAATCCTCTGTTATCTCGTCTGGTTCTAACTCAATAATGTGGTTTGGATCTTTCACATATTTACGTAGCATGGATATGTGAAAAACATTATGAACACGAGACATGCTTGGCGGTAAGGCGAGTTTGTAGGCCACAGTTCCTACTCGATCGAGGATTTCAAATGGACCGATAAATCGAGGGTTAAGCTTTCCTCTCTTTCCGAATCGCGTAACACCTTTCCACGGAGCAACACGTAAAAATACATGATCTCCGACATTGAATTCCTCGTCTCTTCGATGAAGATCAGCATAACTCTTTTGTCGATCTTGAGCCGTTTGTATACGTTGTCGGATCATTTGGATCTTTTTTGTAGTCATACGTATCAACTCGGGTCCCAACAATTTTGCCTCACCTACTTCATCCCAACATACTGGAGATCGACACCTTCGTCCATACAACGCCTCGAAGGGAGCCATGCCTATACTTGCTTGATAACTGTTGTTGTAAGAGAATTCCACCAATGGCAAGTATTTGTCCCAACTTCCTTTGAAGTCTAGTACGCAGAGTCTTAATAGATCTTCGAGGGTTTGAATAGTCCTTTCCGATTGTCCGTCTGTCTGGGGATGGTATGCAGAACTGAATCGTAATTCAGTGCCCATAGCTTTTTGCAAGCTGACCCAAAATCGTGAAGTGAATCTAGGATCTCGATCAGAAACTATGGATACTGGCATGCCATGCAATCTCATAATCTCGCTAATATACAAATTAGCAAGACGCTCGAGTGAATAGTTTTCTCGTATAGGCAAGAAATGAGCAGACTTGGTCAATCTATCTATAATGACCCAAATTGCGTCTAAGCCTTAAGAAACTTTGGGAAGACCTGTTACAAAATCCATGTTGATGTGTTCCCACTTCCATTCTGGAATCTCAAGTGGTTGTAATGGACCCCTTGGTACTTGATGCTCCGCCTTGACACGTTGACAAGTTAAACATCTTGCGATAAACTCTGCAATTTCTCTCTTCATATTGTTCCACCAAAATGTATGTCGAAGATCACGATACATTTTGGTACTTCCAGGGTGGATTGCAAACGGTGTGTTGTGCGCCTCCATCATGATTTTGTATTTCAAGTCGGGGTCGTTAGGAACACACAGTCTAGAGTTGATTCGCAATATTCCTTCTTCGTCGACTCTTGCTTCTGGAATAGCACCTTCTTGCACCTTCTTTTTCATATTCATCAATTCTGGGTCTGTAACTTGAGCAGCTTTAATTTTGTCGATTAAAGCTGGTTCTACTTGTATATATGCGATCTTCACGTGGGTTCCTGGAGTCTTTAACTCTATCTCCATCTTTTGTAAATCATCCAAAATAGGCCTTTGAGATGTCAATAACGCACTCGTACTTGCATATGATCTTCTACTCAATGCATCAGCTACTACGTATGGGTCGCCTTTCCAGGATGGTACTGGATGGTATGATCGTAATCTTTCAGCAACTCGAGCCAACGCCGTTGTCGCATGTTGAGTTCCTTCTGGGTGAAGAAATATTTGAGACTTTTGTGGTCTGTATAGATCTCCACTTTCTCCCCATACAAGTAATGTCTCCAAATCTTCAACGCGAAAACAACTGCTGCCAACTCTAGATCATGAGTAGGATAATTCCTCTCATATTCCTTGAGTTGCCGAGACGCATAGGCTATAACCTTCCCATGTTGCATGAGAACACAACCTAGTCCTTTGTTTGAAGCGTCGCTGTAGATGACAAATCCTTCCGATCCTGAAGGTATTGCCAATACAGGTGCTGAAATGAGCCTTCTTTTGAGTTCTTGAAAACTCTTCTCGCATTCTTCGCTCCATTTGAATGTTGTGTTTTTCCGAGTCAGTTGAGTTAATGGAACGGCTATTCGAGAAAATCCTTCTACGAATCTCCGATAATAACCAGCTAGACCCAGAAAGCCTCGTACTACTTCGGTTACTGACTTGGGTTGTTCCCAATTTGATACTGCTTCAATCTTCGCCGGGTCAACCGAGATTCCTTCTTTAGAAACCAAGTGACCAAGGAATGCAACTTCCTCAAGCCAGAATTCACATTTCTTCAACTTAGCATATAACTTGTTTTCACGAAGTTTTTGGAGTATCAGCCTCAAGTGTTGCTCATGATCCTCACGACTTTTAGAATATATGAGAATGTCATCAATGAAGACAACCACGAAATGATCCAAATATTCTTTGAATATCCGGTTCATCATATCCATGAAAGCAGCAGGAGCATTAGTCAATCCAAAAGACATGACTAGGAATTCATAATGCCCGTACCGAGTTCTAAAGGCAGTCTTTGGAATGTCATCAGCTTTAACTTTCAACTGATGATATCCAGAACGAAGATCGATCTTTGAAAAGAATTGAGCACCTTGTAACTGGTCAAACAGGTCATCAATGCGAGGTAACGGGTACCTATTTTTGATGGTGACATGGTTTAACTCCCGATAGTCAATGCAAAGTCTCATACTCCCGTCTTTCTTCTTTACGAATAAAACAGGAGCACCCCAAGGCGATGTACTCGGACGTATGAAACCGCTGTCTAACAACTCCTGTAGTTGGACCTTTAACTCTTGAAGTTCAATAGGAGCCATTCGATATGGGGTTTTGGAAATGGGTTTCGTACCGGGTTCAAGGTCGATACAAAATTCAATTTCACGGTCTGGGGTTGGCCAGGAAGTTCTTCAGGAAATACGTCAGGGAACTCATTAACAACAGAAATATTTTTCAAATCTGACGTACTTTTATTTAAATCCGTTACATGGGTTAAGAAGGCTTGACATCCGTTTTTCAATAAACGAATGGCTTTGTGACTAGAAATGATGGTTATTGATTTCAATGGTTTAGTTGCTTGAATTCGCATAATAGGTTGATTAGGAATATGAAAACGAGGTTTTAAGAAATACTCTGAACTGATTTCATGTCTCCTTGTGGCTGAACAAAATAATGAGCTTTTAATGAAAAATCACGAATCACGACCGACTGGTTCAGCTCCATTCCCTGAAGTGAATGCTACGAGATATAATAATAATAATCGTGGTCGTGGTCGTAGTAGAGGTCGTGGTCGTGGACGTGGTCATGGGCGAGGACGTTTTAATTACCGCAATTATGATGGTCGTAATTTGTCAAACTCTAACAAACCCTCACAGAATGAGGAGAAAAATAAAAAGGGGAAAAATATACATAACAGAGATACTGATACTAAGAAGGAAGAAAATATCTGTTATCGATGTGGAATGAAAGGACATTGGTCTCGTACCTGTCGTACGGCCAAACATCTTGTTGATTTATATCAGTCCTCATTGAAAAGAAATGGGAAGAACATAGAAATAAATTTTTCTCAGCCACATCAAGATAATGATGATATTTATTTTGACCCTTTAGATATGGCGCACCTTGACGTTACATATTTCTTTGAGCAAAATAATGAGAAAGTTGATATTCCTTGTAATGATAATAATTAGTTTATATTTCTGTCAATCCTTTAAGTGTGTTCCTTTTTTGCTATTATATTTCTATGTATTTTGTTTTCTTCTTTTCATGTTGGCTTGTTTAATGTAAAATATTGTGTTATAATAGTATCTTATTATGAACTTATTATATATTTATTCTTTTTCGTGAAGAAAATATGGATTTGCATCATGTTATAAATGAGACCAATATCAGTGGTGGTGATATATGCTTAGCAGATAGTGCAACGACGCATACCATTCTCAGGCATAAGCAATATTTTTTAAATCTAAGAATAATGAAAGCAAAAGTGAATACAATATCAGGTTCAACAGACTTGATAGAAGGTTCTGGAAGAGCCAATATAATGCTTCCTTGTGGAACAAAATTTATTATTAATAATGCTTTGTTCTCTACTAAGTCAAGAAGAAATTTGCTAAGTTTCAAAGATATACGACTTAACGGGTACCATATTGAGACTGCCAATGACAATGGTATAGAATATCTTTACATTGTATCAAATGTCTCTACTGGAAAACAAATATTGGAAAAATTACCCGTTTTATCCTCACGATTGTATTACACAAATATTAGTACAATTGAAGTCAATGCAATAATGAACCAGAAGTTCAATGAACCAAATAATTTTATTATTTGGCATGATCGGTTGGGTCATCCTGGATCAATAATGATGCGAAGAATTATTGAGAATTCACACGGCCATGCATTGAAGAACCAGAAGATTCTTCAATTTAAGGAATTCACGTGTGCTGCTTGTTCTCAAGGCAAATTGATCATTAGACCATCACCAGCTAAAGTTGGGATTGAATCTCCAAGATTTCTAGAACGTATTCAAGGAGATATTTGTGGGCCCATTCACCCACCATGTGGACCATTCAGATATTTTATGGTTTTAATTGATGCATCTACAAGATGGTCACATGTGTGTTTATTATCAACTCGCAACCTGACGTTTGCGAGATTACTTGCTCAAATTATTAAATTACGAGCACAATTTTTAGATCATATAATCAAGACTATTCGTCTTGACAATGCTGGTGAATTCACATCCCAAGCATTTAATGATTATTGCATGTCACTTGGGATAAACAATGAACATCCTGTTGCCCATGTTCATACTCAGAATGGTCTTGCTGAATCATTTATTAAACGTCTCCAGTTAATTGCAAGACCATTGCTCATGAGAACAAAACTTCCTGTCTCTGTTTGGGGGCATGCTATTTTACATGCAGCAGCACTTATACGAATTAGGCCAACATCATATCACAAATTCTCCCCATTACAATTGGTTTTGGGTCATGAGCCAAATATTTCCCATCTAAAGATATTTGGTTGCGCGGTATATGTTCCAATTTATCCGCCACAACGTACAAAAATGGGTCCTCAAAGGAGGTTGGGAATATATATTGGATTTGAGTCCCCATCGATAATTAAATATCTTGAACCCTTAACAGGTGATTCATTTACGGCACGATTTGCCGACTGTCATTTTGATGAGACTATGTTTCCAGCATTAGGGGGAGAAATTAAACAGCTGGATAAAGATATTACTTGGAATGCATTGTCACTGTTGAATTTTGATCCTCGTACAAAACAATGTGAACAAGAAGTTCAAAAGATACTTCGTTTGCAAGACATAGCAAATTAGCTACCGAATGCATTCACTGACTCAAAAGGAGTAACCAAATCTCATATACCAGCTATAAATGCTCCAGCCCGGATTGAAGTTCCAATAGGACAATCCGCAAAAATTGTATCAAATGAGTCTAAGGCACGCCAGAAGCGTGGTAGACCAATCGGTTCAAAAGACAAAAATCCTCGAAAAAGGAAAGGAGCAAATAATCAAGTTGGCATTATTGAGGAGGAAAATATTCATGAGGATATAGACATAGCTAATCATAAAACCCCAGAAGAGGTTCAGGTACCTGAAAACAGTAAAAATGATGAGATCTCAATAAGTTATGTCTATACAAAGAAAAGATGGAACCGAAATGAGATAGTTGTTGACAACATTTTTGCATATAATATATCACTTGATATCATTGATGAAAGTGAGGATCTTGAGCCTAAATCCGTCGAAGAATGTAGACGCAGAAATGATTGGCCAAAATGGAAAGAAGCAATCCAAGCAGAATTAAATTCACTTGCAAAACGTGAAGTTTTTGGACCTGTAGTCCAAACACCTGAAAAAGTAAAGCCAGTTGGATATAAATGGGTATTTGTACGAAAACGAAATGAGAAAAATGAAATCGTAAGATATAAGGCACGACTTGTGGCACAAGGGTTTTTACAAAGACCTGGCATTGATTACAATGAAACATATTCTCCTGTGATAGATGCAATTACATTTCGGTATCTTATTAGCCTGGCAACTCATGAAAAACTAGATATGTGTCTAATGGATGTTGTTGCTGCCTATTTATATGGGTCAATTGATAATGATGTTTATATGAAAATCCCTGAAGGATTTAAAATGCCTGAAGCATATAATTCAAATCCCCGAGAAGTTTACTCAATCAAGTTGCAAAGGTCCCTATATGGGTTAAAGCAATCAGGACGCATGTGGTATAATCGTCTTAGTGAATATTTATTGAAAGAAAGGTATAATAATGATCCTATATGCCCATGTGTTTTTATAAAAAAGTCAGAATCCGATTTTGTTATTATTGCTGTGTATGTTGATGATTTAAATATTATTGGAACTCATGGAGAGATACCAAAGACAGTAAATTATTTAAAGAAAGAATTTGAGATGAAAGATTTGGGAAAAACAAAATTTTGTCTCGGCCTGTAGATCGAGCATTTAGCAGATGGAATTCTCATTCATCAGTCAACTTACACAGAGAAGGTCCTTAAAAGATTTTATATGGATAAAGGTCATCCATTGAGTACCCCAATGGTTGTTCGATCACTTGATGTGAAAAAGGACCCTTTTAGACCTCGTGAGGATAACGAAGAATTACTTGGTCCTGAAGTACCATACCTTAGTGCAATTGGTGCGCTAATGTATCTTGCTAATAATACACGACCAGATATATCGTTCTCTGTGAATTTGCTAGCAAGATATAGTTCTTCTCCTACCCGGAGACATTGGAATGGAGTTAAACATATTTTTCGTTACCTACGAGGAACTATGGATATGGGCTTATTTTATTCAGTTAATGATAATCATGAATTAGTCGGATATGCTGATGCAGGATATTTATCTGATCCACATAAAGGTCGATCTCAAACAGGTTATCTCTTTATGTGTGGTAATACTGCTATATCATGGAGATCTACAAAGCAAACATTAGTCGCCACTTCATCTAATCACGCTGAAATAATTGCAATCCATGAAGCAAGCCGAGAATGTGTGTGGTTGAGATCAATGACTCAACATATTCGTGAAACATGTGGTTTATCCTCCAGCAAAGGAACTTCAACCATTATATATGAAGACAATGTTGCATGCATAACTCAATTAAAGGGAGGATACATCAAAGGAGATAGAACGAAGCACATCTCACCGAAATTCTTTTTCACACATGACCTTGATAAGTGTGGTGACATTGATGTTCAACAAATTCGCTCAAAAGATAATCTAGCAGATTTGTTCACCAAAGCATTGCCAGCTACAACATTTGAAAGATTGCGACACAATATTGGAATGCGGCAACTTAATGTCTCAAGGTGATACATTCATGAGGGGGAGTTAATACGCACTGCACTCTTTTTTCCTTAACCAAGTTTTTTTCCCATTGGGTTTTTCCTGGTAAGGTTTTTAATGAGGCAGTTCTTAACGCGTATGGCTATACCATAGACATCCAAGGGGGAGTGTTATAAAATATGACATAAATTTAGTGGATGTCTAAGGTGAGTTCTTTCACCTTCCAATATGATATTTTAGTGAAAATCCTTCACCTTCCAATATGACCCTTGAGCTCCCAAATGTTGATATACATATGTCTATAAATAGAAACAAGATGAAGAGAATGAAATACATATAGATTGAATGCTCTCTTATTTTCATCTACTTATTATTGTTCTTATTACTCTCTTTATTAAGTATATGGTATGATTATAATTATATAATTTTATTATACTTAGTAAGTTTTATAACAAACTAAAGTTAGAAAGGACGAGATAGATGCAATAAATGTGACGAGGGATACTGGAGACTCGTTGCACTAATTTAGAAACTGCCCAACAAATGTATTGTATAGTATTCATCTTCTTTTAATTAGGTTAACTTCAAATGCACTCTCAAATTGTTGAAAACGTATTCTCTCTTCTTCTTCTTTTTTTTTCTTTTTTTTTTCAAAATTAAAAATAAATTTATAAAATGACAACTTAAAGAAATGATTTAGTTTTCCTAAATTTAACCCTAACGTGGACTATAAATAAAATAATGATGGCATGAAAATGGCGAAAACCCGTGCTTAATGTTTTAAAATCAATCGTTATGCTTTTGGTATGACAATAGTTTTATTGGCATAGGCTTTGTAATTCGACATAATTTTGAGGAAGTTATGGCTCGGTGTAACAATGGTTTTATCTTAATATTCTATGAAGTTTTAGTCTAGTGGTTAAGATTAAAGTGTTGTGATCTTTATGTCAGGTTCGATTCTCGTAAGTCTTTCTAGTGAGGTTTGATTGTTTCTTTGATATTGTAATAGTGAATATTATACTTAATTATAAGATTATATTGTATTTCTCAAAGCGTGGAGATTCAAAAAAAAAAAAAAAAGTTAACATTAACAACCTAAAAAATAAAATTAATTCAATCCTCCCAGTTTTATCACATGCATTATTTTTCTTGAATTAATTGTTTTTTAAATCAAAGATCCAATGTAAACATTTTAGGGTAAAAGATATTACATATCCTTACAGTTTACACCCTCTCTATTCTTATTCATTCAATTAAATTAAGATAGTGGGCTCGGGAATTTTTGTTATCTTTGTTGCCCCTCCAACACAATTACTGTTTTTGTTGTAAACATAATAAATAACTCATTTTCCATTTTTAGGCCTGGTAACGGCCCACCCCTGCCCCAGCCTTCATTCGACCCGACCCATGAATTGAAATCTATAAAGTATCTAAACTTCTTTTTTTTTTTTAACTCACAAATTACACTCTACACATATAGAGAGAGCACTCTCATGGCTTGAGAAAAAATTGAGGCAGTACACATTACAACATATAATTAAATACGATATTATTCACTACATTTATTTATTCACACTAACATTATTCTAGTTCATTGAAAATTATAGACAACAGAAATTTTGAGAACATTGTACATATAAATAGATAAGCGGGTAGGGGAAAGGGAGGATAGAAGGAGAATATATCATATAGGATATCAATAATTAATTTTTATCGGGGTCAGGGTCAAGGTAAAACAAAACTATTAGACTTAATTGTATATTTATTTAATTTTAAGATTTGAATGGGCACAAACATATTTATTAGAATGATTTTTTTGTTATTAATTACATTTAAAAGATTGAAACTTATTATCAGGAAAAAAATGTATAAACGTATTAATTAAATACAAATCTTAATATCAAGAAGTAAACAAAAACAGAAGAATATAACTCTCATTTTTAAATTAGTACTCCCTCCGTCCCAAATTAATTGCTCAGTTTTGATTTTTTTAAGTCAAATTGACTATTTTTAGAATTAATAATTAAAGCATATATAAATATATTTCTAAAATTATAAAAAATGGAGTTAGTAATAAATTGTATATACTTTCTTTTGATTATAATCTCTTCACCTATATTTTAGCAAAAATAGTAAAAAGATTAGTTTCAAAAATGATCAATTTGACTTTAAAAAGTCAAAACTGAGCAATTAATTTACAACGGATGGAGTATTATATTTATCTAGGGCCAACTTTCAAATACTAAATCCCTCAAAAACACATCAAAATCCTAAATTGAAGTGTGGGCAACCACAAAGCTATCAGCCTAAAGAGTCAAAAGTTTGAAAATATATATGTTTAACAATTTTCTTTTATCAAAGATGATGGTGATTTCTTTGAGTGTGGGATGGAGTATAACAGGAGAGAGAGAGAGAGAGAGAGGATCTAAAAAACAGCAAGCAAGCACTAATATCATATGAATATGACATGCGGTTGCCGGTTGAATTGGCTTTGGCTTAATTTCCTTCTTTATTCCCCACCAAACATGATATATCTCTATATTTGTATAATATGGATATATTAGAAAGCTACTCCATAGCCAAACAAAGAAAAAGATTGAATGACTTCACCAGCAGGTACCCCATCACCAGAGAGCATTATATATATATATATATATGTATGTATATATCCAACATACTCAGAATTCAGAAAGGAAAGGAAACAAGAAGAGATAAAAAGGGCAAAAGAGAAACAGAACATAACTGCAAAATGCATGAGATGTGGCCAATTGATATTACTCCATTATTTACAGTACCACGGTGTTGTGCATAGGACCAAAACACTTGGATTACCTCCACATGGCCACATCCAATGTTAAAGTGAAAAGGTAGAATTTAATATATATATCAAAATGATATTTACGGTGCAAAGTCTTATCATTATAGTGCAAATAATATACTATACGATTGTAACTTGATAAGTTTAGTGACAACAACTGGTTTGTTGTTACGTGTTTACACTTAAATTTATTAACTGATAAGTTTGGTAGTAAATAATATTTTATCATATTATATTATCATTAAAATAAATGGAACGTTATTCTTATAATGAAAAGGAAATTAATTGGCTTATTGTAGTACCAAGGGAGAATGTACTAAATAAATTTACCATTTAAAGAACTATACCATAAACAAAATTAATTGGACTAATAGTAAAATTATTCCCAGCTGCTATTATCACTTTAACAAGGTAGTACATAAAATATTTTATTCTTTCATATTTTATGTGAAGAAGGTGAAGAATAAATTTGTGGATTTCCCCGGTAAAAAAAAACTAAATGGATGATTAAATTTGAGATTTTGCCGTATCCTAATGACCTGTTTGGTTTGAGAGGAATGGAATGAGCATTATTCTAAAAAGAATGTTCATTTTTATGTTTGGTTATTTAAAAGGGGAAGGAATTAGCATTCCGATGAAATGCCTAATTTTATGTTTAAATGAATGTACATTCTATTAGAACATATAAAAATTGATCATTCCATTCCAATCCACAAACTGTTAAAAAATAAAAAACTTGATCAACAAACATATGAATAACTATTCCATTTATATTCCCATTCTAATGTTACAACCGAGAGACTATAAACGGATTAATATTATATTACAGCACAAGTACTCTTGTTAATAATCATATATAAATACAAGAAATAGTGGGCAAAACATTTGGCTACGTGGGACCATCCCTTTTATCCGGCTTTTAGTGTGGGTGGGGGAGAAGTCCAAGTCCATAGCTAAATTCATACATTTGATCATTTGAGCTAATGATTTGCAGAAGTGGGAGTGGGGAGGGGTGGGGGAAAGAAAATACTAGAAAGAAAAGACTATGTAATGTGAGTGTGGGCCTGAAAGGGGTTGTCTATTTTACGTGGGCCAATTGGTTCCGTTCTAAAGCCCATGGAGGACAGGGTAATGGTGGAGGGTGGAGAGTAGTTAGTAATCAAGAAAGACTCTCAGTATGCCACTGCCACATAAAGGTCACGTGGCAGTTTCTAGTTGAGCCACATTATCACCTAATCCAATTGGCCATTTATGAACGTCTTAGTCGGTCCAAATTAAATGCAGAATTATTCAAAAACAAGGGTAATCCTTGTGGGCCAAATACATGAAAAACCTAATCCCAAGAGAATCCTCCTTCTTTAAGATAAGATGCATGGGAACAAGAATCCAAAAATATCTACAGTTGGGTCACATGTGAATAGCTTAAAAACTATTTATAACAAGTTTAACACAATAATTTATGTTTGATAAAAAAAACACTTAAACTAATAAAAAAAATATTTAATATGTAAAAAAAACAATTACCACTTATTTTACGTATAAATTATTAATGAATGAAATTAATAAATAAATAAGAATAAATTAGTAATGTACTTGAGCAAACCTGATTATTAAGTTTGACAAATAATCAGAAACTTCAAATTAAAACTTTTAATAATTTTTATAAAAAAATGAATATAAACAATTTTAAAATCAAATTACTAATCATTTTTTATCGTTTAAACGTAATGTATCGAATGGTATCAAGTATGGTAATTCTATTTATATAACATTTTGTCTTCGCATGTTTTTTTATTTTAATGGTAGGGAGTATTTGTTCCGTAAAAAGTGGGAAAAGATATAAAAATGAGGTAATGGTGATGACATTCCAAAACCCCCCACCGACTAGTAGGACTAGCAGCAGTGGCAGTGAGTATAATTTGAAAGCATGAAATCTAATCTTAGGGGAGGATTTTTAATGCTTAAGAAAGTCAAACAAGTTGATGCTACTTATTCCTTGGATTAATTAATTAACAGAACATAAGTGTAATAATCCATTTACTTTATACCATTCTCATCTCATCTGCTCTTCAGATAAATTGTTTTAGCTAGGATTCGTTGGAACAAAAAAGGCCGGGCTAGGTAGTGACCAGGCCAGGCCACGGGAGTAAAAAAGGATCTTTCTTTAGCAGTAGAAAGAACTTCGAACCTAGCTAGTGAGAATGCCAAAGTTTTTTGTTTTTTTTTTATAAAAGAATTTAATAATATAAAATACATATAAAAAACGGAGTTCAAAAATCTGATGAACATTTTTTGTATCGATTTATGCACAATGTAACTATCAACGTGTTATTTTAAGTATCTTAATGAGATACAAGTTATGAGTTCAAAATTTAGTTTTATGAACACAATTTAAAATCAAAATTTTGTATAGTAAGAGGAGGGTTCTTCCAAAGAAAAATACTTGGATTAATTGTGTTAATTTTCAAACATAAAGCATGTATGTTTTGGAAATGTCCATATAACATAACAAAATGTTTGCGTATGCTTTGCAGCGTGTTATTTTTTTATTTTTTTTTAAAGAATTTATACATACTGTTACATTTAAAATTTTAAATGAATTTACAAAGAACATGAGGAATAATAATAATAATAATAATAATAATAATAATAATAATAATAATAATAATAATAATAAAAAGAGAGAATGAGAGAGCTTACCACCGGGTGGCCTTTGGATTTGCCAAATGTCAGTCTAATTGTGCTAAAGGAACTTAATCCACCACTGATCTACAGTTGGAAACAAAAAGAAAAGAAAAACATAAAACTACTACAGCAGCCATATAAATATTTAGATAAGATTTGATTTGATTTTTTTTTTTTTTTAAAACTAAAAAAAAAAATACTACTATCAGATAAGATTTGTCCGTACCATATATAATCTCACACTCGGTCACGTGCATAATAAACAGTGGAGTAGTAGTATCTACTTTTTCTCTCTCTTCTTCTTCTTCTTATCAAAACAAAACCAAACACGTCCCCAAAATCTCCATCTGTCAACAAGAAACACATGCATTCACGAGGAGGAGGGTCACCACCTACCCTTCCTTCCTTCGCCCCTGCCCCTTTTCCAAACCCACCACTCACCATTACTATTACTATTACTATTACTATTACTATTACTATTATTGTGTGTGTGTGTATGTACCTTCTTACCACACTTTAACTCATCACCCCCAACCCAATTTTCTTTCCCTTCCATTCCCCCATACATATATCCATTTCAATCTCTCCTAAACTCTCACTTACTAATGGCTGGAGATTTATACTCGACCACCATTAACCACCTCCCCGATGTAATCCTCTCCAACATAATCGCCACCGTCTCCCACGTCCGCTCCCGCAACTCCGCCGCCCTCGTCTGCCGGAAATGGCTCCGCCTCGAACGATCCACCCGCACTTCCCTCACTCTCCGCGGCAACGCCCGTGACCTCTTCATGCTCCCATCCTGCTTCCGATCCGTAATCCACCTCAACCTCTCTCTCCTCTCTCCTTGGGGCCACCCGCTCCTCTCCGACCCCGCCGCCGCCGCCTCCGACCCCGCCTTCATCTGTTATCTCCTCCGGCAAGCTTTCCCTTCTCTCAAATCCCTCACGGTTTACGCTCGAAACCCATCAACCCTTCAGCTCCTAGCCCCTCACTGGCCAAATTTGAACCAAATCAAACTAGTCCGTTGGCACCAGAGGCCCCAATTGCCATCTGGGTCTGATTTTGCCCCTCTGTTTGAGAATCTTACTTCCCTTAACAAGCTGGATTTGTCCAGCTTCTATTGCTGGACTGAGGATCTTTTTCCGGCGCTTGAATCGTACCCACAAATCGCAATCAAATTGACCTCCCTCAATTTGCTAAACCCTTCATTTTCCGAAGGGTTTAAAGCGCGGGAGCTTGAGGATATTACAAAAGCTTGCCCCAACTTGAAAGAGTTTCTTGTTGCTTGCCTGTTTGATCCTAGGTACATTGGCTTTGTTGGGGATCAAACTCTGTTATCCATAGCTGCCAATTGTCCAAAACTGTCACGGCTACATCTTTCCGATACCTCGGCTTTGCTGAATGCCAGAGTGGATCCAAATGATGAAGGGATTACTGCTGAGGATGCCCGAATCACTGTTCCTACGCTAATTGAGATGTTTTCAGGTCTTCCATTGCTGGAGGAATTTGCTCTAGATGTTTGTAATAATGTTCGAGATAGTGGTCCTGCATTTGAGATTCTTCATACGAAATGTCCCAAATTGAGGAAGCTTAAATTGGGGCAGTTACATGGGATTTGTATGCCGGTGGAATCGAAGCTGGACGGGATTGCTCTTTGTCATGGGCTTGAATCTTTATCAATCAGAAACGTGGCTGACTTGACGGATTTTGGGTTAATTGCTATTGCCAGGGGGTGTTCGAGGTTGGCTAAGTTTGAAGTTCAGGGTTGTAAGAAGATTACGGTGAGGGGAATGAGGACTTTGGCTTGTTTGCTTCACCAGAGTTTGGTTGATGTCAAGATCTCTTGCTGCAAGAATCTGGGTGCCATGTCGTCGTTGAAAGCATTGGAGCCAATCCAGGACCGAATTCAGAGACTTCACATTGATTGTGTTTGGGATAGTGTTGAACAATTTGAGAATCTTGATGGAATTGAATTCAATTTTGATTTGAACAAATTGGATGATAGTCCTGGTTCCAATTTATCTGCTGAATTCACAAATTTCTTTGAAAATACTCTGAGTGAAGAAATGTGCTACAAGAAGAAAAAGTGCAAGTATTCTTATGATCTGGATTGTAATCGTGATCATGTCCAAGGCACTAGCAATGGAAATGGCAATGGCTATGGGAATGGCAATGGGTATTATGGTAGAACATGGAACAGGCTGCAACATCTTTCACTCTGGATTTCTGTTGGTGAGATTTTGAGTCCGTTGGTAACAGCAGGTCTAAAAAATTGTCCTAATCTGGAGGAGATACGTATTAAGGTTGAAGGAGATTGCAGGGACTGGTCAAAACCATCGCAGCACGCATTTGGATTGAGCTTCCTTAATCAATACCGCAAGTTGTCAAAGATGCATTTGGATTGTGGAGACATGATAGGGTTTGCTCATACTGCACCATTCGGACACGTGGATTTGAGCCTCTGGGAACGATTCTATTTATTTGGAATTCAAAAGTTGAGCCTCAGTGAGCTTGATTATTGGCCACCACAGGACAGGGATGTTAACCAAAGGAGTCTCTCCCTGCCTGCAGCTGGATTGCTCCAAGAATGCCTTACCCTAAGGAAACTTTTTATCCATGGGACTGCTCACGAACATTTCATGAGATTCCTTCTCAATATCCCGAACTTGAGGGATGTTCAACTGAGAGAAGATTACTACCCAGCCCCAGAGAATGATATGAGTACAGAGATGAGAGCAGATTCCTGTAGTCGATTTGAAGATGCACTCAACAGACGTCAAATTATTGACTAGGACAAGCTGACACCAAATACTGGTGAAAATCCTAAACTTCAGATAACAAAAATACAAGTTTGAAAAGAGCGCACGAGTTTTGAGAGATGTCATCCGGATCCAGATTTTATAACATTCAATTTTCATTTATGTATTCCAAAGAGAGTGCATGAGGATCAATCCAACACTTCAAACAAGGCCTGGATTTTACTTTTGATTGCACAAAGAGGGGATAATGGATTCTGCCATTTGAAGCAAAAGATGAACCAGTACATGTACTTTTATAGAACTGAAAAATCATACAAAAGTTTTACTATAATTTGAGCCGAAAACATATTGTAACACCTCTAGTATGCTGTTTTTCTATACAACAGATTGCTTGCATTAGCTGAGTGAGTACTCGCAGTCTAGCAAGCGGGTGAGGATATCCTCACAACTTGGTCGTTCCTGCGGTTCTGCCCAACAATCTGCATCAAGGAAATTAAGGCATGAGTTTCTCTAAGACAGCCTAACAATGTTCAATTTAGTATAATCTAATAAGGAACACCTGCAATTAGTCTGCCTACTGGGCCTTCTGGGATCTCTAATCGTGATCCCTCATTTGCAACTGCATAAACAACCTAAGTAGGCGAAACAAATGTCAGTATCTCAACTTGTAGCTTTTATACCAAATGGAAAGCAGAGATGTAAACTAACATTACACTGTACTAAACATAGATGTATGTCAACCTACCCTCTCTGGTGGTGTACCATACCATGGCCTACTTAGAGTGCATAGCTCCCATATTATCACCCCCAGGCTGAAAATATCACATTTCTCAGTGAAAGGTTCGTTTCGGATAAGTTCTGGAGCCATCCACTCCGGAGTCCCTGCTGATGAGGAATCCTTCATGGGTGTTTCTATCATCATCCTTGAGAGCCCGAAATCACAGATCTTAACCGCCCAATGCTTATTCACAAGGCAATTTGCACTTTTTAGATCGCGATGAACTATCTTCATGCGGTGTATACACATCAACCCTCTTAGTTGCCAGACACGAACAGTAAGTCAGTTTAAAGTTGCAATACGGTTCTACCAGGATTATTATCACATATGATATTGCTCCAACATAATTGAACATTATAATCAAATCTACGTGCTAAACGCATGTACATAATACATGGGAAAAGAGGACAAGAAGACGAATAAAATTTAGCAAGTAAATCAAATTCAAAACAAGATTTCATTTTTTCTATGGGTAAGGTGAATATTTCAACTAAGGAAAGAACGCCGCACCATGCCAAGGCACAGAAAAAAACCACCTAAAATAGGTAGGCTAATAAGCTACACAATAAATTTAGTCCGATATTGTATCAAGTTCATCAACAGGATGTCAACGATATTAGGCAGTCAGTCAATATAACTGTTTCATTGTAAAAGTTTTGCATCATCTTCAGCATATAAAGACAAACGCTTCACAACGGGTTCTTTGATGTCAAAGCAGACTTGGCAACAAAAAGGTTTCTTTGATGTTAAAGAAGACATTAGTTAGTGCTGCTTTCAGAGAGAACGGTTAAATTGTTCGAAATCTTATTTCAACACATTTACGCATGCACAGCAGTCCTTCAGTTACCCCTAGCTCAAAATCAAATACCACACAGAAAGTGCAATGTAGGGAGTCTTATGTCAACTATGAAGGTGGAGGTTCTAACAAACTGATGATTTCTGTTCAATTTTTTCAATCACACTGATATCAAGAAAGAGGAAACCTTTCAGAAGTGGATCTAGATTAACTTGTTTGAATTACAAACCAATGGCCTTGTGAAACTAAATAATTACTTTTGAAAATATTTATTTATCAAGCAACTTGAATCTCTGTTAACACAAAAATGGCTGCATACAAGGCCTCACAAAATATTGGGTAAAAAATTATGACACCAGATAAGTAATTAGTATAGCCCAAAGGTTTTTCAACATTTATGATTGATGTGTCTTCTTCATGATAACTGATCTATCATTGCCTCCACTGCAATTGTGTTAGAATTGTTTCACCATGCTTTTTATGTGAGCTTTATCCAAAAACTTTATTTATCACAGTGGACATCTATACCCTGTATCACGAGGCTTATCAAGCTGAGCTTCGAGTTGATCAAGATTGACTTGTTAAGCAGTGAGCATGAGATAATAGTTTAAGCTTGATTAATTTAACACTGAATGAGCTTGAACTTGTTTTTTAAAAAGTTGAGATCTAAAGAAATGCACATGTAAACATCACAATGAAGACAACACCAGCCAAAATTTAATCTTTTGCAAGTGCATATAAATTTCCATAAGCAGATGAGAACATCACTCTCGTTTAAAGATGATACATTCAATAAGAATAATATTAATAAAAAAGGAAATGAAAAAAAATGGTCAATAAAATCATAAGATGCACACTTAATAAGCTAACCTGCATATATCACGCAGCATTTTAAGTCTTCTCCTCCAGTTGAGTTTCTTCTTCAGACCACTCAAATGGATCAAGTAATATAATGATCCCATCTCCATGTATTCAGTAACCATTGATAACCGTGGAGGCTTCATGCATGCTCCAAGAAATAATATAACTAAGCAGTAAAGAGGATAATATAGTCAAACATGAGTAATTACTTCTTTTTCATAAAGTTCGAATGGAACTAGTTTTCTTTAATCCTTAAATGAGATAAATAACTGTACATGCAATTCACATCTTAAAATATTCATATATTTCTCCCATCACTGATTTGGCCCAACCCATGCTGGCAGGGTGGAGTGGAGGAAATGTTTGTTTGTGAAACTCTCGCAGCTAGCAATATATGGATAGGGCAAATCTGAGAGAAACAGTACAAATTAAACTTAGAAAATGAGGATAAATACCGTTTGGATGTCGAAGTCGGCTGAAAGAAAACAAGAGAAACATCACAAGAGAGATGGTGCAGTTAGAAAGAGAAGGATGGTACAGTTGGAAAAACATATAACTAAGAGAAACTACACCTATCACTTTGTCCAAGCTAACATACCTCAGGATAGATATTTCATTACAGAAATCTTCCATGTTTTCAGCAGTCAGATCTTGCTCCAAAAAAACTTTAATCGCAACATCTGTTCCATTCCAAATGCCACGAAAAACTTCTCCGAAGAATCCTACGAAGTAACGGCCAAGAGATGAATAATAACAACACAACGATTATCTAAACATATAATTAAGTACTTATAATAATAACACCATATTGATTATCTAAACACATAATAACATACTTGTATATAGGGACCAATCCACAGCTGGTGTTGGCTGTGGACCTTCCCCAACCAACTAATTTGTTGCCGTTAAAATACAACGCAAATGTTTGCAATTTACAAAAGATGATCATGCGAAATTCCTTTTATGCCTCCACTTCAATAGCAGTAAATATAAGTCAAGATTCTATCCACTATTAAGAATAGCAGATGGGAGTTTTTGCATCCTAATAAAATACGTCTCTCTTTCTCTCTCTATCTAAATAATGTTTGCTCTCCTCTCTATAAGACATAGGATAAGATGCATAAGATGCATTATCTGAGTTTGCATAATCACTGGTACATCAACTAGGTTTGTCTCACTCAATAACAAATTTTCTGTCTCTACAAGACTACAAGAGTATATAAAAAGATGCATCATCTGGGTTTGCAAAATCACTGGGGCATCAACTGGGTTTGGGTAATCACCTTGAGCCTTTACATGGTGGAGACTAGAACAAAACAAGACTACGACAAACCAAGACACAACTATGTTGTAGTTTATACCTACACTTGCAATCATTAACCAAAAGCTTGAAATTCTGTTTTTATCCTGAAGTTGTAGGATAAGCAACTAGCCTACATTTTCTCTTTTCATAAGTAGCAGCTAGCCTACATATCCAGAAAGGGGCAAAAAAGGTCAAAATTTAAGCTCTCTCTTGTTCGCTAATAAGAATAGGCAAGTCTTTTTTAAAACTGCGACTTTTCAGGTTGTATTTTAGGGGCTGCATATAAGTTGGCTGGGGAAGGTCAACATCCAACGCAGATGTGGATCAGTCCACACCCCCCCCCCCCTCCTCTCACTACACACACACATATGTATATATACTACGTATATAATATATTGCTCTATACTCTCATAGCTGTCTTTGTTCAACATTCAACTGAATAATGGAAAGATGTACCTACTACCAAGCAAGATTATACTTGGGATTCACTCCCAAATAATGTATAAACTTCATAACAAATTGGTTGTAATTCTTAAAATTTTGGACAAGAATTTCAATAGGTAATATGTTTCAATGTCTATGGTGTTATTCAAATTATTTATCAGGTAATTTCTTGGTATTTCAGTCGCATTAATTGAGCATTGTGGTTTGTGTGTGTACGTGTGTGTGTACAATGCATATATATTATGGTCGCAGCAATAACCTCAACCCTCACCCCTGGTTTCAAGACGATGGTCGGTCCACGTGGGTCAGCCAACATATAAAATTCCAGTGGCAATAATTAAGTGGTGTTATAGCACCCACAAGTTACTCTATCAGAGATACTGATGACATTAAACATGAATTCCAAAAGAAACACGATAACTACTACCTGCCTCTCATTCCACTGGTTGTAAAGCAACCTACAGTTATAAAGTTAATCATATTTATGTAACTTGTAGAAAACCCACATCAGAGGGCGGGTTTTGACAACTAGTTCAATAAATAATGCAATTTTTTTTTGGCAATACACAGTAGAGCAGAAAAATTTGAAGACGAAAATACCTCAGAGAATACTATGAAAAATAATGCTCACCGATCCCAACACGAGTGCCAACAGTTATTTCCGAGAAGTCAATATTCCATTCATGGAAAGGTAACAGAGGCTTATTTTGGAACATAGGTGATTCCAGAATTTTGTTCCATGTTGTGACCATTTCATCATTTGCCCCACTTCTCCCAGACACCTGGCTCCTATATTCATGTGGAGATGAAGGTAATGATATTGCCTTCTGTGAACTAAAATGCTCCTTGGGAAAAGCATACAAAGATGACCTTCCACCAGATATTTCATCACGATCATCAAGGTTAAAATCAGATACCTGAAGTAGTGTACCAGAAAAATTACAATGATAGAGAAATCAAATAGGGAAAAACACCACGAAGTCTCCATAAATGAAGAGTTGAACATGCCACAGTACAACAATCAACTGAATACTAAGGAATCAGAATCCTGTTAGATTCAAGAGAGTTAGATATACTTTATTTTCTAAACATGTCTAAATAAGAAGTAAATGTGCAAATATGCTGACCTTACGAGAAGGAGCCAATTAACATAACACAACATAGTTCAGAAAAATCAAGAACAAAAAAACTATCAAAGTGGTAAGTCTTTGATCTTATGTCATTATCCTTGGGTGTAGAAAAGGGCGAACATGAATTTTATACCAATTTGGGACTTCTTGGACGAGTTTGCATTGACATAGCTTCTTTCCTAGCGCATGGGCTGTGTAACTTTTAATTTTTCAGTGGAGGTTTGCTCCCCCGGTTGAACACGTAGATTTTGGGTTTTGGAGACAGCTTGTTTCTGTTTATGTTACATGAGATACACTCCTACCTGCCATTTCCTTGAAATAGTTCTATTCATAGAACAAAAACTGTTCACACTGGTAGAGATACAAAGGCTCTTTAACCGACTAAAAGTTTAGTTTGCTGGTGCAGGAAGTCATGGAGAAATATATCTCGCCCAATTGTATATATAATCTTCTTTCCTACCCCTCAATCCCAATTTAGTTGTCCCCTTTTAAGGTTTGTTTTATACAAATTTAGGACATACCTAATACACATTTATAGATTATATTTAACATATTTGTAGTTGATACAGTATATATATATATATATATATATATATATCTTCAAAATAAAGGAATATAGTGAAATTGTACTGTACAAATGTGATTTTGGCACATCTTAATATGACTCCGCATATTCTCAAAAGAAGCGTACAAGTAAATTGGATTGAAGGTAGTAACAAATACCGGTAATTTTATTTGTTAGAATTAACGCCTTGCTCTTAGAGAGTATAATGAAATAGAATCGTAACCCTAAACATCTACTATATCTAAGACTCCATCTAAAACAACTCGAAGACCAATACGATATATTGAGCTAGTAGTAAAGCTCATAATCAGTCCTATTACAAAAGATAGATAAGACAATAGGAGGATTCAGAGTGCAAGCATGTAGAAGTTTCAGTTTATAGCAGAGTTACCAAATACTCTCATAAACCTTACGAACCGCGTATTGGTACTTGCATACCCAAACAGAGTACTCTTACATACCAATACACTAAATTTAGCGTGTCGAAAAATTTCTTGTTTGTTTAACTATAATTGCACAAAGATCAATATTATAACGTAGTATTGGATGCTGAAACATACATTTGTACTAAAATATTTATAAAACAATCAACTTGTTGATTTCACTAAAAATTTACTATAAAATCTAAGTTTATTACATTTAGATTCTAAGAGAATTCCTAACCATAAGAACTTATATAAAGATACCCTAGCGTTTTGCATTTTAGCTATGTAACGTACTGCGTACTCATATTTGAACCGCGTACCGAAACGTACTACGTTTCAGATAACACTAGTTCATAGCGCCTTCTATTTTTCAAAATAGTCATTGTTCCAGAGTGGATTTCTAATTTTCTCCTGCTTTCTTCTATCCTTTGTTCATTTCTCAATAAAACCTCCCTTCTACCACCTTAATCCCTTAAGCTATAGATCTTTACATTGAATAATCATTCTTCCCTAATTTGTACAATCCTTAAACTTTTTAGACTTTTTGGGAAACTAATATGTTATGTTATCAGAACCACGTTATAGACCAAACAGAAAATTCAATTATAAATTTCCTGAGATGGAAATTGGCAACGGAGGTACATTGACTGAAACGGAAATTAAAATGAACTAAGTTTAAAACACCATAAACATCAATACATCTGCCAAATAAACAGTAATTCATATTCACAAACACAAATCAGCAGTGAAAAATAAAGTGATAAAATTATTAAAGCGTTCCACATTTGACAATTGCCAGAACAAAAAAAATCGTACATTTTTTTGCAGATCTTGACCAGTGCTTTTGTCATCGGAAGAGTAAGGATACGAACTATTATCCCCTTGTTCTCTTAAGAGGCGATTCTGCTTCAATGTTTCATTCATTGCTCGTACAGCCCTACATAATCCATTAGAATAGATAAA